>VXAV01007208.1:619649-635331 GCA_013399715.1 Alectura lathami | reverse complement strand
AGGTCAGCTGAGGGCATGGCTTCTCATAAAATACTTAATTTCAGTCTCTTGCTTGAGGTCTCTTAAAGTCACTTTTTAATATAAATGTAAAACTGTATTAGCATGATATACTCAACTGCAAGTAAGCTTGCAATCTGCAGAATTGACTAAAACACCTTCTGTACCTAAATTTTAATTTGAATTGATACCTAAACTTTATTATATTTCTGATTTTGGATGACTGAATTGTAAATCAAAGAAGAATCACACAGCAGTTATCTCATATCTGGGGTCTGAAAGAACACATAGAATATGGAAGGGAGAGACTGACATTTGAAAATAAAATATGTCATTTCAATTGAAATTTTATTCGAATCCATCAGCAGCAGTCTTACTGAATAGCAACTGCTTTTGTTACAACATCAGAAACGGAGTCCAACACAGCCTGAAAACTAGATTCCAGTCTATTCTGAAAGCAAAAAAAAAAACAACAAAACCACATCGGACCAGATTTTCTACCATGGACATTGTTACAAGCAATAAGACTAGCACTCAGATGTCTAACCACATGGCTGTTCTCCTAATTAGCTGGGATCACAAAATTGTGTCTGAAAAAGCAGAAATCATATTTTAAAAATAGGCCTCAGAGGCGAGATTTTCAAAGCTTTGGCTTCCAATCCAACACCTACGTGAAAAAGACAGATTTTCAAAAGAAACTCCCAGACTCCTCCTCCTCCTCCAGGAGATGGGACCCCAGCAGAGCATGTCTGAAAATCTTCCCACTTCAATTGGTTCCCTAAATTTATCCTGGATTTCAGGCAGGCTAACCCTGAAATCCACCCGCTCCTTAGGTTCCTATATGGCAAATGCTGTATGGCCAGTTGTTTTTGACAAAATCTGCCCCTAATGTTTAATAAATAAATATGCCACTTGATGAGAGGCAGGGGCTGAGATAGGGCCTGGAAGAATCATGTCTCTTTGTTATAATCTGCATTTTTTGTGCTTTATCTTTGCCATCCATAAAACTGGTACACTGTCTGAAACACTTTCTTTAAAAATGCAGTCCAGATGAAAGCTTGTGTATACATTTATACATGAACACACACACACACTCACAATGTCTATGTGTGCATATATATATCTACAGCCAAAGCTAACTTGCCAAAATCTCAACACAGAAGCACGTGTCATATCTCAGATGAAGCCAATGGAGTCACAATTCACCCTTTGGGCCATTATTTTAAACTGCAAAACTCATTTCATGCAGGAAAACAAAAATAAACAAACAAACAAAACCTCTTCTCATCATGGAACTTTTAAAAAACTATTTCCCTCGAGCAAAATGGCTGTTTCCCCTCCCACATATACTGGCAGCCAAGTCAGGAACGGCACTGAAGACTTCCCATGCCTGCAGAATCAGATATAAAATTTGCAGGAAGGCTGGCACTTATTTTCTCACAACAGTTTGTTCTTCACATATTTCACAACTTTTAAGTTCCTTAAAGTAAATTGGAATCATAAATTTTCCCTCCATGTGTTTTATTGACTTTGATCTCCACATTAACACCATGTACGAAATGGGGTGCTAAATTCAGCAAACTGGTTGCTGTTCTGTCCAGATAGTTGCCCCCTTTTTCCCTAAACACCCTGATGTTTTCATGGGTCATCCTTCCTATGGTCCTGCCTGGATCAACAGGGGCAGCTCCTAAGAAAACCTAGAGAGGGTTCATCAGGCAGGTAGAGGTTTGGATTCGAGGAGACATTGATGGCTACAAGCTTGTTCTGGAACTTTGGTCAGCTTCGGGTCCCACCCTTATTTAGGTGTTAATTCTCACACCAGCCAGTGCCCAGACTCCTCCAGGAGTCTGCAGGTAAGTCCCTGCTGAAGGGCTGCCCCTTCCCGACTGGACTCCTGTCTGTTTAATGTGTAACAGGCTGGAGAAGTTGGGAACCAGACTCACAGATGACCAGAAATTGATTGTTCTTTGAACAAAGCTGTGCAGCTCAGTTGGTCTTCTCCCCTTCTCCCCACTCCACTCCTCAAATGCTCACAAATACAACTTTACAGTGTCTATTTCTAACAGTTTACAAATGAAGACACCGAAGGAGAATAGAGTGAAAATGTCCTCACTGTACAGGAAGCACATTCATTTGATCAAGAGGTCGCGTGGAGAAGTAGACTGCACTTAGATGCACTTGGATTACTCAAGAGATACTTCTCAGTGTGCATAAAAGACTTGAAGGTTGGCTCAGATAAGGTGCTGGAAGCCATGGAAAAGGCAGGAGATAGAAGAAGATTTTCCGCATGCTAGACCCTTAACTGCAGTGTCTCAGTATAGAGGGAGCAGTTTGTGACTGATTGGTTCTAGGGATTTATTTGGGGAGCAGTTTTTGGACTTAGACTTAAAAGAATATCTGAAATGATTTTCCTAATCAAATTTCTGTTACCTTCATGTCCAAATACTATTTAAAGTAATTTAATTTCCCATCCTGCTAACAATTTCTGTCCAATATTTTCCCCACTAACTAACATCAGGTGCACGCACCTTTTTTCCATCACGTATTATGAATTTTCCTTTGCAAATTTCATTACTTAGTCTGTGGATAAGGGTCTGCTTTTTCTTTTTCTTTTTTTTTTTAAAAAAAAAAAAAGGTTTTTTGTGGTTCAGTTTTATCAAGGACAATATTGACTGTGACATACTTGCTTATTCCAAAAAAGACTGTAAACCCACATAACACTTTAACTGCCAAAAATGCTTTTTCATTTTTTTTTCCTTAAACAAACTCACTTGGACCAAAACATCACATTTCATTTTTCTCTCCCTCCTGTGCACGTTTTCGCTTGGAGTTACATTTCTCTGTGTCTGAGCAATGCATGAGAATCAAGATTCAACATTCCGATTCTGTTCCTAAACCAAGAACTGCAGTGTTTTTGCTGGTGCTAACTAAGCCCATGCATGTCTGCAGCACTCCAGAACCTTTCACGGATTTCAGATTCCTTTGACCTAAACAATTCTTGAACAAATCTGGCCTGTCACCTGTGTGCATAATCAATATGCATAATATCTGCATGGACCATCAACCTCTGCAAGCATATATGGGGTTTGATACATGTAGGATACATATTTCACTGCCATCTTCTGCAGTTAAATTTCACAATCAGCAGTATAGGTGATTTTAAAAGAAAATTTAAATCTAGTATTTGCCAGCATATTTGTGAAAACATTATGTGTTTTTTTCTGAATACAGACTATGGAAACCATTTTCGCAAGGCTAAAATTTTATTATGTATAACGAACATCTGTAATTTACTGTATTAATCAGAAAGCCAGATCAGCAATTGCCTTTTTCAATGACTGTGCTATTTGTAGCACAATGGGATCCCAGCACAATATAAAATTTTGCCACTACTAATGATTTATCCACTACCTGATTACAAGATAAAGGTGTTCTCATTTGCAGTGAGTAACTGGAGACACAAATATTCTGTAATACTTTAAGGAGCACAGCTAATTTGGTACTTTATTATCCTGCTTTAAAGTGTATATTGGGCTATCAAATATATCCTTGAGTGATACTGAAAGGTATCATGCAGAAGAGGAGTGTTCCTAAATTTTATTTGGATTTAGGAAAATAGTGCTAAATTGATCTTACTGTGCAAATTTTCATGTTGCTTATATTCTTATTACGAGTAAAATCTCTGCCCACTGTTTTCATGCCACAGTAAGGAATGGACATTTCCTGCTTGGTGTCTTTGAAGTCAGTTAATTCCTGTAAACACCAGCAATGAACAACAGACATTCACANTGAAATATTTTCTAGTCTCTCAGATATTTTGCTTTACTTCAGGACCAGTAAGAATAAAATCAGCTCTGGCCCAGTTTGAAGCTAATCTTAATTTTGCAAATTAAGATTTTGTGATAACACAAAACATGCAGATGCATGGTTCTGCATAAAACTGGGTGGATCTTACTCATTTAGCCTGAAATTCACTTTGACTATTCATTTATATTTAATCAAGCTAAACCAAGCCCACAGAAACCAATACTGAAGAAAATTCAATTCTGCAAAGAAAAACCGCCACATTTCACACGGCACTAATCATTACCTGAGCTTACTCTACTCATAAAATCACTAGTTAATTTTTTGTCTGATTATTTAAAGTGTATTTCCACTGTTCTGGTTCCAGTAACCTAATATTTTCACACACCTAAATTTACTTCTCAAACTTTCAAGCAACACAGATTGTTTACACAGGACCCTACTGGTACATAGCATTATTAACATGATATTAAACATGATATTAACATGATATTATTAACATGATTATTAACAGATATTAAAAAATAAACAAGCAAACAACAACAACAAAACAAAAACACGAAAAACTATTTCCCAAAGGAGACTTAAAAAAATAAACTTAGAAACATCATTTAGAAACTGTATTGTAGCAGAAAAACTGTCAAAAGCCTCTGCAAAAAAAAAATCTGAAATTTAGGCTGTTTACTAAAAATATACCATTCCTCGAACAAATATTCTCTTTTTATAGGTGTTCTCTTTTTATAGAAATAAGCAATCAATTCAATGCCCATTTGTCATCTCCATTAAAGTTTCTGCCTGTCTCCAATCACTATGACCTCATATCCTCCTAAAATTACCCAAGGAAATGCGTCTATAAAATGATACTGAGAGCAGAGAAAACACAGCCCCTTCACAAGGCTTTTTCTTTGCTGTCAATTACCTTAATTGACTCTACCTGTCTACAAATGTTGCCCAATGTAGTCATCTAACCCTTACATTATTACAAATGTGCTCAGGTACTTTTCAGGAGTGTAGCAGGATTTCATTTATGTTAGACATTATGTTCAAACACCAGATATTAATCTTAAAAATCAGAGAGACTCTCTTTGTTGGGATTCCAACAGGCTTTAATCAGACCTAAAATGAACCACAAATGCTCTCAGTCAGTTTTCTTTTTTAGCCTAAAACTCACGGGTTTGTTTGGATCCCAAGACTTTTAATAAGTTTCTCAAAGGAGCTAAAAGGGTTTAAAAATATAAGATGAGCAGTGAGGTTTGATTTCACAGCTATACGAGATACAAAATTTACCAGAGCTACAAACTATAGATGGAATAAAAAATAAACCCATTTTCCTATGATAGAAAGAACTCCTTATTTCCATCATATCTAAATATTTTATTCCCCAAACTGTCAAGCAGATGGATGAATGCTTATGAAATGCAGACCTTAGGACAGAGTGTATTATACTACAGATTGGCTTCTGTGAGAATAACCCTGTGAGCAACTGATGCCATCAGTGGCAACAGCCTCCCACGTATCCCCAGCTAAAGGAATTTTCTGTAAGCTGAAACCTTCTCTTAATGTTCAGTGTTGATGTCCTGTTTCTGGATCATTATCTGCATCATTTCTATAGAGTAACACTATCCAGGCCAGATCTGAGCAATACAGGCTAATTCTGCAGGAGACTCTCAAGAGCTGCGGGCAAGTCCAGATGCCAGCCTGGGAATGTACCTTGTTTTTACTGTTCTAATTCTTTTGCATTATTTTTTATCCTTTTGTAGATACCAATGACAAGGACAGAATTTTGATGAGGAGAAAAAGCTCTTTCAAAGTTTATTTGTAATTTTGACACCAAAGGAAAAAATCAAAAAGAATTATGCAGTATTCCTTAAAACTTGAAATTAGCAGCAAATGGAGATCTCTCAAAGTCCCTAAAGTTGAGAAGACATTCTTTGTGGAGTAGATACTCAATGCAATCAGCACGTTCTACACAGGTAATTACTTTTACTACTAATGGTGCCTCCCACTCAGTGAGGAAGATAAGATGTTCCAACACTACTTAATCACAATGCTTCATTATTTCTCCACCATGTACTGGGTAAAACAATTCATATGTTCTATTCAGGGAGTCTTACAAATGAGACAAATTTACGAATACGTGAGCAAAACAGCACATAGTCTACAGAAGAGGTACCGCCCTGAATAACTGTAAAAGAACATGGAAAGTTTGGAACATCTGCAATTCTTTTTTACTACTTTCCTCAAAAACACAATGAGAAGAGTAAAATTTGGAAAAAAAAAAAAAAAAAAAAAAAAAGAGGAAGTCATACCAGATGTTATTTGATACCCTGAAAGTGTTCTGGGTTCTTTTGCTGAAGCTTCTGAAATTTCCTTGAGACAAAAAACTGTGTAAAAATCGATGCATTCATTGCAGTTTCATGTTTTATTTTTGGTATTATTTGTCATTGCATGCTACAAATTGTTTTACTACTCAGTGCATCCAGAATTGACAGAGAAAACAAGAAGTAGGGAATAAAAAAGTCTGCAGGGTTTACAGAATCTTCTACACAGGTTCAAATGAAGAGCAGACAGTGGTTTGGCTGACTGACATACCAGAGAGTGTTCTACACACAACACGTGAGACAGACTTTTAGGAGCTCTCACCATAATTAAGCCAATGCAAATCACTTTGGAAATCACTTCCAAAAGACATGGAGTGTCTTTATTTTCCATGAACATAGAGGAGCAATATGTACTGCCATTGTGCATTAAAATAAAATTTGTGCCCAGTGTCTAAATACTGCTCCTTTCCTACAAACCCTTAACTTTTGTCTTATAGCAGGCCAGGAAACAAGTTCAAGCAATTAACTAATCTCCCATGTGTTACCTTTGATTACAGCTGTGTTACAGCAAGTAGTGGACTGGCAGGAATCATGGCTGTAGCTCTACTACTGTCTGTGTTCATGTGTTCCTAGTACTATGGCAATACCAAAAGAAAACAAGTAGCTCCCAGGCAGATCACCTCCTAAGTTGTTGTCAAGGAGAAATCTCTGGCAATAAAGGGATTTTCTAACAGCACCCAGGGACAATCTACTTGAGGGATGGGAGTTCACATTCTGCAATGAGGGCCCAGGCTTTTTACAGCAAATGTTACTACCTTTTAACTACATCATTCTGTCTTTTATGCTTACACATATTTGCGTGTATTCCTATGTATAAGCTAAGTTACTGGCTGTTCTTTGCCAAAACCTTTAACTCAAACTAGCATCAGCGAAGAGCCGCCTGGCTGGTATTCTTCCTCTTGCCAGGAGAGACTCCAAGGCTGGTGGGACAGTGGGCAGAAAGTTGTCTTATGAATATCAGTGGGAGCAAGAGTGGATGGTAGCTGAAAGAAATGACTTGAGAAATCCTGAGGTTATTTCTGGCTGGAGAAATGAACTATCAAGGGAGGACCAGCAGTAGGAAATATGGGTAACGTACTGCTAACAGGTCAGAGTCTGAATACTTCAGTGATGATGGGAGTGAAGTGTTTACAGCTTTCCGTTTATGTCCTCATTTCCCTTATAAATGACTCTTTCCCTCTAACTGAGTGTTTTAGGGGGCAGAAATAAACTCTTCTGGTGATACCTGTCTTGCTGAAATCTAGAAGACCACATGGGAAAGCTAGCAAAACACACAGCTGCCTACTCGTTGCTGAAGAATACTAAATAACTACAAGGAAAGAGTTAATTTGGTGCAGAAGTAAATTGCACATGGGAAAAACTGTCATGTTTACATTGCAGGAGTCCCAGTAAAAGAGTGGGAGAAGCTATAACAGGGGCAATGTAATTATATAAGCATTTCACCTTCTTTGTTACTTTAAAGTAGTGTCTTATCATTGTTCTTGGAAGAATAACTAAAAACCAGGACTTTTTTTCTATTTTATGAAAGCTTAACATGCTTAAACCAGTGTCATGATTTTAGGCAACCTGACTTGGAGTATCCAAATGCTTGGATCAACAGTACTGCAAGCAAGGCTTACCGCTTTGCATCCCAACCTACCACCACAACAAACATTTCTTGCAGCTCTCTGTGTGGCCACATTGCACTGAGGACGTGTAAACATTTTTATTGACTCAGTCAGGAAGAATGATCTAGTTTCTAACGGCTAAACTAGCAACGAAGCAGTCTGCTCTAAAAATACTGATTTATGTTCACCATCTAAATCTTTTATTTTTGACTATTAGTAGATGTATGTAGTTTTAATATTTTTTTTCACTTTTATCACAGAACATCAGAGTAACATGAGTCGCAGAGACAGCACCTGTATAACAGATCATGATTAATGAGGGAAGATGGATAAAACTGTGTACACACAGTTCAGTGTGCATGTAGGATGCTTCTGAAAAACCTTTGGCAATCCAGGGCAATAACGTATTCCTTTTCTGACAGCAGTCTCTCAAGTGGCTACTAGAAAATCAAGGGGGTTAGGATGAAGTGCATTTCCTAGTAACTGTATATGGACAGTGAATGCAAATGGTGGAAATAAATATGACTTTTTACCATGAAGAGTTACAAACAGATGAATAAATACGGTGTAGATTAATAATAGAATTAAGCACATATTTTTTTCCATAAATGTTCACAGTAAATAATGGTCAAATGTACAAAGCAGTAACTTTTATGGCATTTCACATTTCATCTTTCAAATTGAAACACAAAACGAGGACAAGAAATTAGGTATTGATACTATTCTGGACAACTTAACAATGAGACCCTTTGCAACAGAGATATTGCTAGTGGGTTCACCTGCTGGGAGACTGCAGGCTCACAGGGTCATGTTCAGAATTGACTACAAGCTCAGCTAACAGGTGCTTGTACAAATGCACGGTAACCTACTGTTAAGGAAATGAAGAGAATTTTTAAGCATGTGTACTTGGAGAGAAAAATTATTTAAGAAACCAAATATACATGTGCATTTTAGAAAAATAAACGTATGCTTTCACTTTTTACTAATCTAATGGAAAATTGTTTTGTTTTAATGGTTTCGAAACTTCCCCATCCCTCGAGCAAACCGTACCCATTACTTTAAACACCTCAGTGTCTAGTAATTGTTCACAAATGTGTCAGGCTACCAGTAATTTAAGTCCTGTCAGGAATAAATCTCAGACACTCACTTCTTCCAGTCAGTGACTTGAAAAAAACCCGCCCACATGTCAATTACAGGAAGCTCCGCGCGGTGGCTTTGTTCGGAGTCTGTGTAAACAGCAAAAGCTTCCTCCTCGCTAACAACTGTTTTCTAAACCCTATATAAATGTTTATGTGAACTATCCTGCAACAGCATCTAAAGCAATAAAAAGCAGGCGCGTAAAAAACAATCTGTGTTGTACTTGTTGGCAATAAATGTACAGCCCGTGGAAGCTATATATCCAGTTGTGAATTATTTTCTCTCAGAGGTCTGACCTCAAAACATTTAAATGTTAGACTGTAAATCAAAATGATATACTTCCGCTATCTATAGATTATTCCCCAGTTTCCGAGTCCTGCTAAATACGTGGGTCTGCAAATACTTGCACATTTATATGCAAATAATCACATAGGTAGAATACATTTCAGTAAGATATAGGAGAAAGTCAGGCAATCAAAATATATGAGCGGGCATATTTTCTCACCTGTATTATTGTTCTCTGCAAGCCACCGGGGAGTAGCCACAATGTGATGTATGACTGATGCAGCATAAGGAACAGAAAAAATCATTGGAGAACAGCTACAGGAAGAGTATAAAAATACCATACAAGGTAAAATCTGAAAAGCTTAGAGTCATGAAGTGACACATTTACCTAACTGACACTTCAGGAGTCACTAATTCTGAAACAAGATGATACTCAGAAATCTCACCCATCTAGTTTGAAAGAGCTCAGATTCCTCAAATGTCTAAGTTTCCACTGACAAAATGTGCTAAGCACAGAAATTTTTGTTGTTGTGCAGGATCATCCATGCCCTTCAGTTGCAATTGTAGTATCTAATTCTCTACAAGGTTCACAAGCTAAATGTTCTGCCTACATTTGTCCATACAGCCTGATCCTACAGCAGTGTTTTGAACAGACATCATGGATCAAGGATCATTACTGCCTTTGTCTTTGGCAGGAGGTCACCAGTTTGTATATTTGTCATCAGTGTGGAGGCTCAAGTTCCAGCTCCTCCATGGCCTGACTTAGAGTGGGAATTTTAGCTCCCATCTGACAGCAGGGTCCCAGATGCTGCCCTCCCCGCTTCCAGTCCCTCCCACTGAAACTGTTCCACTTTGTCTCTGCATTTGAATATTCGTTAGACAAGAAACTGGAAGGTGATCCTCCCATATTCTGCATCAGCACCCCAGCCAGCAGACTTAATCTGCCCTTCTATCTCCCCTCATCCCCTTTTTAATATCTTTCTATGCATAATAGGAGTGGTTTGGTTGTTAGTGAGCTCTCCTGGGAGGCAGCAGAACTGGCTCCGTATCCAGTTAGGCAGAGAGGTTCAACACCACAGGGAAGAGCAGTAAACATCGGTGGGATGGCAGAGCCAGGCTGTGGCACTCCAGGCAGGGACACCTGGCTGCTAGTCCCCACCACTGGCCAAAGACCATAGGGTCTCTCTCTGTCGGCTAGTTGGGGTGGTTGCTCTTCATGGAAAGTTTCTTAGGTTCCCAAAATCCTGTATCGGAAAGCAGTCAGGGGCATGCCAGTGGCTCAAACTGCTAGGCCACACTGGAGATCCCCAAGCAAAGTACTGAGGACACTATGGCTGTGTCTTAGCATTTTCAGCTCCAAAGCAAAGCTTACTTGCTTGGAGACCTTTGCACGGTGGGTACCTAACACAGAGCTAGAGACATCGCAAAGCAGCAGGGCGAATCAAGCACTTGCTGCAGTTATTTCTCATCCTCTTTGGGCTACAAACTCTGATTCAGACAAAGCAATCACCAGAGCCACAAGGAGTCTTCCTGAGTGACACATGAGAGGTTTTGAAGTCTTTAATTTATACCACAAAAATCCCATTCAGTTCAGTGGCACGGAAGGCACAGACTGAGATCCCTCTGAAATTTCCTCATAACCGTTTTAGAGATAAGGATTAGTTAAACAGTGTAGTCCTTCCCAGTATATCAGATCCAGAGAGAACAAAGAATAAGGAAGGACTTTAAAAATTGGCACAAGGCAAAGAGAAATGGCAACGACTCTCCAAACTGAAACACCTTGTAGCTACCGAAGCCAGCCCATGCCAGCATACATCAATTGGGACTGAGTCTTGAAGTTCCCAAGTCACAAAATGCTCTCACTAATTCCCCTTGGAGTTCTTTGGAGGAGGGAATGCAGGATCCGGCCCTAAGCTTTTAGCCAGAATGACTCACCCTCCATTGTGCTATATTTCTTTATGGTGGATCATATTATATTGCCAAATGAAAGGAATATGATGTTTGGCAGAGGGAAACATACAAACAAACAGGGAGAGCAGATGAGGTGCTGCAGTTTAAATTGTGCTTTTCAGTTTTTTATGTATCATAACTGTATGCAAGGATGCCCTGGAGCTATGCTATAAGAGGAGCACTTTAAGAAGAACCAACACAAAGAAACAAATAGCAATAAATGACATAAGTATAGCACCTACTTATTTTTCAGAGATACAGAATATTGGAAACAGTACAAACATAGCATCGTACAAAGTGTATTTTCATAGCTATGCATGCACACACTTATGAAATATATTTATGAGACAGATACAATAACTAGAGTAGAAATATATATGCATACATGTTATATAAGAAAAAGAGAGAATAATAAGGACAAGAGAAAGAAATATTAGAGAAAAAGATTCATCAAGACTTTTCAGTTGAAATTTAGGGTAATTTGGATACATTTCATGATTTTTGAAGTTTCTGAAGACTGAGTTACTGAGGAAGCCTAATGGAAAAGGAAAGTACTGAGGCTGAACTGTAACTTTTGGAGACTGAAGAAAGAGGAAAGGTTATGAAATTGCCACTTCACTGAGCTATGCAAAAAGCTGTGGAATCTGTTATGCTACCACACCGTGTGTAACAATCCTAAAGAGCTCATCAGGGGAGACTGCAAAAATATTTCTCAAAATTTTCCTCCAGGAAACACCAGATTCTCAGTGAAGAAAAAAAAAAAAACCAAAAAAAAAAAAGGAAAAGATCTAGATTGAAACCCCTGAACTGTAACAGTGCATCACAGGAACTGCAGCCCATGTCAGCACTGCTGATATATAGGACTGGAGCCTCCTCTTGCTGAGCTGCCAGTGCACACTGGTGACTCACACGGCCAGAGCACAATGGGAGCAGCGACCCCACAGGGACCTGGCTCAGCTGAGGACAATAAGGGACTTAAGCTCTCCTGACCTACCTTCCCACCAGGACAAGTTTTCCATATGAAATTATTTCAGATCTCACCTACTGTCTCGGTAGCCCCAGAGAATCATCAGCTCCAGGACGTGCAGGGTGCTGAGCCCCATCACAAGGCATATTCCACCTTGAAGGATCAGGCTGTCTAGCATTCCTGAGGGAGCAATGCTAGACAACAGCCAGGCTGCTACATAGTTCAATATATTTGGAGAATAAATCTTCCAGTGATGTGACACAGTGGACCAAGCTTAGCTAGTTAGTTCTCTGTGAAAAATAACTTAAGAATTTTTCTTTCCCAGCAAAATTATTTTTTTTTTCTCAGGGGAAAACAACTCATCTGTCACTGTATAAAAATATTCTGGTTAGATGGGCCTCTAACCCCTTTATTTCACACCTCTTAAGGGGTGAAACCTTTCATAAATCTCTCGTGGTTCAAAAGAAATCTATCACGTGATTTTTGCCCCATACATGAGACGATAAATAACACACAACCCCACTGCAACCCATTATGTATTCCAGACTAGGTGAATGATTAGATAAGACATTTCTCCTTCTCATGAGGGTATCTGCTCATATTTTGCATGGTGTGGAAAGAACATATTGCGCTGAATGACGACTGATGATGATTAATGTATTATTCTACAGAGCATTATGGTTTCTTTTCATTTGTACTGCATTGTTAGGAGTAAAATGTGATAAAATGGCTGTAACTGTTTTCCACCCCACTTTCCCCCTCCCCCTAGAATTGTTAAAAATAACATTTGAAAAATGATTGAAAATGAGAGAAAAAAGAACCCTATTTTCTGCTAGTATAAGTGGGTCTAACTCCCCTGAATTTAATGAAGCTTCTTTTATTTATAGCTGCAAACAATTTCTGCTCATTTTTAATAAAACACTTATTTTACTTTTTCTCTTGCTTTTCCTTCCTCACTTGTTTTTAGGGGTTGAAAATACAGCAAATATGAAGATTTCAGATTTAACTTAATCCAAAACTGAAATCTCATGCTGGATATTTTAAAACACTAAAGAAATCTTAGTAAATAACTTTTAAAAATGCAGTACTTTGGGAAACACATTTTCCCTTATGGAAAAATACAACTAAAAGTTCAAAAGTTCTATTTCTGAAAATAGGATAAATCATCTTTTCTCATGCTGAAAAAATCCCAAGTTTTAGATCTTTCTTAGTTTCTATGTATAATATAGATAAATATATTTCTCTCTTCCTACAAGATACTCACATGCTTTTTTTTCACAGGGCGAGAAGGCTCTATATTCACTAACAAAATCTCCAGAAATTCCAAGTTTATTTTAACTTTGCTTATGTGCAGCTGTTTTTCCTCTTCTAAAGCTGTTATTACAATTTTTTATCACAAAATGCTGTCCATGTTGCCAGCTCCCCTCCTTAAGTGCTCTAAAGTTTAGAGAACAAAGAACATCACAGTTAATCCTATCTGAAATTTTATCTGAAATCATTCAGATAAGCCACAATTTGTTTGAGCTCTGCTTGGAGCAAGTGACAGAGTTTCAGATACAGTAATTTGCTATGTTTCCATTTAAAACAACTGATGCTTCCCACTTCTAATACACTGGAACATAAAATCCATGTCAGTTGTTTATATTGGGGGATTATGGAGTTATGAGATTGTTTGAGTCTGATTTTTATGGCAGTTAAGCATGCCTTTGAATGCACAGTCACCATCATTCTACATTCATGTAAAGCAGCTGTATATGTTGATGAGTAAGAGAAATTATTTTTATTTGCACCTGCAGTTATGGACATACTTGAGGAATAGCATTTGATGATAAAATCTGTTAAAACATCTTATCTATGTGTATATGTCAAAAGCTCTGACTATTTTTTTCATCTTTTCACCATTTCCTTTATGTGTAATACATGGGAATATATTTTCACAAAGCAGAGACTAAAACTTCTTCAACAGGAACGAAGTCCTGAAAGTTGCTGTTAGTTTTCAGGTGTGTTGTTCCATGTTACAGATGATGCTGGAGAAGTCAATTCTCGCCTGAGGCCTGGAACAGGCAATGCATAAGCCAGGAATAGCAGCCAGGATTTCCTGCCTTTCAGCTGAGCACATCAGGCTGCACTGCCCCTCTTGCTGTTACCACATTGCCTTTACCGCAGCGCAGCTGCTTTCGCAAGGAAACAGATGGAAGTGTGCAGGCTTTGGGGGACAATGCCTTGCTGAGAACGGCCGATGCACTTCCACAGATGAGAGGTGATTGCCCAGGGACCTGACGTGGGAATGGAAGGGGATTTCCCTGTCACTTGTGAAAGGAACTTGAGAAGCTCTGAGCTTCTCAGGTCCTCAAACCCACGCAGCCCAACTTCAAAAACACAGATGGTTTTTGTACCAAACCTGTGAAACTACTTAATTGTCCTGCTTGGAACCTCAAGTGCCCATTTGGAGGAAAAGGTTACAAAACAGGAGGAGCTAGGAAGTACAACTGAGGCCTCTCTTCCAGGTCACTGAAGAACATAAACCCTCTCATTTATAATTCCCATCTAGCTTATTTAATAATAATAATAATAATAATAATAATAATAATAATAATGAGAAGATGAAGCACAAAGCACTTACAAGGAATGCTACTAAAACTAAAACTACAGCAGAGAGAAATATTCTCTTCAGCTTGGTTTAAGCTCTAGCTCAGCCACACTTGGCTCTTGTCAATTCATGTCAGATTCTTAAGATTATTTAATTTGGGACAGCCTTGCTGCTGTCCATAGGCCTTGCCAGAGAACAGAATATAAAATAAATTCCAGGAAGGGGTCTGAGGGGAGTTTTGAGGCCTGATTACTTGAAGATTCATTTTTTGACGATGAACAGGCTTGGGGATAAAATAACATTGGAGGACAAGAAATGTCACTATGGACCTGAACCTGCAAATACTTACATACATGTTTTAACTTTACTACTGTGGGTAGTCCTGCTGAAATTAATGAGATTGCTCAAGGGGGTAAAGAAAAGCATATGCACAGGAATTTCCAGGATCGGAGACTATGTGCTCAAAATGTGAAGAGTTCCAGGGCCTTCATTTGGGAGTAGTCATATGCTTGTAGTTAAACAGGCATGAACATTTGTAGCATCAAGGCCCAAAATTCTTGCATTGTAAATAATAGGAGATGGGAACCTGAAGCCAACTGCATTTGGGCTAAAACAGGCAGGGGAAAAAAAAAAAAAAATGTATCCCATGATCTCACACTAACATGGGTAAGAGTTATAACCCCTTGGCCAGACTATGAGCTGGTATAAACTCATAGGAGATACTCCCTGCAACAGATAGAGTGAATAAATGTAATATTAAGTCTATAGCTAAGTGCTTTCCAGAACTGGGACCTTAAGGAATATGCAACAAAATTTATTTTGGAGTGCAGTCACTATATTTTGAAGTGTCAGTTCAGTCTGACAAGATACAAAAGACTAGAAAAATGAGAAGTCCTGGGTCCAGGAAATGGGACCAATATGGAAATTGTTATTTGCTTAAGATGAGAGGCAAACTAGTTTCTCA
>VXAV01007208.1:587239-597239 GCA_013399715.1 Alectura lathami | reverse complement strand
TGCACACTGGCAACACCACGGTGCCCTATGGCAGTACATTGCCCCATGAGTGCATGGAGAGCATGGTGGCCACATACATGGGTACATCTGACCATCAGCAAGTCTTTCCCACCACCATACACACCTCAGGCCTCTGCTTTCACAAAACTGCTCATTTATGACTCATTTATGACATTGTTATGCATTTTCACCTAATTGGCAGGGAGATAAGTAATTAAATTTAACAGAAACCAGGGCTTCAAAAGGAATATATAATTTTTGAAGCCATAATTTCTATTACTTGTTATTACTTTTTCCTATGTTTTATATGGCAAAGGGTCACAGAATAGGTGCTGCTGCTAAACTGAATGGCTTAGTAAATGAAGTCAGCTTCTGCAGAGAGCAGGAGCAAGTCAGAGGACATAAGTGAATTCACTTCAGAAGCCAAATGAAGTTTTGAGCCACTGCTGACTCAGGTAATACTCCGATTTAATACAACATCTCTAAAATATAACCTCTTCTAGATGAGGCAACAATAATCAACTAGCCAAATCTACTCATAAGAGGAAGGGGAAATTCTGAGTACAAGTACAAAAATGAATCATTATTCTGATAATGTTTTTGTTATTATTTTTTGCAGATGGAACTGAAAGCTCTTATGACTCAATTAAGTTACCACAGTCAATAAAGACAGAAAGTAAAAACAGGGCAGATACTTTCCGCCTAGACACCATGGTGATGGGCACATTAGAAATGAGGTAGATTAGATAGATGAACTAGACAGACACATCTAAATGTCCTTCAGTGCACTCATTTGTTTGACAGCCTGGAAAATGCCAACATTCCTGGGATTAAATGAAAATAGAAAACTGCATTTTCACTGTAAAATACACTCAGAACTTTGCTATGTCAGTTTCCCTTTGTTAAAATAAACCAGGGCCCAACCAAGTACTCCCAGAGCGACTCAAAGTACAATAAGCTAAATGAAACAGTAACCAGGATTTGACCAACTGAAAGCCCCGATGTTGCTACCCTTTTATCCCAGGATATTAGTAGAGTGATATGACTTGCATACACTTCAATAGACTGATTTTTCCTGAGCTCAACACCACCCAAATGCTAAATTGCCCATCTTACATTGCTGTCTTGAAACCATATTTCTTTGATGTATGACTGCCAGCTCCTCTACCTTTATGGGCCTGTCAGTTTTTGTCCTGTAGTGCCTTTTCCCCCTATTTCTTCTTCAAAAAAGTAAAAGTAAACAAATATCTAGGACATAAAATATAAAGAACAACAATAACTGGACTGATTCTCCCCAGAGGTTTCTGGTCCAGGTTACAGATGTATTGGCATAGTTTTTGCTTCAGTGCTCAGAAAAACACATACACAATGACACACGGTTAGTGCTGTGTTCGTATTCAACAGCTCCATATTTTTTCCTAGCACCAGGATATGTGCGCAAGTACGGAGCTAGATTTGGCAGTGTACAATTTGGCAGTCTCCAGACCGGATTCTGCTCTTGCCCACTCCAGCTTTGACAGAAGTGCCGGCTGCAGCCCGGGGAGCTGTGCGACATCCCGGTGCTGTCGGGGAGAACAGAATCCAGCTCCTTGTGACAGTTTTCCCCACACAACATCACAATCAGCCAAACACATTTGTAATCTACTGCAGCTGGTGTTTCTATAATTGATAGAGATATAAAAGCTCTTTTTGCTAAAGTTGTACTTTTGTATTTTTTTTTTTCTTGGGGGAGTTGTGAGAAAGCAGCTACAAAAAGTCAGCTTTAAATCTCAGATAATGTAGCTCCCTTTAGAATCCCAAGCTTAAAGCAAGTAGTTATGAGTTTTAGTGATGCAAAAAAATGAAGCTAAAAACAAACATTTATTTTACTTGACGTAGCAAAACAGTGGATTAAAAAGTTAAATCAATGCGTCGTCTGAATGGTTCCTGCTGTAGCTGCAATTTCAAATGAAATAAGAATGTTATAAAAACTCTTGCATATTAGGCACATTTGGAAATGTCTCCTTGTAACTGTTCTTTAAGTGTTCTGTCTATGAGCACTAACAGGTCACTGCACAGGAAATGCAAAAATATGTTACATTTTAATCAGGGCATATAAAACACTGTCTAGAATGTTACATTGCCCTTGGGAATCTGTAGTAAGTAGGGGAACTTTTACAAAGTCCAGGTCACTCTCCCCATTACATCACTGTAAAAAAAATAATTATTAGGTTAAATTATATAGATGCCATGTATTAGAACTTTTCCAGTTGTAGGATGATGGCTAAGAGATGCTTATTTCCTTGGAGAAACTCATAATCGCTCCCTTGTTCCCCTGTACATACTTTATATATTGAAAACAGTGCATTTTAACTGAATTGGAATGTTTCCAAACAATAATAATGAAAGAGGACAAATAGAAAAATGAGACTTTTCGTACACTCACCCTAACAACAAATTTCAGCACTTTACATTAACACACACACACCAATTGAAAACCTTCCTGGCTGTACCTCATAGGTGATAAAAAATGAAAGAAGGGATTTTAGTAGAGATGTTTGGGAATGATTAAGGTAAAATGTCCCTAAACCAAACAAGTGGAAACCCAGATGTCAATGACACAACATTCCCCCACCCCACATAAATATTTCTCCAAGTGATTTACCTCTGTTTAACCCAAATCACAAGACGATAAAATATCTAATAAGTTCACAGAAACAGCAAAAGAGTAATACGAGGGTGACTGTTTTCTAGATTAACATTCTCAGAATTTTAGCTATTTAACATGTAGAATCTGAGAGGTGACACAAAACTTTAACAGTGTCCTGAAGAATGCCTGCTCTGCTCTCCCTGCTCCTGCTTCGATTTTTGCCGCTGACTTCCAGATAGAAAGATTCAATTTCTATGAAAAATCTCCCAAGGAGCAACAAATTGAACAAAATAAAAAGCCCTGCCCTAAGTGGAACAAAAGTCAGTGTTGCAAGGGCCCGACGCCTGCTGGGGTAAATGGCGGTTGCCTCCACAGCGACACAGTGATCAGCCCTCTGCGATTTGCATGTTGCGGCATGAGAACAGATCTCAAACTAACAGGCTCTTTTTATCTAAACAGATATCTGTGGTTGAAACTCTTGGCATTATTCTTTGTATTTTTCTCTGAGCTGCTCGCTTTAGTACAACAGCTTCGTAACTGCCAGTATTTTCCATGCTTTGTTCCAGCCTACCTACAGCGCAGAGCTCCTCCAGGCCCAGCTCCTGCCTTGGCCCTAGGTGACAGGAGATGGCCATCTTCCTCTCACAGACAGGCAGTGCAGCTCAGGCACCCTTAAAGTAACTTTCTCCACGCAAACGAGGGTGCCCCTGGTGCTGAGCCCTATGCACACAGCTCTGGGACAGTTTGCCTTGACCGCTTCCAATGTGGGTTGCTGCAGCCCAGGCCCTGTCAGGGACCAGGGCACCAGCTGGAGCACTTGGTGCAGACATTTTCCTTACTCTCCTGTAACTCCTCAGACCCATGGCCATCCAGAAGCAGGGGAAACAATTGTCCTGCTTACACCCAGCTAACACATCTTTTAAGTGAAAGTAATTGAAATATAGAAACCGGGAACAGAGCATGCATGGTGGAGATGGCATGCTTGGAGAATGCTGTGTCACCTTCTAAAAATTCTTTGGCAACTGTAACTTTTAGACTTTAAAAGTCAGACAAAATTGAATGGATTTTTTTTCAGGGAAAGCAGAAGGTATCTCTGAAAAATGTTCATGTCACTGCCAGAATGCAGTGGTCCCACAGCTTTGGAAAAAAACCCTGACATACGTCTTTTACATTTTTGCCAAACAACATCCTACCCTAAATTTCAGAAAGAACATTTTAATAAAGGAAATACAGATTTTGGCAATGGAAAACGTTGCTCTGAGCAGCTCAGATCTGAAAACACTAGAACCAGTAGAAATCAAGTTTTTATACAGAAAAACCCAAAAAATCTGGACTATATATATTGTTGCACCCATGATTTAGATGTTAGTGCTGTGCCTGAGGCTATGCAGTACTCCAAGCATCCATACAGCAGTGCTCTCAAGACCTTCATTGGTTTTCTGCTCCTTTCAGGCTCTTGCCTGTTTTTCCCTTTTGATTATCATACAGCCAAACTTCTTCCATGCCAAAGGGCTGCCAGGCAGGGGAGAGCACTGAGCCCTGGGTGGCAATGCTGGTTGCTTGTTCTGCCTCATCCACAGCACACTGCCTCAATAGTTCAAGCAATCCATCTGGCTAGAGGGATCAGACAAAAAAACAAACATAAAATCCGTAACTCTGAACACAGAAAAGGCTGATGACTTGGTGTATGTTATATGAGCTGGTTTTTTTAACTTGTGTGCAAGTAAAGCAACAAATGGCTGAGCCTACAAAACCCACGTCTGGGTCCCTGATTCAGCCAGAGGGGGTCTTTGGCCCTAAATTTAAGTGCAGACCTAAAAATTGATAGGAACTCCTTTTCCGTCATCGAATATTCAGCTGCTCGTAATGGATACATGTTTTAATGATGTACACTTAATTTTGGTCTGGTTTAAAAAATACAATTTACTCAAATACAATATTTATTCCAGGATTGTGAAATGGGGCCTTGCAATTGTGTTTAGGAGCTTTTTCCTTTTATAAGGTATGCTTGAAATTCAAAATTGAAGGAGTTTTGTAATGTCGGGTGATGTTTTGTTAGCTTTTGACAAGAGAAAATACTTAATACCCTCATTTTTTTCCTGCTCTGAATATTAGTTTAATTGTCACAAATAATTAAATGCTTATGAGTAAAAGACATCTTTAGACATTTTGACAATACATATTAAGAGATGCTTTAAGGGAAATCTGCACAGATCGGCTTTTATTTGTTATGCTAAACGATGATGCATCTTGATTGCATTTGTTCCTTATTTGTGTGTGCAACAGGAGACATACTGTGAATGATCTGTAAGGAATAAAATGACAGTATTTGACAGGCTGGGAAATGTCTGGGCAGGGATACAGGATAAGGAACCCTAAAAGGGCATTGTTTGTAGAGGGGCAATGGGATAGGGATGCTCCCTTCAATCTAAGGCAATGAAAGGCACCAACAACTAAATTACAGTTAATAAGAGTAAGAAATAAACACAAATTACATAGACAAGGCTCAGGTTCAAGGACTTTGGACCACTAAGAATATATATCATTATATCAATTATCAAAGAAAGACAAATTCCCATCCTCAGAATTTGCATTTGAACTCTAATAACCCACTATTCAGAAATAGAGGCAAGCCTTAATTTCCGCATGAAAAGGAGCCATGGGAGAGCTTCCCAAGTCCCCAGGTCCAGAGAAGAAAGCCCTACCTGGTGATTCAGCCCTGAACGCTCTGGCCTCTGCTGGAGAGGGTAGCAGGTGGTCTCCCAGGTATGGCAGATTAGCCCTCTATTACCTAAGATTTATTCTGAGTTCTTGTCAATATAATGGCTGAAACAACCATTCCTGAAAGGTAATATGGTGTGAAAATAAACATAAACAATCCTTAATGAATCCATACACTATTACTTGCATCATATTTCTTCCATAGGCAATACATACATCTCCACTTAGAAAAACAATGCTGCTCTTGATCAAGGCTTAACAATTCCTGTTCACACAAGAGAGGGAACTGGAGAAGGTCCATGGGAACTGCTCAGGGCTAAACGCTTTTGAAAATTCAAGTCCCTCTTTAGATGCCCACATAAGGACTTAGACCCTTAACTTTAGAAGCTGACTTACAAAAATTGGAGCCTCAAAGTTTATTACCAGAGATTTCCAACCACCTCTGGCAGTCTGTGTGGAGGAAAATGTGCATGTTCTGTTAGATTATAATTAGACTAGGCTTTTCGTATTTCTCAGGGCTACGCGTTATACATTGTCAGAAATACAAAGCTGGATCCTAGGACTGACAAAGAAATATAAAACATTATATGGGGAGAAAAGTAACTATAATCAAATTTTCTGGTCCTGAAACTTATGACTGACCAACAATGCATCTGAGGACAGTTTAGGGAAGTTAAAAACTTAAATTCTGCTGACTGAAACAATCCCGCTAGAAAAGATCCCTGGCTTGGAAGTTAACAGAGCCCAGTCTTTTTCTGCTGGAAGTGCGCTAACAATATAAATCTGATCTAGTAACTAGAGTAGGGAATTAGGACCAAATGCTGTTTGACCTTGAGCAAATCAGCTAATACCTCCTGGCTTCAATTTGCCTTTCTGCAAAATGGGGACAAAATAGTCTGTTTCACTGGGGTTACTCTATGGAGTACATAGTATTAGCAAGGAATCCTTGGAAGAAAGGTGTGAAGAAATATTACTCTACTTCCTATCAAAGCACACGTACATGAGCAGGAACCATGCAGCTAATCAAAAGCACTAGAAAGCTTTTAATTTTTTAGCATTTAATGCTACAGATGATCAATATAACTACTTAGCTTCTTTCTCTTTTCACATGTTAATTTAATGCAACTTGTACTGTGCCCATAAATGTTACGACATGGCTAAAAAACACATAAAAAATTAATTTTGGTAGACAAACATACCAGCTAGAATAAGATTATGTTTCCTCAATACAAAACTGTACATCATGAAAATATCCACCTATTTTTTTTTGTCCACTCATGCTGCAGGAAGTAAATGAGTTCTTCCTATATGTACAAAGAAAATGGCAGACTTTATGAATTGTGGTGGTGACTCCCAGTACAGTTTAGACAAGATTGCTTATATATGGAAAATTCGGAGTAAAATCTTTCCCTACTATTGGAAAACAAAACAAGAAAGGAATTCTGTCCAACTGGAGGAGCAGTGATAAATGTTTGTTGTCCACACATATCAAACCGCACCAAAGTGTAGATTTTCATCCTGATCTGCTCTTTCACTAGAAAAATCTTTGCTATGGCTGTATTACAGTGAATTTATTTATTTTCATTAAAAACAAGAACTGTGTGCTGCTCCTTTTGCAACAGAAATTCTGCACTGATCCCACATAAACAGACCAAATATCACTTCAGCAATGTTGCTTTGGGAATATTTAATAGAATTTTTTAAGTTATGAATGTAATATGGAATGAGGTTTACTACAATTTATGATAAGTGGGTCTTAATTTTATATGAACAAAGAGACTTAAAAAAGCAACCAGAAAGAGTTCTGATTATATTGTGGAATATTAGGCCTTGTGTAAAATTGGCCCTCTTTTACATGCATAAAAACAAGTACAACAGGCTTTTCAATTCAATGAGTCTTTTGAGAGAGATGCAGGAAGAGCCTGAGAGCTCCTTACAACTTTATTGCTTTTCATCTTTGTCAGGTAGGGATGTATAATAAAAATGACCTGTTCTTTCCATTACGTGGTCCTTCCTGCGAGTTTTTTCTTCTAATGTGACCTATCAATTTTAATGCCTTCCCAAAATGGGAGTGGAAGTGTTGATCTGGATCAGTTTTCCACATACACTCAGTGATGTTGTTTTTCTATAGCCATCTAGAGCTAAGGATGCTTTCCATGGTCTCTTTAGCATTGTGGGTAACTTTAATGAGCCTCAGTATCACTAGACAATACAGTTTACAGAACACAAGGAGAAAAGACACAGAAAGGAATAAGATACAGGTATAATAGATACAAGCCGTGGAGATGAAAGAAAGAAGTCAGCATCTCATTTGCATTAATACAATAAAAATACAGCATTAATGTTGCTAGTTGTAAATTTTTTTTGCAATAAAGTTGAGCCTGATTATATCTGAAAAAAGACAGGCTGTGCATTCCTCATAGGTCTTGCAAGTGTCTAGGCTTTAAAGAACAGTTACTGGCTATTAACTTACTAGATTTAATTGCCACTAAAAACAGTCTCCGTGAAACTTCAGTTGAAAGGCACTCCTCAAGAACCAATGGTCTGATCTTCCAAAGCCAAAACTGCTTTGTTTACAGCAATACAAATTCAGAGTTACTCTTCACACAACTACACTTCATCATTATGTTATGTATTTTGTTTACTGGTATTATGTGTGCATAGAAATATAATTATATACACATGCACATACAGCACAGTTCAGCCTGAGAATCAGTCAAACACAATATTGCCAACCTTATTTATTCAAAAATCACGAATCACACCCTCAAAAATCATGAGACTAGCTGAAAATTACAAGATGCTAAAAACAGTCACTTTGAGAATTTTTCTTCTGGCACAAGAACTTTTAGATTGCATGCTTTCAAGCTTTCTAGTTCTCCATAGCAAGGAATTTAAAATGAAATTTCCTTTTAGAATATATATTTGGCACTTGGATAATCATGAGTCTCCAGGTGCCGGTTTTAAAGAAAATACACACTAACAAAGGACTTTCGGTGGACACGGCTCCCAACATCACAGGCATTTTAACATATGGGCACACACTGGTGGAATACTCAAAACCTGCTCTAAACTACTGAGCTTTCCAGCTTGTATCAGAATGGTGCATCCCTCTCCCAGACTGGAACCTTATTGCAGGACAGGGATCTATTTCCTATACATTTAGGACTGTATGTTCCACTCAGCTGTAGCATTTTACCGGTAACTGGAACCATCCAGTGCTGCACATTATAAAATCTGTATTTTTCACAATCTAATCCTGTCATTTTGTAACTATTGTTGTGACTTCATTTTTCCTAGGGCAAAGGGGAAAAACATTTCTTTTTGGAAAACAAAGATTCTCTTCATTTTTCTAAATGAAACACTTAATGCAACACTTAGATCATAAGACCAGTTTTTCCACTTCTTTTTGCCTGAAAAACCTCACAAGGTAACGAATGAAAAGCCAGCAGTTAAAGAGGGACGTGTAAATCTAATGGGAAACAGCATGCTTCTGTGATGCGTTTCTCCTTGAAAACTTAAAAAAATACACCATTCACTGTCAAGGCATTTCTGCACTGCAAAAGCAGTTATTAAAACATGGTAAAAATGACTCGGTGTCAAGATCCAGTAGCCTCAAATGAGAGGTCACCTTAATGAGAAAGAACTGATTTTGGTGTCTAAAACTACACGGAACTTTTAGGCTTCCGATTTGCATCTACCTGAGTGCTGCTGCTCATGTGCACAACGTAACACGGCACATTGGAAAGGATTCTTTAAAAGACCGTATCATCTACTGGTACCAAGAAACTGTTCAATAATTAACACAGAGAATGGAAATGTGTTTGAGAAGTTAGCCAAGCAAGTAAAACATGTCAGTCGTACAGGCATTAGAAAAGAGCAGCGTGCAGCCCTCAGCAACATGAGTTACAGCCAGAACTCTCCCCAGATTTCAAAGGCAGGTTATGCTTTAAAACTTGCAGTAGAGTCTGGTCCCTCTTCAGATGCAAAACGTTGCTTAAAAAATACTGAAATTAATTTTGTAGCTAAACAGCCCTGTCTTACATAGACAGTCTTTACACAAGCCAGTTAGCCATTGACACAAAGTGCTGAGTAAGAGACACAGAACTGGACCTACTCTCATGCAAAATATTGCAATTAACCAGGTAATGAAAAATCACTGCTCTTGCACAAATGAAGTGTAAGACTTCAGCTAAGAGTATTTCCAGTTGACTCCTGTATCAGATTCGGAGACAGATGAAAATGTCTCTCTGCTTGCATGAGCATGCTTTAGAGGTAAAGCTTCACAAATATTTTCATTTTGCAGAGAATAGGGAAAAACAAAGGGTTATTTTAGCAGTAAAGACAGTAGGGTCCTCTTTTTTTAAAGCAAAATATGGTACACACATGTGTCAACCCAAGAGGCATTAAATAAAATTTGAATCATTTGGCTTTGCATTTGCTAATAATACGTCATCCAGTAGACGAACCAGGCCTTATTCTCCCCTCCATGAGCTGACATGATATTTTTTTTACATTTGAGCTCTTAAGATCTGCACAATAGCTTAACACAATAAGTGTTTAGCCTCTGGTTCCAACTGTAATTGATAGAGTACAGTTCCATTCCCTCTGCTGCTGCTAAGTTGGGAATTGCAGCCACAGCAACTGACA
>VXAV01007208.1:567845-577977 GCA_013399715.1 Alectura lathami | reverse complement strand
AAAGAGGGTTTACAATGAGTTTTAGAGAATCAACCCTGACAGACGGACTGAGGCTTGCTTACAAAAAACAAAGTGCTGTGGTCAGTTGTCCAGTGCAGACCTCTCTGCCAGTGATGGGATGAACCCTGCTTGTTTCCCTCTTAAGGCACATTTGTCAAACACGATGCAGAAGCAACAGTTCCTCTGGACAATCTCTTCTCGTGGCCTTGCCATTAGAAATTTTTCCTACTGTTGAATGCTTTTTGGAAACATATTTGTTCCTTTTTATGGTGCTCTCAAATGAAACAGAGAGCAATTTCCTTCCTCTTTGCAGCAATTTTTAAAATATTTGAAGACTTACTACATCTACTCACCAAGTAACCCCAATTTCTTCCATCATTCCTCATAGCTCATGTGTTCTGGACCTGGCACTATTTTCATTGTTCTGTGGCTGGACAACATATGTTTCAGAGCATGGTGCCAAAAACTGGATGCTTTATTGTGTTTGAAATCTTCCCAGCACCAAGTGGGATTACTTCACATGTCTAACATATGACACTCCTGTTTATTCGTCCCAGTTTGACATATGCCCTTTTTGCAACAGCATGACACTGTTGACTCATGTACTGCTTCTGATTCACAGTAACCCCAGATGCTTTCTTGCAGAACTGCTTTGTAATCAGTTGTCCCCATCCTATATTTGAACAGCTGATTATGCATCAGTGACAACTTTGCACTGATTCATCTTGAATTGCATCCTATTTTTTCAGACTGTTTCTGCAATTTGTCAAGATCATTCTGTATTACAATGCTGTCTTCAAAGGCTGTTGCCATTCCCCCTAGCTTGGTACCATCTGCAGATATCATGCAGTTTTGTTTTGTTCCACCTTTTAAAACAGTAATAAAGATATTGAATATTGCTGGGCCCAGGACCCCCTCCAGGTGTTATTCCATGCTGACAGTGGAAGTGGTACTACATTAAGGTGTAGTTCTGGAGGATGGTTTTGTGACCTCTTCCAGCCCCCTGCAGTAATGTCATCTGGAGGATATCCCATAGCTCACTCATGAGTCTGTTACATGAGACAGTGGCGGAAGCGTACAGAAGTCAAGATATATGACTGCTCTATCCGCACAGTCTGTCATGCTGTCATGGAATAAGATTAGGTAGGTTTGACACAACGTAACCTGAATAAATCCATGGTGGCTGTTGTTCATCTCCAAGAAACTTGTTCTAGGTGTGCTTTGCTCCCGTGTTTCTATACAAACAGGAGGTAAGACAAGGCAGTGCCCTGTTCCCGCCCTTCCACCTCAGACAGGCACTGTTTGCACAGCTCTGAGTCCTACAGCAGCCACTGGTCTGCCACAGGCCTTCAGGGACGATCACTGGCAGCTCTGAAGTTGCCGTAAGACGAGTTGAATGGCCTGACCTTAGCTGTGTGCTTTCCAAGTGCTCTTGAAACTCTTCTTCCTACTGTAGTCAGAGCTCTCACTCTTCTGACACTGGTCTTGATTATTTTTGCAATCTGATCACAGCTGATTCCCGTAGAGAAGATGAAAGTAAAAAAAGCTTTCTTAGGGTGATCTGTCAAAAGCCTTCTCTCTTTGCTGAGTGACAGATGTAATCTTTCCTAGGCCTTTTTCCTACATAGAGAAGGCACTTACCAAACACTTTCTTCTTATTATGTTCCTTTCTAGTTGTGTCTCATTTTGTGACTTTATATTTTTTTCTTGTGTGTTCATGGTCACTATAAGGAATGTTTTCTGCATGTTTTTCACATTTAGAGAAGTAGTCATTTGTTTATAGAATTATGGTTGGTTTTGTTTTCTGAAATATTCCTTCTCATGCAATACAACAGTCTTTTTTCCCTGCAAAGGGGTAGAAGAACAGCACTGGGGCAAAATCCATTTTCCCCTTTTCAGGATTTCTCTGCGTACAGTTCAGTTACTACAGCTTGGTGGGGTGGTAGGGCAGGCTAAATTTCACTTCCTGGGATGAAATCTTGATGTTGCTAATAATTTATACTTTGTGTAACAGCAAGCAGCATTTCCAGAGCCCCTTCCTTTCTAATCTTCAGCTAGAGGATTTACCTTATGGCTACAAAAAAAAAAAGGCATTTGAGTTTGAACTCCCATCCAACTGCAGAAAGAATCTTTTGTGGCTAAGTAACGAGAATTTAAAATGGTGCGATGGTTTGCACAGCTCTGGCTGCAGCTACCTTCTTCAGCCACATCTGTGGTTCATCTTCCATCACAATGTCATCAGCTAAAATATCACATAAGATCTCATTCAAAACTATACATAAGGCTCACCATGCATTTTTTAACTATGACATCCTATTTCCAGAATTTATAATTCAGTCTTGCAAACCTACTGCAGACTGAAACAGCCTGGAAGCTCTCATTTTAGGAACTGAATTTTCCTTCTTTAAATCACAACAAATCTCCAGTTTAAAGAAAAACAGAAATAAACACATCACTTTTTCTGAAATAAGCACAGCAACACTGTAATACCATTTCCCAATCAAGCCAGCAAAAGCAGCTAATTGAATAAGAATTTAATCTAGGAGTTGTTCATACGGCAATGCAGAAAGCTCACATTTTCTTCAGCGGATTTTGAATGAAGCCCTCAATCAACATTGGACTAGTGCATTCACTTTCTTTTCTAGAAAAATACAAACATCCTTAGATTAAAAAAAAAATAACAATCAGATAGAACAGGGTAGAAAATGGACTGTAATCTCAGAAGAGTACTTGTATAAAAACACAACAACAAAAAAAAAAAAAAAAAAAGAGGAAAACTGTCACTTTGGAGGGTGAAAAAGCAGGAGTGGAAGAAGGTAATGTTCTTCCAAAACCTTCTTCCTACAACACCTTATTTCATTTAGAAATACGTTTCCATAGATTTAAAAACTATTCTGTGACAAAATTATAAAACAGCTACTGTTTACAGTATGCTATAAGCACTTCTGAATACCTCACTGCAATAGAAAGCAAAGTTTGAAGATGACATCAGTTTTTTGTGGCGTTGCTGTTGTTTGATTCACAGTGAATCGAAAGGAAGGAAGAAAAGAAAGAAAGAAAGAAAGAAAGAAAGAAAGAAAGAAAGAAAGAAAGAAAGAAAGAAAGAAAGAAAGAAAGAAAAGATAAGAACAAAAATAAGTAAGTAAACAACTGTGCACTGCTATAACTGGGAAGGAGGGAAATGAACATTTCCTGTACAGAGCTGGTGGAACATGAAGTACATGTGCTTGGTGGAAGAACTTCTGTCTATGGACATTCTAGAGCACCTCTTCCTGTTGTATTTCCTACTTTTAAGGAATCTGTCAGACACACAGTGCTGTCTATCCGGATGAGACCCATATGGGAAGCAGCTGTGAGGATCTCATGAGAACGGCGTTTCACAGAATCGTTAACCGTAGAATCATGGAATCATTAAGACTGGAAAAGACCTGTAAGGTTGCCTAGTCCAACCATCATGATCGTTTGGCCCTTTGGTCTAGGGAATCCTGTGTCCATAAATAATTCACACTGAGAAGGGTTTTGTCTGTAAGCTGCCAAGAGCTGGGAGGTGGGAGCCCTTCTAGAGGAAGCACAAAGGGAAGGAAGAAGCAGATTTCTTTTGGAAAGCAGAACATCTCTGCTCTTTTGAAAGCATTAAGAGAATGGAAGAGGCCAGGCCCTTGCAAAGACAGGTGAGTAAATACTGGGGGTTCTTTGAAGCTGCATTTCTGTCTTCCTTTCAAAGATTGAGTAGCCATCAAAATAAAGACAGCAGATAAACTGTGGAAAATATACTGTAGAGCTGACAAAACCAGAGAAACAGGAAACTTTGAATTGGGTTAGAAGCTGCTTGCCTTGAGTACAAAGCAAGGTGAAGGCATAGATGTTTGGGAATAAAATTGCTTTTAAAAATGGCTATAGCAGTGTAAATGTGACAAAATATGCAAATACTCCTATCTGTCTGGATAATTAAATTATAAAGCACCCAATCGCCATGGTATTGGAATGAATGCTTTCCATTATGCCATAATGAATTGTTTGTGCAGTGTAAGCCTATTCGTTCTTTTATTGGTATGCTTATTTATTATTATTATTTATAGTTAGAGAAGAAAATTATGCTAGCAGTTGAAATAATTGATGTATCTGATATTTTAGGGGCTAAAATAATACTGGTACATTCCAAAGCATCTAGTGTTCTGTCTATGATAATGGTTGGGGAACAGCTGACGTGCTAAAAGCTTTAAGAATCTGTAATTCGCTGTGTTGCCCCTCATAGTACCACATCACCCACTGAGCCATGCTGGGATTTCTTTTAACATCAAGAAAAGATAAATGGATAAATACAGTTTACATATACCAAGCACATTTGTTTAATAAACGACACAGAGAAAGTTTAACTGAAATGCTAAAGCTAGCAAAAGGGACAAATATTTAATACAATCTTAACTGAAATTTAGTTTTAGTAAAGACAACCTCTTATTAATGTAAGGAACAAAGTTTTCATACAGCAAGCAGCAATAATTTCACATGAAAACTATGGATAGAAAAAAAAAAAAAGCAGAATTTTCAAAACTTTCAGAAGATTCTGACTGTCAATGAACATATTTGTGTCTCTGTGTGGGATGCAGTAGCACCTCTCCAAGTATCACCAATGAGTGCTGTGAGCTGCCCTTATGAGCTGCAGCTGAGTGCTCAGGTGGACTCCCAGGGAGGTGGGTAACGGCAGGGGCTGAGCTCAGGGTACTGGAGCTGCTGGGTGTCTGCTGCCTTTGTGTGTAGGTCCTGTCTTGATTGCTTCTGTCAGGTAAGCACTTGTTGGAAATATTGTTTCTTGTGTTTGCTGTTGAGTCTGTTTTGAATGCACACTGTGAGAGTTTTTTGGAAGGAAACAACTTCTTTCTTTCACTCTGTGGTTGGAGAGAGCAACCTGTGAGCTCATGTGCCTAACTTAAGTTGTTTACCCTGAGGGTGAATGTGTTCATCCTTAATATTTTGCCTGTAAGCAGTGTGCAAACTTCTTTAGGTTAAATGGCATGGAGTTTTATTGGTGAATTTCATGGAGCTGAGAAGTGGAAGAGCAAAAGCAAAGAATACTCTGTATAAGTAATTAAGAGTTACAAAAGATAAGATCAGGAACGTGAAAGTTATGTGGAACTCTAAAACATCAAGAATAAAAACTGAGATAAAGTAGGTAGCTTCCTGCCTTACTGGAAGTTTAGGGCAACAAAAAGGTGTGGTTGTTTAGAAACAATAAAGATTTATTGCTCAACAATAGTAAATGTCCTTCTATTAAAAGTGTTAAAAAGGAAAGTGTGAGAATATACTCAAGGAACTAGCTTCTAGGAGAATCTGGAGGCTAACAGCAGAGAGGAATAATGCTCTTGTAAGTGTGAATACTCATGCTTATTCAGGAGAAATGCTGAGTGGTACTCCTCTGATTAAGAAATAAAATCACTGTTTAGTGGTCAGAACACTTTCTTTTTGTACTAAAGCAGCAAGCCTTCTTGAACCATCTGTGTCACTAGTGACAAAATTCTGTGCCTCCTTGTGCACTGCCTCATTTGTTTCAGAGGAGACTGAGAGTTCCTCCAAATCCCATCTTACTCAAGTAGTTCTCCTGCCCAGTACTGATCCACTTCATCCTTGTCTTATGGGACCTGGTAAGAACAGGCATGAGGATGGCACCTTGTTCCACCTGAGCTTTGCTTCGCTGCCTGGTGCCAGATAGGAAACCTGCTCAGCTACATTACTTGTTTCTGCCTTGCTCAGGTGAAGGTGCTCTGCACAGATGGGTAAATGCTTCTATTTTCATAGTTATGGCTTTTTTTCTTAAAAAAAAAAGACTGAGGTTGTTCAGTTTGGCTCTAAGAGTCTTCAGCAAAAAGCAGGATACTTAATGGATGAACAGAAATCTAGTTTTGTGGAACAATATTACAAAAGGAGACATCAAGCCATTTTCATGGAAATTGAGTGACACTCTTATGGGCCTTTCTCTACTTCTGCTTTTAATATAAACTGTATAGTAAATACAGGTGGAAAAAAAAAAAATACACCTGTCAAAATATAGCTCTGTTTGGTTACCTCTGTCCATGGGACAATTTTAGTAACCTGTCAATCATTGGGCTGCTAAATAGCCTCTCCAAAGCACAATCTGCTATTTCAGACGACATCAGTGTGTCAATCATTTATTGAATCAAAGCCAAATTTGAAGCAAAGCAAGCCCAGTTTGTCAATCACTTTTCAGTATTTTCTCCACTAACCACCTGACAGCTTTTAACTTTTCACTTTTATATTCCATGCAGCTAGTTAAGATTCTTTCATTTTTAATTGGTCTTCTTTTATGATTGGTAGCTAAGCAACTAATATGTCGGTTTATATGATAATAATGGGCCCAAACTTGAGAGTTTTCTTGACCATTCCTATTTGTTGTAGGGAAATTATTTTTCTTCAAGTTGCTAAATAGCAGATGTAGCAGAAACAGTTATTTAATTATGGGTTGTCCTGTTGTTTCTATCTATAAACACTTTTGGCACTGTTTAAAAATAAACACTGCATGCGCTGGCAAATATATACTGAGTGATTTTAACTCCTGATAGAGTCCTTTGGAATTTCACTGCTCATTTGCAGGAAAAACTGGGTGCAAAAATGAAAGGATTGCCAAAAAAAAAGCAGTTTGGAAATATATTAGCAAAGGGCGAAGCTCAAAATCTCTGTTCCAGAGTCCCACAAGTCTGTAATCCAACCTGATTGGTTTTCAGTCATAATTTAGGTATAATTAATTTTCTGAGGCCAAGTACAGTGCTCTGTACCACCATCTCTAAAAACAAGCCAGAAGCTCTTCCTGAACAAGCTCAGCTGGATTTCTAGTCCAAAACAGTGTTCTGAGTTAAGATCTTCTGAGACATAAAACTTTTGGGTCAGAACCGGGTCCCCTGAAGGTGATCAGATTCTGGTGTGATTTCAGTCTCATCTCCCCCTGTTGTGCAAGACAAACACTGCTTTCACAAGTGTAAAATGATCTTACAGCTCTCATTTTTCTATTTCTAAAGACTGTGTCATCAGTAAAGTCAATGTGTTGTTTTCAGACAGAATTAACTTTGTCCTTTCCATGAAAGGAAGTTTGGAAAAGGAACTATTTCTGTGTTACAGAAATCTCTATTTTGGGTTCAAAAGTTTTCTTCATTTGATTCTTTTGCATATCTGTTTGATGGGCTTCTGGCTGTCTTTTGACAGACTGCTGTCATCTGGTTTGATCCAAAGCTGTGAAACTCCAGATGTGCCCAAGAACTTGGGAGAACATGGGTACAGTTCTGCAAAAAGCTGCAGTAAGTGTAGTGGCAATCTGATACCAAATGTGCTTTTGAGTCCTATTTGAATTTTATACTGTTTTTGTATTTCTCTTCATCACAGACTGTATAAGTGACTGACAGGCTGTAAGGACTGTTGGTAGAGAAGCAAATACTCAAGTGTTTCAGTGCAGGTGCCTTCTCACTGTCATCAGGCTGGGAGGTGCTAGAGAGCACTGGGAAATATGCTGGTGTTCTGTCTGCCTCTCTTTGGAGGGAGACCCTAGCAGGCTGTTGGAGCTGGATAAGTCATGAGCAATAATAAAACGTAGAAAGCAGACCATCCTTTGGACTTTGAAAACAGCAATATTCCTAGTTCACAAATGGGAGTGCAAAAAGCATGGTTCCTGGTTTGTTTGTTTTTTTTTTTTTCCTATTCCTGGTGGGACTTCTGGTATCTTACATTGAAATCAATGGTGTTAATAATAAATTTCTATGACATCATGGATAGGTATCTACTGTTCACTGACATTCTGACAAACGAGGAGTAAGTTTGCCTGAACATTAAGTGATTAAGAGGGTTTTTTTTTTTTTTTTTGCATGAACAGATTCGTACTATTTATAGAGTTAGATATTAACAAAAGTTTAAAAAAGGTTTTTGATCCCAGGCTGCTTCCATAGTTTGGCACAGATTGTTAATCTTGGCTCAAAGGGTGTTCAGGACTGGCTGAACACAATGCTTAGCTCTTGTAGTTCAGGCATCTGAGCAGAGGGGAAGCCCACACAGCACCCACCTACACAGCACCTGGCCTGTGAATTGGCATAAGGCTCTCAATGGAGGAATTAAGATGCATAAGAACATAAATATTATACCAATAAGAGCAGGGCAGGGTCAGGAAAGCTAGAAGTGCTTGCAGAGGGTTTTCTTCAAACAGCTCCATTTTAGTTATTCAGTAGTAGGAATTGACAAAAACAACCTCAAAACAACCACTTGGTTGGAATTCCCATCTGGTCAGAAATGCTGGAGTGAAGTCTCTCTCTGTATGTTGATGCGGTAGTTTGCTCAGTCTTCAATGCACCTACTGAAAGTCAGTGACTTGCGTTAGTGACATTGATGATGAAAGGTGCACAAGGAATTACAAGGTTTATAGAGACATTCATCGCAGGCCACCTTACAAATATGGGGACTAGGTCTGTTCTCCAGCTTAGCGGCAGCTTTCTGAAGGTTATCTTGATAACATAAGCACTTGTAACCTTACCTAATTAACAAGACCTTTCCTTGCTTGTTGAGGTCACCTAGTACAATGCGTGTTCCTAACCACATAAAGCAACTGGATCTTTGTAGTGGTGCAGCACCAGCACTTGGGCTGACTCTGTTTCTCTTTGCCTTATGCTGAAAATGGTTCCTATAGTTCATGGCAGAGTAGCACTTGCCTTTGAACTGTGCTGTGGTATGCATTTAAAATGTTAGTATTTACCATTGCCTACTTAACAACCCTATTTTTCCACTGATGTGTCAAAAAGTTGATCAGTGTCAGCAGCCTTTGTTTCCCTCTATCATAGGGGCAGCACAGGAGTTGAGACAAAAGTGATGAATATCTTTCCTAATTGGAGTTGGAGGGAGCATTTGCTAAAACCTCCTATTACCTATGCTGGAATTTGTCCAGGGTCCTCTGGTTAACACATGCACTTCCAACAAGTAAAATGGGATCTTAAGCTATGCTGAGTGCTCAGCTTCTAACCAGGAGCAATGTGCAGCCTACTAAATCACCAGTAACCCTACCCGTGCCACCTGGGTGTTACTTGGGGTCCAGTCTGTCAAATTGTTATTAGCCTGCTGTACAACTTACAGCAGTCCGAGCATTTCCTGGCACACAGAAGAGAGACTGCAGTTACAACCCACTTTTAAAATGTAGAATTTACACACTGAATGCTAACTGGTGTCATTTAGAAGTACTAACTGCTGAAACTGCTATGGCTTTCCAAGCAGGAAAGCAAGGCTTAACGCTTGCTCTCAGAGTTGTGGCACTTGAAATGTAAAGTGAGGTTTTCCTTGTTTGAAGGTGGAATGGTAGTAATCAAGATGGGCTTTGTTCAGACCAATGTTTGTTGTTTAAAACTAGAACTCAAAAACAAAATAGTATAATGTATACAAACATGTATGTAAACACATGCTATACTTAATGTCATGTATGGAATTTATAACTGGAAAGTCACCTTGAGAGATTTCAAAATAGCAACAAAAATCAAGATTGCATAATATCAGAACCCGGCTATTATTTGCCTTATCATGCTCAGCTGTGGGTTTCTGTAAATCCTAAAAGATGTGCATGGTTTCATACACCTACAAAAATCCATTTTTTGTAGTAATGTCTTTCTGATTAATTGCATATGTTCTATAGTCACAAAGTTGACAAGTATCTGAGTGCCTGAAATTATAAGCACTTCAACAAACCAGTAAAGATATCTGCAATGTAAACTTGACACATACATGGTCTGCCCTGCCAATGACCTTAGTCTTACTCTAGCAGGGGAACACAGTATGTAATGCAGTCAGACTTATTTTTTTTCTGATCACTCTTTAAGTACATACTAGTAACATTCATGTAAGTATAGATGTTATGGACTCGGGTCACTGGAGGATGTAACAAATCAAAATCACTTGACCCCAGAAGAAGGTTCGTCTTTGAACAGGTAACAATCAAGCAACTGAAATTTCATATGGCTTCATGTACCCCACCCCCAGCTAACAGAAGAGACCTGTGCTGTGTGGCCAGTTTACTCCCACCACAGGCAATTCTGCATATGTTGCATATGCATTGTGAAGTATAGGGTATCATGGAGTTTGGCATGTAAATGATAACCAA
>VXAV01007208.1:547896-562073 GCA_013399715.1 Alectura lathami | reverse complement strand
ATAAGGACACCTGGGAACCCTTTATGGATGCTCCAGCAGCAGAAGTAACTTCAGGTGGATCTTGCAGTGTCTTTGGTATTAACTGACTACAAGACACTAATCCATAAAAACAGGCTTTGTTAGTTCTTGTCATGTAAATTGCTAATGTACGTATTTTTAAAAAGTCTTTAATTACAGTAGTTAGTGTGCATAACTAAAGGGGCACAATCTCTAGCTGAGATTGAAAGCTGTTGGTTTCTTGTTGTTTTGCTATTAATGTCTTTATTTCTGATTCTGGTTTTGGATGCACTGCACTCTGAAAAAGGATGCAGTGGAAATAGAAGTGATACAGAAAGTGAAATAAGGAGAAGACCTGGAAGAGCTTGCACTTGCAAGAGATGAATGCCACCATTTGCCAGCTCTTCCAAAATGAGAGCTTCTAATCACGCACACTAACATGTATTCTAATGGTCAAGTAGAAATCCATAACACAAAAACAAGTCATGAAATGCAAAAATAACTAAATGAACTGTGCAATATAAAAGTATATTTCTCTCTTGGGACTTACTGCTACAAAGCAGCACTGAAATAATTTGGTAGGAGTCGTGTTACATACTTGCATGCAGGCTGAGTGCATCCAAACAGCAGAGGCTGTAAGAACAGTATGAGGTGTGTGGCCCTTCTTGCTCTGAGAGGCTGATCACTAATGAGAACCGAGGGGACTTGCACTGTACACATCCGTGGTTGCACTGTCTTGTGAAGGTGGATTGTAACTGCTGCAATCAGGCTGCAGGGGAGAGAATGGACCACTGGCTTTTCTATAATACAGTATTTTGTTCCACATTTGTTACAGACTTCAGAGACGTCTTAATTTTGTGGGGGCTTAAATGTTATTAGCTTGCAAGGGAGTACGGATTGTATCTCGGAAGTAATGTGGGCATGGGGGCTTTCTTTTTGATCATTATAGGGTATGAATGTTTTGTAATTCTTCTAGTGCAAAAGAAGCTGTTTGGTGACAGGCATCAAGTTAAATTCCTGCAAGGGGCTGGCAGCAGAATACATTTGTCTATTTAACTGCATGCAAAACACTTGTCAAGACAGATTCTGGTCCCCTCTCTCTTGCTATCTCATGTTCCAGATAACCTCGTGGAGAGATGCTAGTGCAGAAGCAGATGCCAAGCTGCTACCAGGACTCTTAGATGCTGGAACTAAAGACACACTGCCAGATGGAAACCTCACTGGCACATTGAAAAGGAACAAAATAAAAGCCAGTAACATTCACATCTGGAGATAGACTAAAACAGAACCCAAGGCCCTTTAAAGAGCTGACAAGTTGTCACTTTCTTTAAAGATTTTGCCACCGTTTTGCCACATTTGGTAGGAAATCACAGGGGTAAACAACTGCCTTTGGGAAGGGACAGAAACTGAAAGACTGCAGGAAGCACAGTGGTGGTGAGACTGCTGGGGGTGTAAGGATGGTATGCAAAAGAAAACAAAAGCCCAGAAATGAAGTTTCAGTCCCTATGAAGGAGAAAAATAAATTGTATGGTCGCCCTACACTTGCACTTGGTTGGAATGTAAAAGGTTTCCATATTCCTTAGTGGCTTTGAAATGTGCTAAAAACTGCTTGAAATGTTAATGTGTAGATGTGCGTGTCTGAGGTTGCAACTCATGCTGCTGTTCTAATTATAGTTCTGTTGTTTTCAGTTAAAATTGTGCTGATCTTTGTGCTGGGCCTCCCTATTTCAACTTGCTGTCTCCCTTCCCTGTGTACATGGTAGCCTTCTTCTTATTCCCCTCACTTTCTTCTCCTGTTGTCTTGACTCCTTTGCCAATTTAGAAGTGTTATTCTATCATTTCGAGTGCTTCGAGCTGCCTCTGGGGCCATCTCCTCCTTTAGTGCTAGCTGACCTTTTCTGAAAGCCAGCCCCACCTCTTCAGCATCCAACTTCAGAGGCTAAAGAGGCAGGCAGACTTTGGCACGTGATGGTCAGCTCTGGCAGGAGTGTGTGTGTGTTTGGGAAGAGGAGAGGGGGATAGATGAGATGGGAGTGAGGTAGCTGAAAATGATAAACCTGTCACAAACCTCCTCTGTGAAAACTGCAGAAATGCTGAATTATTCTGAAGATAAATCTCCACCCCCTGAATTTCTACCTTTGTCCAACCTGGGTTTACAGAATTCCTGCCTGCTACGTTGTCATGGCACAGATGCTTTGTACCGCCTTTTTGTTCTTGTTTCAGCATTGAGAAATCTGTGCTATCTTAATTATTAACCTGTTATGTTTAAGTTTCATTACCTATATATTTTTTAATGTCTTCTATTGTGGTGACAAATGAAAGTGGTAGTTCTGCCACTGTTGCAGTGCTTTAACTTCAGATTCTGTGTTCGCTGTGTGCCAGTAGTAATGACTTCCATAAAAGTCCTTTGATTGTTCTCCGATGCAAATTGAGATCAGCAATAATGCACCATTCTCTGTACAACAATTGTATACAGCTCAACTTCTTTGGGCACCTTATTGAAACATAAGTCAACATTAGGATAGGTTAATAAATTCTGTGGTAAAAATTTAAACACTTGCAAAAGGCATGCATCCCTCTGTGCTTGTTCTTATGAAGAGCAGAACTTTTTGTTTCCATCCTAACAGCTTGGCTTTAGCTTAACACCACCACATCCTTTTTTATTTATTTATTTATTTATTTTTCCAGGGGGAAAGGTCTAGCAAAGTGGGATGTGGTGGTGGGAGAGAGGATAAAAGACTCAGAAGACTCCAAACCATAAAAGCTAGCTGCTAGTACAACCTGTAAGCCATCGTCACCTGAGTCAGGGCTGAATCTCTGTGCCTGCATGTCTGCTTGGCTATTAGAGTTTACAGTTAATCCATTCCAGCCTATTTATGTGTCCAGCAGCTTAAACAATGAAACTTCAGTGAAAATAATGTTGCTAAAAATTTTTGTCTCTTATTTCAACTCTCAAACACCTGGAGGGGGGAGGATTTTGGCAGAGATGACATGAGTCATCAGGGAATAAGACCCTTGTAGTGTATTCTCTCAGACTTTGGATTTATCACTGAGCACTGTGCCTCTGTATCCTGACTGAATTACACCAGTGTTACATCAGTGTTGGGAGTGTTAATTCAGTAATGTTTGTAAAGTGCAAATGCAAAACAATAATCATGCTCTTACAGCCCCTTGTTTGTATATCCACTTCAATGTGGAAATGCCCTCAAACTAAGCAAACACACACAGATGAGCATAAAAACAAACCTGTCAGGAACAGACAACAGCCCACCTCTTGCAGTCGCCCTTTGCTGTGCTCCCCCTTTAGATGCTCAGTGTCCACCAAGGCTGGTTGTGTGCGTACAGGCTGGGGCAGGAGTTCCTAGCTTCTGTCTAGCTTTTTCTTTGTTTGTTCAGCTCTTTGTTTGCAGNATTTTGTGTGGATTTGTTGCTCAGAGGGAGGCCTGGGTAGGTGCTAATGAACGCTAAAGGAGTGAAATGATACATGATAGCTGTGATGGCTGGAGGAGTAAAAACCAACACTATTTTGTCCTTTTTATGACTGCTCTAAATATAACTATTGAAGCAAAACAATAGTCAGATAAAGAAATGCAGGCAGAGTAAGCAAAAGCCTCTTCAGCAGGTCTCAAGTCAGCCAGTCTTCCTTTCTTTNNAACAGCCCATTGAATTAACGAGGGAAAAAAAAAAAAAAGAACAAAGGTTTAATGCTACTCGTCACTGCTCTTTAAAATATATTAATACTAATATAAAAGGTCTGATCTTACAGCAACTAAAACAAAGGTGTTCAGCTAAGACTGCTGGTTTGCCTAAATGTCCCTTGAGCAGCAGATGTGAAGTAGGGTTCCCAGGGCAGTTGGGTCACCTGTGATCATAGCCTGTGTGACACTTTGTTGCTTTAAAGGGTTTAAAGTGGTTTAAATAACCATTTTTGCTTGTATCATCTTCATATACTGTCCCTGCCATGTTACCCCACTTGTGTTTGTAGCCATACAGTGAAGCAGACCTAGGAAGTGATCTGCCTGAAAAGTAACCTGACCACAAGACTCCAGAAATGGCTATTTCCAGCTTTCTGAACCTGCTTACCCTGCAGCCAGAGCAGCAGAGGTGAAGGTGATCTGGATGCAGAACAAACAGTTAATGGAGAGGTGCTTAGGCCACAGTTGCCAACAGAAAATTTCTGGTCTAACTACACCCTCACAGGCCAATTTCAGAGCACAGTGTCACTCCCAGTGAGATTTACAACAGAACAAGGGATAAAAAAAAACCTCATTTTTGATACCTTTTTGCTACTTTAATCACTGCATGTAATGGCTTGCAAGAAGACAAAGTAAAGAAATGATTAGGGGAAAAACACTTATCCTTTAAATATTAGTAATTGAATAATGTTAGCAATATATTTTAATTCACCTACTGGAATAAATAATGAAGGTTGTAATTCTGAAAACCATTGCTCTGTGACAACACTTTTTGGAGTGTGAATAAGGGAGTAGAAGGTTGAATCCTGCTAAACTGCTGACAAAATACATTAAAGATTTCTGGAATGACCAAATATTGTTTCCCATTGAAGTTAGTGGGAACAGTCAGGCCTTTCCCTGAGCAGCTTTGAAGGTCCTTGTAATGCGGAGGGACAGCAAGGACAAGTCTGTAACTATGCGTTTAACCATAGAAATCGGTGTGTAAGTGGATTGATGCACAACACACTGCAAATACAGGCTGCTGTGACTGCGCAGAAAATGCATTCAATAACTGATGTGCTTAAACACATAATTATGGTCATATTTGGCCCTTTGCAAGCCCTGGCCTGTATGTTTCGGTGTGAAGACCAGGCAGAGCTCTGTGCCTTTAGGGTATGTCCTTGTACTGAGAGGATATATCCATGTTGCATGCCAGGGCCATGCAGGGACCATGCAACGTAGTCCTAGTACATCACAAAGAACTAGATAACATTTGCCTTTAAATTTCGTTGCTGTTGAAGAAGCTACCTCAGGTTTTTTTTCAAGTGAGAAGTAGGTGATAAAATAATAAGCAGAGTTGGCTTTGCATGCTGTCTGGCACATGCAGAATAGTATTTTGTTAGCAAGTACTTGACCAGTGGTTATATTTGAGGGATACAACTTAGCTTTTGAAGCATGCGCTGACCTGGCTCTGAGGGTTATGTAGCCACATAAGGTGACAGTCTCAAAAATATAATGCGCAGGTGAAGCTTAAGATTAATTTGAGGCAGGACTGCGTAACAGAAACATGGAAAGAAGAAAGGAAGATTCCATGAGCATCCTCCATCTGCAGCAGGTGTGTTCTTGGTGAAAATCAGCACTGAGCCACGACAGCAGTGTGACAGGGCCTTACACTGAGACTGGCAAAGGAGGATATTGCTCCCTGAAATAACATGTCCTGCCATTATGCACAGCAAAAGGCAAGTCTCAATTACTATGCAACAAATGTATTTGAATAACTAATTTGTGTTTCTGTATCATTCAACTTCTATTCTGAATTATGTCAGAAACCAGGGATTTAGCAGACTTAGTCCTTTAGGGTGGTTCTATATAAGCTTTTTCCTCTACCTCTTTATTGTTAAATAAATGGAAGCTTTCCTCCAAGCCCTCTTTCTATTAATTTAGCAGCAGAAATGGAGTGCAAGGTCTGTGGCTGGAGAACTGGGCTCCTTTGGAGCTGATATCTTTGCAATAGGTCAAGGGGCAGGAGGAAAACCTCTGGCAAACTGCTGACGTGGGAGAACTCCTAGGGGTTGTCCATCTGGCTATGGAGCCCATGTTTCTGCACCTGCCAGAACAAGGACCATGCTGGGTTTGAGACAGGAGCAAGAGAAGTAAATACAGTTGGCAAAATATCCACTGCATCAGGAAGGGCAACTCCCGTGCTGCGCGTGCTGTGCAAATGTTGGCACTGGCCTGGAAATTATAGAAGCATAGCTGCTTCCCTGGAGAATGCTGATGCTTTGCTTCACCCTGAATTTGGCCCATTATTAATATCTTGCATCTCCCCTGCAGAAATGATCCATTGCTTTATATGTCACTTTTTATTTAGGATAATGCCACTTGATGTGTCTGTGATGGGCCTATAATTAGTACTGCTTCCTTTCTAAATCCTTGACCAGCTACATGGGAATGATTTAACTTCCTCTCCACCCACCTGATTTATCTGCCTTTTTCTGAACAGAGAAAAGTTTCCTAATCAGAACTATTTCCATGTGAACACTTACTCGAAGTGTTGCCCAGTGTGTAAGCATTTTCTATTGGTGTGAAACCTGCTGGTAACAGAACCCAATCTGAGGTATTCTTGCCTAATCATTAATTCATCTGCTTGTAATTCATCTTTATTTCACCATTTACTTAATGAGGATAATAGGGAGCATCAAAATCTAAAGACTGATCATTTTTTAAAAAGCAAGTATCTGATGATAATTAATTAATAATAGTGACAACAATAACCTTAATTTTCCAGGTATTCTCCCTAGAGAGTTGTATTTTAATTATGTTTTGCCACAAGGACAAATTAAATCTCCTGGATTCAAACTTTGGTTTACGGCATTTGCTTCATAGGAGTAAGGAGAAAGCTATCCTCATGTAAAAATAATTTGAATTTTTTTTGGAAGCTCATACAAATGGCAGAGATAAAGAGAAAATAAATACTGCTGACGGTATGTGGTATGACATTGGTAATTCTCAGAGGAACTCCACAGTGTAGTGTGCCAGTGTAGATGTTCTCTGCTTTTATGAAGGTGACAGACTTGACCTGTCATGTACTAGTTACACCCTGGACAGACTAGAAATGTCACAAACTGCTAACAGCTACTACATAAGATACAAAAGCTTACCTTTGGAAAGCCATGGCGCCTTAAACGGTGGGGGGGCAAGCAACTTTCTACTCTAAGAATTGTTTTACTCCCTTCTCCCATGTGGCAGTAAACATAACAGAAATTTTCAGGGGTAGAAAAAGCAATTTTAACAAGCTTGAAATGCCAGATTAAATAAACCAACAGCAGTGACTAGATAGTATTTTGTTACTATTTCAAAGGCTGTGTGGGGTCTGAGGCTGAGTGGGAATGAGAACTGGAATTCCTTCTACGTAGAGAAGCTGCAGACATTAGGAAGGTGTGTATTAGTTCTGTCCTGATTTACACCGGTGAGTATTTACTGTAAGAGAGCTTCAGTTGCTAGAATGGCACTGTGCAGCACCAGGCTTCTGCAACTTAAACTCAGCTGATGTACAGCTGGAAGGAGATGGTAACTAGGAAGATCTTTATGCATTTTTTTCACCCCAGATAAAGATGCCTTCCAGAGATAAATGCACCACGTGTGAGATATTTGTCCAGACTGGGGACTCCTGCACATGGCTGAATTCTGCCCTACTGAGCCATGTCTAGCTTGATGAGCACACCCACGTTGGGCTCCCAGATCAGCCTTAGTTTCACTTATATGTCAGATCCTGGTGCAGCTTCTGTTTCTACAGTAGCTGGAGGCAAATTTTGTTCTGGGAGTTAGTGGCGTACCGTTTGACTGCCTTTATTTGTGGCTCAGCAGCCTGATGTTTTGTGCTTGGCTGTGGAATAAGTATATGATAATCCCAGATTTTTCTGTCAGGACAAAAGTACAACATAAAACATTGTATTATCAAACTTTATGATGAATGAGATGTTTTTATTTATTTTTTTCTAGCTTTTTTATAGGATAATCTAAGGTTAACAGTGAAAATGAGATGAAAATAACAGTTTCATGCAGGGGGAATTTTTTATTGAAATGCTATTTCAACAAACTTGGAAGTAAAATAAATGAGTTCCAATGGACAGTTTGAATTCATGCCTGAATTTCAGCTGGAAGAGAAACTTCAAGAAGTTTGTAGGTCGTTAATATTTGGTTTATTTTATATAGCTGCATGTTTTCAGAGGAAATTCAGCTCTGAGCAAAACAAACACCGAATCTGGCTTACCCACCTAAAATACCCAATTGTATCGCAGAAGCACTTCAGATAAGGATTAAGACAGGTGATTAATGCATGCATCATAGGTTCTTTGCAGGTTGGTGTGCAGTATAAAATGTTACTGTGTTCAAGCACAACTATGAAGAACTCAATGAGTCAACTGACACAACGCTGAGCGGAGCGTACCCTGCTCTGCAGCGACTGGCGGTTTGTGAACACTAGGTGATAGCTACCTTGGTTCTTTGAGTGCATATTTGAGTATGATAACGTTGTCTAGTAAAGATAAGCCATTTGACTCACTCTCAGAAAATTTTAGTCAGGCTGGTTCCAAAGCCAGATACCTTTGGATCAGACCCTTCCAGGCTTGACTTCTGTGCAGTTCAATTTACTACAACAGGGCTGCAGCATTTAAATTTATCACCTCCAGTCTTTAAAGTCACCAATGGCTGCACTGGAGGTAAGCATTGGAAACTGATGTTTGAAATACTAGCTGGCTGTAGAGGTAAGTATTTACCAAAATATAGTTCAAGTTTGTCCTTGCTTGTTTATACTTCCACAGAGATTTTCACTTGCTTATTTGATCCTATTTTTCCAGGCTCTTCAGTAAGCTCCAGCAATATACCAAATCTTCAGCTGTAATTAATCTAGTTTAACATTCTAATAAAAGCTGCCATTTCAGACTAGCACCAATCTGAAATCTATGGCTGATGGACCCTCCCACTGTGTCATCTGCAGGACTTAACCTCCCTTAAACTATGGCATTTTTTTCCTCCACAGACTAAGTAGTTCTCAGGCAATTCTTACAGTTTTCATTGCATGAGTCCAAAGTGAAGGTAGCAGTTTCTGGCTGTCATTTCTAGGAAGAAAGAGTTCAACTGCATCTGTGGGGACAGAAATGCCTTAAGCAAGTTGTAATGTACGCATCAACATTAAAAGGATTAAGGAAAGCTTAAGAGAGCCCTGAACAGGAGGGTTTTGAGGGGGACCTGCTTACCCTGTCACCTGCAATGCTGGGAGACCCTAGAGGAGAAAGAGGATGCCTGAAGAGAACAGTTGCCAGATTGCCTTAGCAAGAATGCTGAAATTGCTAGGAAGCAGGCTAGGGATTTGTCCAGAATCAGTTGCAATTCAGGAGTACTTCTGTCTTGTAGTTTGTGGAGGATTTAAGAATTACCTGAAGATTAGGCATTATAAAGCGTTTTCTGACAACTCTGCTGCTTAAGGAATGTTCTTCTATTTGAAAAAGATGGCAACTGAAATTATTTAAACTCATTTCTATTAACATACTGAGGAATCTCTACCTGGGACCAGATTATTCCATCTTGGACATGGTCTGTCTGATACCACTTCCAATTAAGTGACTGGAAGCCTCTTAGTTTCTGCAGTGAGCTAGTGTCTGCACTGAGCAGCAGAACAGGTAGCTCTGGACATTTTCTGAAGATTTAGGTTATTTCCTTAGGCTCCTCTCAGTCCAATGCCTTAAATGAAAAATCAAGGAAAACATGTTTTTTGAAAATAAGTGAGTTAAGACTATTACAACTGCCTATGAGGTGCTGTAGGACCATTAACTTTTTATAAATATGCATAAAAAAACTTTTAGAATAACCACAAAGTAAGCATTGGTAATGTTAGTGTCTGCTGCCTTGTAATACACAGCACATTAGAACTGCAGGGAAGCTATGCATAATCTTGACTTTCCCTTCTATTTTCTTTTCTTTCAAAATAAACATTCTGCATGGAAGAGAGTCCAGCATTCACTTAAAGGAAATGTAGAGCTAGTCATTAGCACTGGCTCAGCTTTTAGCACTTTGTTGTTGAAGGAACCTACTGGTCTCAAGAGGCATGGCAAGCTGTTTTCATCCTCTAATTTACAGGAGAGATGAAACGTGCAACCCACTTCACGTTAGGTAGTGGTGTAGCTGCAATTTGAGCCTTCAGTCCCTGCTCTGACAATCTTTTTTTCTTGGGGAAAATGCACACATAAAGATATTTGGGATTGTAGTCCAACTGTCATCATTGTTTTGAGCAGATAGCTTGATTTCTTGCTAGGGAAAACATTTATGTAGTAAATGCCTAATTAATTTAGAGATAATGAGGAGCTGAAAAATCATTGGTTATTATGAGCTTGTCAAGGTTGTTTGTTTATTTTTTCTTCCTGAATTCCACATGTGACAAGCAGCGTCATGACATGTCAGGTCAGACTGCATCAATCATGTCTTCTTACATTACATCAGGTGTGCGGGATGGTGGAAACTACTTATGGGTCAGGCAGGAGACTGAAGAAAATTCTTTTGCAGCTTGAATGGAGGAAAGAAGGTTGGGGAGAGGGAGGAAACTTCAGTAAAGCACAGGATTCATTTCCCTGAACAGATGGCCAACCCACCCACCATCAGGTGAAGTCAGATAGGGCTGCAAATGGAAGGCAGGGGATACAAACCTCATCAGATGGATTGTTAATTTCATAATGCTGTAAGAACCTAAGATGCAAAAAAGCCTCAGGAGGGAAAGACTTTCAATTCAGAGTTGGAAAAACTTCTGATGAAATTCTCCAATTTCTGGGCGGATAATCCATTTAGGATTTTTGTAGAATCTGTTGAACTTAAGGGTATAGGAAGGAAAACTTTTAGGCACTATAGAAAAGCCCTATATAAGAAGGAAATAATTTTTTTGAAAAGTACTCTTCACTTTGTCCAAAGCATTTCCTAACATATATCATAATAATGGTTAACATCAATTATATTTTACTTTATCTTGGTGAAATTGTTTTTATCCTTGGAATATTTAAGGATTTTCATGGCTTTAGGTGTCATTTCTATTATAGACACAGTTGTGGATGTTCCACATTTGTGAACAAGAATTTCCACCCTCAGTAAAGCTCAGTTCTTAAAGAAGAGCCTGTCAAAGGGAGCAACATTTGTTTTGATATTTTCTGAGAAAGTTTATAGTCCAGAAAGTGGACACACTAAGGTCACTTGAGGCTCAGCTCTGCAGTAGAAAGCCGTGTGTAACACGCAGCAAATATTTATTTCCCTGTTTATATCTGTTTTGATTTTGTGATCTAGATATCAGCAGATTGTAGCTTTATCTTTTTTCTGTCTTTGCTTTCTTGTCGATACCAGATTTTAACCATGTCCTCAGCAGAAGCCTGATAGATTCAGGCCTCCTGCTGAGGTCTGACTCCTATGGCTGTCCAGAACCATAGAAAATAAAGTTTTCATCCCAATCCTCCTAGGCCAATATTAGAAATAATTGAGGTTTTTGTTTCGTTTTTTAAGCCTTGAGTATTTTCACAACAGGCTTAAATGTGGAGATGAACATTTTAAATTTTCAGGAAATAAAATCAAGTTAATTTGTTGGTCAAATAATCCAGTCATGCTTTACTCTGTTTTCTTTTTAAACTTGCTTTAAACATGAGTTTTAATATGATATGAGAATGCTTCCACTGAAGGGAGTTTTAGAAATGGAGCCTTCCTGGTAAAACCCATCTGATGAACTTGTACATTTCAATGCAGAATTGAACAGGTTTTAGCTAAAACTGTTTTGAAAAGCCTCAAGACAGATGTTGGGCCTCCCTGCAATTCATGAGATGCAGTGGTGGTCTGATGGTCAGGGTTCTGTCTTTCCTTTACCGGACTTGCTGACCATTCACTGACCCAGAAATGCTGCAGCTTACTCATGACTGAGCACTGTAACTGTCTGCACATCTAACTTCCATATCTGAAGCTGAGCCTTCATCTCCTGCTAATGCAGCTCTTGCAGGAAATGCATCCTTCTAAAGGCTAAACTTTTTTTTAAACTTAGGCTAAACTTTTGTTTTTACTGACAAACTGTGGTAATTCTGTGGAACATATTGTAATGGTACTGCTTTTCATTCCTTTCAAGACTTCCTGGCAATGCCAGCAGCTGCAAACCCAACCCTATCTCACCACAGGCCCATGCCCAGGTCAGAGGGGCTGCTTGGGGAGACCCGCAGGCTGCCTCCCTGGCTGTTCTGCCTTGCTCACTCAAGCAGCATTGGCAGTGAGATCCACAAACCTGGGGAGGATGCCCCAGCGCAGGGAAAACCTGCCCTGGGGATTCCCTCACAGCAGGCCAGCAGCTCCTCAGCAGCCTGGGTCCATGACTTAGCAGAAACAGGACTCAGCCTGCCCCAGCCCCTGCTAGAGAACCTGGGCACGGGTGCCAGCTGCCAGGGCCCTGAGGGGAGATGCATGGCAAGCCAAGACCACATCTTCTTGTCAGCATGTCCCTCTCATGTAGGTCAATGCAGGGCAGGGACATTTGTCAGGAGCTGCTGCATAGCTGGGAAAACCAGAGCTGATATCAGGATGGGAGCCTCTCCTGGTGCTGCCCCTGCCCTACTTGTATGGCCTGGGCCACAAGCTCTATGGCCCCCTTTTCCCACGGACACCAGAAGCCAGCTGTTTCCACTGCCTGCAGCAGCGCAGTGCCCTGCACTACAGCCTCCTGCCACATCTGCTGCAGGGCTTGGTTGGATGGCAGCAGACCATTGCCACAGAGGGTCCCCGTCATTGCCTACACAGCCAGGCAGGGATCGTGCTCCCCTATCACATGTGCTGCACAGAAACCTCATGTCATTTCCTGGCACTGGTGGCCTCATCGTTCTGGGTGCTGCAAAGGCCCCCAGACACCTGCCTGGGATGAGAGAGTGCTGCAACAGTGTGCTGTGCTTTACCAGGCAGGTAATGTGCTTTTATACTCATACATTTTTCAAGTTCTAGAGATAATTGGAATTTTAAATGCCCCTAGGCTGACTGTTGTTTTGCTCACCAAATAAGGTGGAAAATAAACACACAATAACGGAATTATTTCAGCAGTCATTGCTACTCCATCCAGATAGGTAAAACACTAGCAAAACAAACAAACAAAAAGCCCATTACTTCCTTCTCAATGGAAATGATAGGATTGGGTGGAGTCAGAGCCAAAGTAAAGCTCAGAACCAGGGCTGACACAGGCTGAATTTTTTTTTAAAAAGGATTGAATTAAATTACTGGAGGTACTGAAATACAGTGGATGCTCAGTATGTCATCTGGGTATGTACCTCCTAAAAAGAAGAATAAATGTGATACCTGGGAAGCTGGTGTTGCCCAATGGCCTCAAGGAAGGACAGTGAGTAAAGGGGAGTGGTTAACCCTGTGACAGTACACCAACAAGTACTTCACACAAACAAGTTTTCAGGTGAAAAACCTAAAAGCTCTAGCAATGCTCAGCATTGTAATTCTAATTTTGTACATCTCTTCTTACAATATATAGTAGTGTTCTGACCACTCCTGCTGGTAGTGGTCGTAGTAGTAACAACAGGCTTCAGCCTCTTGGGCAGATTTTGCAGCATATTCAGCATATGTCAAATTTCTCTAGAAATAAGCTCTGATGATAGATTAAGCTTTACACTGGGAATATCTTAACCTGTATATGTTGGCTGAATCTGACCTAGCCTGTCTAGACTCAGCTTGTAGTAATAAGTTCTATCTCCTTGAGTTGGAATGGGTTAGCCCTTGAAAGAAAGGAAAATAAAGGAGTGAGCATTTTTTTCCTCTTCACATCCTATTACTCCTTCTGCTCATACAATTATGGCAACAGTTCTTGCAGGACACCTCAGCTCATGCTTGTTTTTAAGGGACAATATTTTTGTAGGTTCGGCCATTTAAATGGATGTTCATGAATATTTTTACTTTTCTACTGGAGTATGCTATAATGCCAAAAAGTGATTGCAAGTACCTATTCTGTTTGGATTTCTCAGGAAATATGTTTTTTGTCTTAGAGCTAAGATATCTGGTTAAACCAGGCAGCATGTGACAGTAAAAGTAGCAATGATTTAGGGCAAGTAATGTAATTGAGAAATGGGCCTTGATCTTATCTAGAAAAAGATTCTGAGACTGATTTTCAGGATCTCAGGTAAGCATTGATTTTTTTAATTTGCACGGTAAGCAGCTTTGTACCAGTCCATAAATGTGATGCCTGTCATGGCACTGGTTACCAAACCAGTAATTTTTATCTTTTCATTAAAAACATGTTCTTTAAGAAATTCATGTTTGTTTGCCAAATTGGTGAAGATGGTTTGCTTAAAAAAGAAAAAAAAAAAAAAAAAGTCACTGACTTCTAGGGATATACAACGATTCTGAGGATCCATGATTAAGGAAAAGCATCAAAACATCTCTCTTCCAGTTTCCTTATGTGTTTGCTTGATCTTCCAGTCAAGAAGGTTTTCCTTTTTTTTTTTT
>VXAV01007208.1:519313-533440 GCA_013399715.1 Alectura lathami | reverse complement strand
CTTTTAAAAAAAGCTTAAGAGAAGGAAATAAGCAAGCATTCAAAACTGCTTTGGCTCCCACTTACCATTCTTGTTTGTGCCAAATGTAATGAATATTGCTTTTTTTTCCTATGGCATTCTGAAGCAGGATTAAGTAAACCTAGTAATATTACTACATCCCTATGAACCTCTGTGTACTAACGTAGAAGTTTTCAGTGGGCTGTCAGGCATTACTGGACACTTAGAAAGGTGGTGACATTGAAATGGTCTGACCTCACCATGAAGCACCTTGTCTTTAAATGTGTTATTCACCCTTGTATGCTAGAATAAGCTGTGCAAAATTAACTGGTCTGCTAGTCTTCTTATTTCACATGTGACAAGGGCTGATCACAGGCTGAGGCACTCTTTTACCATAGTCCCCTCTAAAACTAGACTGTTCTAAACTCCCTCAACCTCAACCTGCACTGGAGAAGTGCACATCTCAAAGTCAAGGTATCTCCGAAGTACTCTACTTGCCAGATCTCTCTTCCTTCCTGCCTCTTCATTTTAAAGCACTTTTGGTGTGTGTAGCTGTGACAGCAAGTCCTGAAGAAAAAGATGTTTAGGGCTGCTTATTATATAGTGAGAACCATAAGTTCATTGTCACTTCAGAAATTTGTTTTTAAGGATTGTTTCTTATTACTGATGTGGGGAAGAATGTAAAAGCCAGCTCTCTCAGCCACTGAATAATAAATGATTGAATAGCAGAAATTCAATAGGGCTTTTTCTCTGAACAAAATGGCAAAGAAAATAACCATTTCTTTGGGATAACTCATCCATTCATGGATAGCTTCTTCTGGTAAATAAATATCTTGCCACCTGCAACTCTGTGCTCCTAAAGCTGTTGTGTAATTTTTAGTGTTTTCTGATAGCTTCTGAAATGGGTTAAGGAGAACATTGTTTAAAGTAAACAAAAAGAGAAAGAAAAGAAAAACTTGCATCAAAGATATCAGCATTTCTCCTCTCTGCATGTTTCTCCTGAATATGGAGTTGGCAAACTCTCAAATCACTTTATCATGTTTGAACTTGGAAAAATGTATGATAATACCAGCTGAGCTAATATTTAAAGAGCTCTTCACTTCAGAATTTTATTGTCTCTCTCATTGCTTCTCAAGTCTTTGGACAGACTTAGGGAAGCTGTGAATGGCTCAGGCAACTGGAAAGTTAGGCAGAAAAATGTTTGCACCTGAAAATGGATCAACAAGGTCTAAGACATCCCTCTCAAGATTTTTTGAAGTTATATTTAATGCAGTAGTCTCAAAGACTGCTTGGTAGCCAGGTCTCTCATATACTACTGTGAACACTTCCCTGCCAGCTCTCCAGGATCCTCCAGTGTCTACAGGAATCTGGTTGCTGTGCTCAGGCATCAGTGGTCACAACCACAGACCTGAGTTTGCAGCATCTGGTTAAGATGAAAAGATTTCGCACAGATAAAATTGTAAATTCAAGGAGACTTCTTTGTGTTAGTTTCTTTTCCCCCTAGTGTTCCACTCATCCCATTTTCTTTAATATGTACCATGGTCATACCTTCACCTAGCCACAGACATCTCAAGGCTCAAGGAAATCTGAGAAGTGGCATTCTGATAAATGGATGTGCAGCAGGTGAGCAGTTGTCAGCACATTAGTGACATTTTTTTAGGTTCCTTTCTCACTGGCCTCTTATGTGAGCTGAATTCATAGTAGTGAGAAATGGTGGGAAAGAATAATTATTAGAATCTTGGAGATCCTTGAAGGTCTGAGACATTTAGGGGGTGCTTTGAAAATGCTCCAGGGTTTGCTTGCAATGTGTAAGTAGCAAGTGTTGCCTTGTGGCCTTGGACTTTTACCTGCTTTTGCCCTGTTTGTCACCACATCAGACAATCAAATCAGGCTTTGGCAGGTGATCTCTGGAGGCATTTCTCCAAAACATTTAAAGGTTAATATATCCTCAAAATCAAGTGGGCCAGAGAGATAAGGATGTTTTGGCTTTCCTTCATGTATGGTTTGACCCTGGGAAATGTTGGGTGTTATCTCCCTTAGCACCTCGATTCATGAGTGCTTTGGCATGATTTTAGGATCCTTGACCCTTATCAGAACTGAGCTGTAGGCTTGATATTTCTGGGTGTGAAGTTGACGTATGCTTAAGGGTTAGCTCAATCAACTGTAGGCAAGACTCTCTCTCTTCTCCTTGCAACTATTCTGTATCTTAATCCCAATTTGTGGGAGTGAAACCTTAAGTATATAATTTCCTTCCTATTACATTATTTCTTCCAGTACAGGAGGTACCCAGTGTTTGTCATTTAGGAGTGTCATATCATTACATTGCATATTGCAGTGTAATGATGTGAAATGATTAAATGACAAAATGCCAGTTCACTGCCAAAAATTTAAAGTAGCATACTTTTATTTGCAGATGGGAAAGCTATTATTAATTTCTGAATGGGCTTTGCCAGATAAAATAACACAAGCAGACTGAAGAGAGAGGTGTATTCAGTCTTTTCTCCCATTTGAACATGAATTGTAGGAGTGATGCCCACCTCCAGTCCTCACTTCAGCGCACATGTCCGGTGCCACTGGTGTATGTTGCCATCCATTGGCCTAGTCTCCTGTCACGCAATGATAGTAGATATCAAAAGATCTGACTGCCATTTTTTGCAAGGGGAAAATGTTTGGCTTTAAAGTATGCTTTCTGGGAAAAGCAGCACAAGTTGTATTGTTTAATATTGCCTCTTGGTTTTAGTATTCAAAAACATTTCCTGCTAGATTAAAGATAATCTAAGCATGGCACCAAAATTGAATGTGCCTCTGTTATCATAAAAGGATGATAGGACCAAAGACAGGATGGGTAATTGGAGCAGGTGTCTAGAATTTGAAATTTCTGTATCCAAGGTGAAAACAGCTGGCTTGTTTTCTAATGCAAAGATAGGTAAACCTGAAGAGCTCATGAGTCTGGCTCTCAGCTTTTGAGGGTGGATGAGTGGCAAAATCTTCAGAATGGGTGGTCAGTAGAGAAGAAATACACTTACACCAGGTCATGCAAACCTGTCTTGGTTGCAAAGGCACATCTTTGTTGCAGTTTCTATTCTGCCTTTTGCCTGAGGGAAAGATAACTGGGAGACGCACAGTTAAAGTTGACACAACAATGTTTGCATGCCTACAGCTACACATATGATTGTGCTTTGCTGCACTGGGGCCAACGATTCATGTATAGTGTTTTTCATAACATAGATAAGGTGGTGCAGGCGCTTTCTAAATTAAAACTTAGTAAACACATAGAGCATTTTTGGCTGGTACTCCACAAAAACCTTGAACGTTTTAGTTATGTTTTACAGAGCCTTATTTTGCTTCGTTACTATAATCTTTGCTCAGAGTAAAAGATAAAATAATAGGCAAATACTTTGTATTTATATTTTATTAGGTTTTCTTGGCATGCTGTAAGTCGCTTGTCTGTTATAAAAAGTAAGGTAACAGAAACCATCCCAAAACAATAAGGACTTTATGGATTTATAAACAATAGTAGCATGTTTGCCAAGATGGCTAGTAACCGTTTGGACCTGTCTTTTTAGCCTGACATTTTTTCTAAGAAGAGAAAACACAAGAGACAAGTTTCCACTTCTAGCACGTTGGCAGAAGTACAGAAACCCCATTCTTAATGTGATGGGACTCATAAATGGACAACTATTCAACTAATAAAACTGTCAAAAGCACTCATTGTACATGTGGCTAAAAGGTTAGACACTTAAAAGGCATCACCATGCTAAATATACTGCTTTACGTATGGACTGACTTCCCTATAATTTATTTACCTAACAGATCAATTACAGTACATATGATAGGCTAGGGCATTGTTTGATTTCTCTAGATTTATGTATAAGAAAATAAGAAAAAGCCCTTTCTTTTTCTTTTATTCAAAAAAGGGGGGTGGTATTTACCTTAGTATATTTGGATATTCTAAAGCTGGTTTTTAACTCTCTTCTCCAACGGTCCCTGAGAAGATATTCTCTAAAGCCCATATTCAGTCCTAGATCTTGATCTTACTGATGTAACGGTGAAAGATTCGATCTCTAATACTAATTGACTCATAGGTTCATAATGGAGCTCTATAAATTGTACATGAAGATAATTGACACAAGACTGCAAGCGCAGGTTTCCAGGCCTGCCCGTGAACCCGCCCTATCCAGCTGTGGCATCACCAGCTGCAGTGGGGAGATGCATTCTCACCCCAGCTAGGGTGCCTGCTGCAGCTGCATTCTCATTTGACCCAGTTTGCCACGCTGTATGGAAGTGCTTTGGCCCTTGAAAGGGAGAAGCTGCTCTTAACTTCAGTGAAGTGGTCTAGCACGGAGCTGAGAATGTTCCCTTGTCTGTTCTGGGATTTGCTTCTGATAAGTGCCTGTCTCCATCGGTTCACTTTCAATCATACAGGAATAGAAAGTGTTCAATAACTTAAAGAATCAAAGTATGAAGGATGAGAGAGAACCATTAATTCCTCTTGCCTCTTTTTGGTGGAAATGAATGACACTGACTTAAAGAAAATGGGCCATATCTGTCCTTGCCATAATTCTGCCAGTTCTAGTGGCTGTACAGCAGAAATAAAGCAGGCTCCCTGCCATTAAGGACTAAGCAGAAATAAATGGCTTAACCATCGTTAGCCTTGGTTTCCTTCCCAATGCTGAAAACTGTGACACTTTACAGCCTATTTTATTGTGAAACTCAAAAGGTCAAGAAATAAGTCTATTCCTGTCATCTTTTGTATGTTATGACCAATAGACCATTATGGTGAGAGAAAAAAAAAATAAAGTTTAAGATAACAAATCCCTCTCCCAAACAGCCTATCGTAACAGTATCTGACTCTCTGCAATCCTACCACTATGCAGCAAGATACCTGCAATCATTTTCTTTTATAGTTAAATCACTTCTGTACAGCTGATATCTACTGTGATCAAAGCAAAAAGATATTTTGTATTGAAATAGTCTTTTTTCTTCTTTTATTGTTTTTTAATTTCATTCCATATTTTTGGTTGACACACTTTAAAGAAAAAAATATATTTTAAGAAAGGTTCTGGTAACAGTCTAGTTAGTTAACTAACAGTATTATGTAGAGTTTGGAAAAGGGTCACCTAGATAATGCATATTTGCATACTCATTTTTGGCTATAAAATAAGTGTAAAACTCATTTTACTTTGAGCCTAAGTCACCTGAGTGATCCTTCACTTGTTTCTCAGGTTCCTAAAGTATTAGGGGGGCCGCGTTATAGATGAACCTAAACTGCAGGTTTTCGCATTTTGCTGCTAGTTCATGGCCTTAATAGACAGGAGTTAAATTTCAATGGATTTCTTGCAATTATGTCTCTGTCTGTACAGGGTGATTATGCCTTGAAAACATGCTTTACACAAGGTTGATGTTCTTGTCTTCAACAGTGTGCAGGTCCTGAGTTACTCTTCAGTTGTTTTTGTCTAAGATACATACACCTTCATTTTGGCTTCAGAAAAAGTTACTTGGGAAACCTGAGCTGAAATCTTCTCTTACGTGATGGGTGAGATTCCCTCTGTCCTAGTTGTTCCTTTTAGTACTGGTCTCAAAACAGATGAGGGTGGAAGTCAGGGCTGTCTCATGGAAACAGGGGTGAGTCACCTTTCTACTTCCTTAGATTTTAGTGTAAAAACCATGAGCTCTGAAGCACATGTATACTTCATGTGTCTTGCTATGCCTAACGCCTCTTTTACCACATTTTATGTTGATCTACGCATAATACTGCACTTTTGACTAATTTTTGAATCCTTAGTTTACCTTAGGAAAAGGTAACATATGGGAGCATGTTCTTCCAAGCCAAACATGTTTATTTAAAAAAAAAAAAAAAGACAAGCATTTTTTGTAGCAATATCTATATATATATACATAGTTGCTCAGGTTTTGATCCTTTAAAAATATATATAGGAGTCTGAGAGTTAGCACCCCTAAAAGCAATGCTCAACTTAAAGTAATGCGTTATATTTTGAACATTGTATGTTTGACAATACATTTCATGCCTCATTTCCTGCCAGTTGTGAGCTCCAGTAAATGCTCAAAGAGCAAATTCACATTTTTCATGTCAAAAAGCCCTATAGTTTGTTCCCTCTAGGATATCGCTGGTTAAATAGATTTCTGTAAGGATGTGTTCTGTTCACACTATAATCTGTTGTGACACTAAAGCTTAATCCATCTTCAAATTTCCATTGTTTTTTTTTACGAAAAGATTATTTCTAAAATATTTTATATATCACATTCATTTTCTTTGCTAAGAATTAATTGCATAAGCAGTGGGTATCTGACCACTATTAAGTCTTCTATCGTAACCCAAAATTAGGAATTTAATGTGGATTATTCATAACATCTATCCAGTTAATTCAAAGTAATTTTTCTTTGCACTGGGCAGAATTTACACTTTCTTGAAAGGAGCTTACCTCCTCATGTGGTCTCCAAAGGAAGACAACCTGGGCTGTCTGGAATGTTTTTGGAACACCTGTGTCACTGCTATGCCATGTATCTGAAGGTTTTTGCTATTCTATGTCACCTGTAGGGTTGATCCTGCTCTTTTCCAGGCAGCGTGTGGCTGATGGGGCTGTGTAGAGCAGGAAAATGAGTTATAGAGGTATTTGGCCCTGTGAATGGCAAATGGGTGTGTGGCTGTGCTACTAATATAAGTAGGTGGAGAATTCTGTTCCTGTAGCATTTTACACAAACTTGTCATACAAGCAAGTTGCTATGGAGGTCTGGAAGAGTGGAGAATAAGACCTCATATTTCAGGGTTCTGTCTTGTTATTTTAAATTAGCTCAGCAAGGAGCTGCCTGGAAGTTTTCTGGCAGTCATAATAAGCTTCTTTGAGAAAGACCTATGATGCTGGAATAGCTGGGTTTATTTCATGATTGCTTCTTCTTATCACCAAATCACTCAGGCTGGAGGGGACTTTGGGAGGTCTCTGCTCAGAGCAGGAGCCAGGTTCAGGCCAGGGTGCTCAGGGCTCATCCCAGATGGGTTGTGAGAACCTCCAGGGACAGAGGTGCCTTGACCTCTCTTGCCAGCCTGTGCCTGCGTTTAATTATCCTCAGAGGAAATATTTTTCCTTGTATTCATTCAGAAAATCTTGCTTCAGTCTGTTTTTTATTCTCCAGCTGTGCACTTCAGTAAGGAGCCTGGGTGCATCTTTCCTGCAGCTTCCTCTGTCGGTGCTGGAAGGCTGCTCTTAGTCCCATTGTCGATACTAGTGTAGAGAAATGACAGAAATTCATCTAAGAGTCATCTCTAAGCAGCTGCTGTGGGTAAGGGGAAAGAGTCAGGGGAGCAGACGTGTTTGAAAGATGGGTGAGCAGATCCTGAATGTAGCCAGGATGGGCTATGTACATCGACAGGAACAAATGCCCGTCTTAAGCCAGAGGAGCAGCGGACTCTGAGAAACACTGTGCATCTCCTTAAACCCTGGGAAAGCGCTTGGCAAAACATGAGCATAACCAGATCAAGAAGGTATAATTAACTCTTTGAAACTCTGTAATGTGTATGCTGTTCACAACTGAGTAAGAATTAAGCTTACTGGCAAAACAGTAGCATTGGTTTAAATGTTGAATTCTCTTCAATATTTTGAAAGTATGCCTTCAGACTGTCTGTTATCTCATGGCACTCAGAAAGCATCTAACAAATCTATATGAAGTAGACTGAAAAAAATGGCAAAATTCTCTTGCAGAAAAGAAATAACTATAGCTGTATGCAGGACATAGGAATCTTTGTTTAAAGCACATTGCAGATTTATTTTTATTTTTTTTTTTAAATATAAATGCAAGCTAGGATAAAGCACATAGCTAAGCAGAAAAGGACCTCTTGGAGTCAGATATCTGTGAATAAAGTGTCGGCTCTAGAAAGGTAATACAAATGATATACAGTTGCTTTGTAGTCGTTGGCTCTTTAATTGAGCAGACTGATGTGTTGCTAGCATAATGGATCTTTGGAGCAGTCTGAGAATGAGGTGCTGTTATTTTGTTTCTCAAAGCCACATATTTGAAGTGCAGGTGAATACAAACCATTTAAGAAATAATTGGTCTGACCTAGCATTGGAGTAGCCATTTTAGCAGCAGTAAAAGAGGTGTTACTTAGGTGACAGAAGGCAATGAGACAGAGATATATAACAATATTCACTCAGCCTAAAAAAATAAAATAAAATAAAGCCTAATGAAAAGAGGGGGGGGGGAAAAAAAACTACAAAAGTCATCCCATTTCTTTTGGATCTACTCTTACAGCTGCTGCAGATTCTTCTGCTTCATTAGTCAAATTTCAATATTTCCATATTTCCTGATTCTTTTTTTTGTTTGTTTGTTTTTACCACCCTATTTTCATTTTTCATTTCTGTCCCTGCTAGGAAAATGCTTCTCCATGACCTAGTCAAGCTCAAATCTGGATCACTGCAGCTTCCCAGTTGTCCTTGTTGCAGTTTCCTTTTCTGTAATTCCATCTGAAAGAATACGACAGAAACCATTCCATATTTTTGCTATTCTGACACCCTTTCCTTCAACAATGCTGCTAGTGTTTATATTAAATGTTATAAAACATTTTCCAACTTAAAATGGATATTTCTGAATTTTCTATTAAAAAGGATTTTCTGTAGAGCAGGCAGTTGCTATTAACACTTTAAAACCAAAAGGTTAGACCCAGGTGGATCAAGCTGATGAAACAAAGCTGATTTATAGAAATAGAGAACCTGGCCCTAGGTACTTCTATATAGACTTTGAAAGAAACTGCAGTGCTGTTTTTTTTTTTTTAAATGCATCCTTTCTGCAGTTCTGCACATGCAGCCTGTTTCTGATAGGTTAAAGGCCTTTGTCCCTGGTCGAATTGGTATGTTCTGGTGACTTAAAGAAACCTTGAAAAGAGTTCTCCATTTCAAACCCTAGTAAGAAATGGACATATCATGAAAGGACGTACATTTTGTAGACTCCTAAAAGCTAGGTGTATTTATGAAGGAGGTGATTGGTAGAAAAAAGATCCAGTGTGTCAATATGTGAGTGATATATGTATTTGTCACAGCCGGGATCACTGGCTCGACAACAATCTCATAAAGCAGTGTAAATGTTCTTGGAAGTAGGTACATATGACAGTTTTGGACACAATGGCTAGTGGACTTGGTTCTGTAGTTGCTCCTGAGTCTCCTGGTCATGGGAGAAAAGTGATGAGCACAGAAAATTCCTCATAGGTGGGTTGGCCAATGCAACAGCAATGTGGCAAATGGTTACCGCCACAGGGTGTGTGTATTGGGAATCCCTTTTTTTTTGGAAGGGGGTGATGGGGGGAGAAAAAAAACTTTACTTGCCACCCAAGAACATTAGCTAGTCCCATTTACTCTGTTCTTCCTGATCTTGTGAAAAAGTGCTTTAAATAGCAAGCTGTCATTATTCGGATTCTTTCAATGTTTTATATTAATCTAAAATCAGCACCAAGATGTGGGATTTAAAATCCTTTCACTCACATTTTTAGGATGCTGTAATGAAGAGTTGCTTCATAACATGTTCAAGGTCTATTAGATAAGTGCACTAAAGAATTCCTCTTCTGAAATGGGCTTGTCAAGCTAATCTAATTTCAGTGTCTGCACATGGAAGGTATGCTATTTTCTCTTTTCAGTGATTTCAAAAATTAATGATTAGTTTCCTATTTTCACTTAATAATCAGTGCAAATTACTGCACTTTTCTTCCTTTGTGTTTTTATATTATGCTAATGATTGCTGTGTGCACCTGTACGCGCGACACTAAAAACATTCTTATCAGATCTCTTCAAGAAATTGCTGAGCCAGTAATACTTCAGGATAGAAAACTTTCTAGGCCCAATTTACTAATAAATCCTAGCATGATGCTTGTTGCAAGTATGCCAACCTGTTGAAGGCTTAATTGTAGAGAATAATCCTGGCATCTCTTTATCGCACTGTAGGAAGTACTCATTTAGCAGGATCACACTCCTGGAAAACATGATTTCCAGAATATGTTTTGTTCCTCCGTTTGAGAAGGAAATGGTGCTTGCTTGCAGTCTGATCCTGTAAAGAGCTGACCTGCTGTATTTGGAGGCACTCAGCACCTCTTAGGACGGCTCAGCAGTATCCAAGATGTGCCCTCCGATGTAGGCACAATAACCAAATGTGGATAGCTGAGGTAGGAAGCTCACTCTACTCTGTGGAAGTAAACTTTGAGCTTTTTTTTTTTTTTTTTCTGTGAGTGCTTTTATGAATGGATGCTTTTTCTCTCTTTTTTTTTCTGAATTCTGGTTTGTCATATATGCACCTTATCGTAACAAGTATCTCCTCTTTTTTAGAAAACATCACGGTTTGCTTAATTCCTGTAGAAGGCAGGCCAGGTGTATAAGACAGAGGACTCAAGCATTCATTGCTGAAGGTTAACCCTACTGTTTTTTTAAAATAGTTGAGAAGAGTGGTCAATGAGAAGAAGGGATGAAATGACTGATCCCTCCCTACTCTTCAAAACCTGAAGGATTCATGCTCATCCTTTAGCCTCTGCTTTGGAATACAGAGCACAGCAGGGCTGCCATGGTGCAGGAGGCTGCAGTGGCCTTTCCCCTACTCCAACTGCAACAAACACATGGCACAGCAACCCTGAGCTCCCTCTGAGCACTGGCTGCTAGAGACTCAGTGCAGCTGTGGGTGGATGGGAGCAGTGCTCAGCAGCAGCACCAAGGTTGGCTTGAGGGAGCTCTGACAGGGGTTTGTTGCCTTGAAAACCATCCAGTCCAGCCACATCCAGGGACTTTAATTTTCCCTGCTCAGATGCAGTCATTACTGGTATTAAACACAATGAGCAGTCTAGCATTGTGAGCTGATGGAAAATGGGTAGACTAGCTTTGGAAGATGACTTCAGTGCTGAGCAGTGCTTGATGCGCAGCAGTCCGGGTGGAGCAGCTTGCTGCACGTGCAGTCATTTACCTCAGGATAAAAGCACAGGATGGAAATGAAGAACAAGCACATGTGAAGCATGCACTGAGTTCTGCCTTGCACATGGTGAGCAGCTCTTTCAGGGAGGTGCGCTGCAGTGCACTGGCTGCCTCATGATGCCTGTGTGACTGCTGCCTGTGTTTGTAGCTACATTGCTGGGTGCTCTGCTCTGTTCTGGGGGCAGTAGCTCTGAGCTCAGTGTAGTCACGGGGTTGTGCTTTGGAGGCAAATTCCCCATTCTGCAAGCTCATTGTGTGGTCGCTTCTCCCCTCTGAGTTTCTCTGCTTGCCTGTGGGATAATGGAGACAGCCAGGAGTAAAGTGGTACAGCCTTTAGAAAGGCAACTTTCCCTTAATACACTTGACCAATGCCTAACTGATTTTAAAGTATTATAGCACATTGATAGCAATGACTAATTATAGTCACTTCATGTTTTCCCAAAAGCCTAGTAAATGTTCAAAAACTCTCCTTGTAATTATAGTCAAGCTATAAAATCCTAAAGCTGATTGCTAATGTTAAGCATTGTATCATCTCTATTTTTAAAATTGACCTGTGTATTTTTGTGTACTACACAGGGAAATCTCCTCAGAGAAAATGTATCAGTGCAAGTTGGTCAATTTGCAGTTATTGAGTGACTATGTGTAATTACTGCTTATAAACTATTAAGAAAATCCACAGGAGAACTTGGTTTTAATGGCAGTTTAGGGAAGAAAAGGTGGTACTGGGAGGAGAATGGGTCTGAGTTTGCAAACTTTCTTCAGAGATAAGTGACATTTACTAAAATCGGTACCAGTGATAGAACCAGCATATAATGCAGCTGCCCTTTTAAAATAACTTCATATGAGAATTGGTGCTAATTTGAATTGTTGGAGATGAGTGGTGAGAATTCAGAGGAAAAGGTATTTAGCTCATGCTGACTACGTTTCACAGTTTGAAATTAATTTTTTTGTTTATTTTAGCCCTCCTGATGTCTTGACCAATTGCTACTTTGTCACAGTTTTTTTGAAAGAAAATTTTAATTATCAGAGAAGGTGGGTGGTGGCTGAAACAAATCAGTTCCTGCCTCTGAAATTAGATCTGCATGGATTTTTGAGATGCTGCCATTCAAGATGCTCTAGCTTATTCACTTTTCTTTAAAAAAAAAAAAAAAAAAAAAGCCATTTTAAGTATGTGCATTTATGGCATGTTGCCCTATAAAGCTGATCAAAATATATATAGAATTTGGTGAAGTTTAATGCAGAAAATTTAGGGAAATATATTGGAGAAAACTCTTGAAAAATTACAAGTTCTTGTATGTAAGCTTGGTTATTCCTTTAATATTTCTCACATCTTCTCACACAATAGCTGCAAATCATAGATAATGCAACAGCAGTAGTATATTTCTTTCTATTAAAATCTAGTTGGCTTGAGCTAGTGCTTTCTTTAGTGTTTCTCAGCCTTTAATTTTCACTGAGACTGAAGTAATGTTAACCAGTGAGGGTTTTTTTCATAGCAACAGTGTGCTTAGCATGAACAAAACCTGCTGCAGGATGTCAAATTAGAATAGTTTATACAAAGGGCAGAAATTTCAAAGGAGTTTTCATAGCAAATGTTGAGACAGGTTTCTGCTTCAGTGGTTTAGTTTTCTGTGGGAATAGTCTTCCTTCAGTACAACTGCTCCACAGATACCTTTCTCTCTAGGAAGTTTTGCTGAGCCCCCTGTTTCCCCCTTTTGGTGCTCAGAGAAAAATCAGGAAGGACAGGCTTTTTGGCAATGGGAGAGGGGACACTTTATTTTTTTCTCTGAATGTCCTAGTTCTCAGAGCCAGAGTTCTGGCTTCTTTCTGCAGCATCGAGTGCTTGTCCACTAGACTTGCACACCCTCCCAGGGCATGGTGATGTGACAAGTAAGACATACTGCTTTGGTCTGGACATACATTTCTATGCATGTACAACTCATTAAAACTCTTCAGCAGAATTAAGTATTTTTATTGTCATAGTGTCTAGGAGCACAGATGGTCTTGCAATTAAAGCTCAAGACTCAGAGCCAGGTGATCTCAGTACTCTTTCCAAGCTTGCCACAGACTTGACATGTGGCTCTGGGCAAATCAGTTCAACACTCTGTGCTTCTGTTTTCCCACTGGTACAATAGGTACAGTGATTAACTGCCTGATATACAGTGCTTTGCAACTTAGAGCCTTGTGAAGTATTTGGAGATCTTCAGTTGCAAGCTGATGCAGAATTGTGGTGATGCAGTACAAAGATTAGGAAGAGAAATTTCCTTCTCGTGTTCTGTCCTCAAATCTGATGTTTCTTCACTTCTCAGAATCTCCAAAGCAGCAGCTGTCTTGGATTAGAGAAAAAGAGCAGCAAGTGGTAAAATCTATGGGTAAAACTTTCAAGGTAGTCAGTGTTTAACTCTGTTCTCATAAAGCTTCCCTTGGAAACAGCCACTCACCATGTTTGAAGTTAAGCATTAAAATATAGTTGGAAGATAAAATACTGTATATATTATATGAATCCAAAACACCACCTGTATTTCTTAAAGTTCTATTGGCCATTTTTAAAGAGCTCCTACATGCATACCAGTAGACTGGGACTGCTTTGAGAGAAACCCATTGCAGTTTTCTGATGCAAGGATTTTGTCATCCGCAGACAAATTTGAGAGACCTAATTTCAAGGTGTTTAAGAAGTATTATAGGTATTCAGTCCTATCTATGCACCTCTGCCTCTTATATGTCCAGTTATTACTCGTGACACTTTTGTCCAAACCCTTGCATGCATAAAGAAATTAAAAATATTTTCACCAAAAATCGTAAGTCCATGCCCTGTAAATGAATGCTCAAAATGGACACAAAATGTTTAGTAGTGTCAGACCTCATCTCTCTGAAAAATCCAGCCTTTATCACAAACATCTTATTTGCAAATCAGATGCAAGATGGGTTCTTATTAAATAGTTAAATATCAAGGTTTGAATTTTCATAAAAGGGCAATTTCAAACCTCATTTGTGTGTGTAATTATTGTGCTTTTGAGAGCAACCCTGGTAAGCGTGCACGTAAATGTCATGTCAGGTTTCTAATGGGTCATTGACACGCTTACTTCCCGCAACTGGGTCTGTGGTCTTCACACAGAGGCAAAGCTGAGGGAATTGGTAAAATGGGAGTGAGAGATCTGGCAGAAGAGTTTTTTTT
>VXAV01007208.1:502805-514510 GCA_013399715.1 Alectura lathami | reverse complement strand
CACAAAGACAGATTCAGTTCCCCACTTGCAAATGCCTGGGTCCTCCTGTGGCAAGGACTGGCAATGCAATTAAGGGGAAAGCTGTATTGTACTTGGCTGAAACGAGAAATGACCTTACTGTGGCCAGCGCTGTCACTTCTTAACATTTCACTCATGATTAAGTTTATCATTTCAAACAAACAACATAAAATGTCAGGTCTCCAGCCTGTTTAACATGCGGGAGGAGCTTAGGGAGAGTAGAGAAGCATAAACCATGACTGTGTATTTTATACCAAGCCAAACTGGAAAGATTTTCTTTAGAAATGATTTTTAGAGAAGTTTACATCAAATAATAATTAAAAGAGAAAAGCAGCTTCTTTACAAACAGAGTTTGTCGTTCAGGTCAAGCCTTTCATTTGCCTGCATCAAATGGTTTGGAGTTCACTGAGTTTCCAGTCCCGTGACCTCTCTTCAAATATGTTCCCAGAGTAATGCAACCCCTATTGTGTTCTGCTTTTCTGTCATAGGAACCATATTGTCATTGGTACTTCCCCGTGAGTGCTATTATCTAGTCACTGTGCAAAGGAATACCAGATTCTAAGACAGACAGAATTTCATCTCTTTCCTATGGCTTTGTGTTGGTAGAGATTGGTTTTGGAGAAAACTCCGTCCAGTTTTCTGGTCAGCACAGATAAGCAGCATAAGGTTGATGCAGATGACTTCCCTCAATAGCAAGAACAGATCAAGGACTCAATCTGCAGTTGAACGGTTGTTTGAAACTGTCAGTTTCTAAAGTTCTTCACTCTAAAATGTGAAGTAGTAAAAATATGACAACTGTCTGAAAGAGAAATCGTTCATGTTCATTGTGTGAGTAACCACGCTGAGTAGTGTTGCAAGACTGAAGTCACAAGTTAATTTAACACACTAACAACTAACAAAATGATCATAGTAGTTCTTTTTTTTTTTTTTTTGTGCAATATTGAGAATTGTAACATTGAAAACTGCGGTTTGAAACAATCGTGTGTAGGGTGAGGTTTTTAAAAAGCCCTTATTTTTGGCAGGCTGACATCATGTAGTGAATGGTGCATATACACCTAAATGACTTGTATGCTTCTAGTCAGAAGGATGAAAGATATTTTACCTGAATCAAACCTGTATCTAATGAGAGAAAAATATGACAATGCAGAAAATGAGAAATATTAAATACTTACAGTGGCGCTAAGGGGGAAAAAAAAATAAAACTTAGCATTAAAATGCCATTCTCACCAAACTGCTACTTATTGAATTCAGTTGCATGGTGTTGCTTGAACATCTTTATGGCTATTGTTATTTTGGACTGCTTGCAATATCTGGTAGTTTTGAGTTGTAGTGATAACTCCATTTGCTCATGTCTTAGCTAATTTTATGCAAACCCTTGGAGACTACAGTTCAGTTCAGAGTCACGTTCATGTCCAATTAAGAAGTAATAGATCTAAAGCATATATAACAAATCAAAATAATGCAATACTGTCAAACTCAAGGATTAAAAATTCAGCCACATAGGCCACCAAGCTTCTTGAGACTGTAGAAAATTTATTTTTAATATGAATCTTATTTCTGAATGTTTACAATAAACACAAAACATGCTTGAATCTTTCCTCACTCTAGTCAGAACTCTATTAAAATATGAGTATTCCTAATGAGATTCTTAAATATTCAGAGACTTCTTAAAGCTGGAATTTGAAGAAATATAACTAACTGTATGAGACTCATTGGACTGAGATAGCAAGCATCAAACAAAGTGATATGTGAATAACTTCTCACCTGTCTATCTGCTCAGCTGATACGAAGGAGATACAGTTTTAAAGACTAAAGAGGAGACCCCCTGATTGTTCTTGGCTGTTTATTTTTAGGAAATAAAATATGTAACATTAGATGGTCAGAAATCCTGTAGAATTTTAATTATGCTCTCCACTTTTGATCATTTGTATTTTATTAATGTCTAAAGTTTTAAGAGATGCGTTGAAATGAAGACCTATTAAGAGGGACAAATATAAAATGGAATGATAGTACATATCTAAACTAAGTGCCTTCTATTTCTCATTTTGCTTTTTCTTTCTTCAGAACACCTGTATGTCCAAAGTATGAATGTGGATGCAATTTCCACAGCTGGAAGTCTTTTCTTAACCTTATTTATAATGATCACATTTCTCTATTTACTCATGAAGTCAGCAAAAGCCAAAAAATTCATGGAAATTTTAGTGCAAGGAGAGAGAGCATTACTAATTTTAAGTAAAATCTATGGAAAATAAGAGCATGATATCTGCATGAAGGTAAATCAAGCTAAGCATAAGTCTGTGGGTACTAAAACCTGAAAAATCAGAAATGAGTGATATGGTAAACAGCGTGGGGATCTGCATGGAGATTTGCAAGCGACACATAGCTAACTTCATGATGAGAGAAGTATAGATGCGGCAGTCAGGAATTGTTCTGCTGTAGGAATGGAGTAGATAACCCACTGAAATCCTCTGTTGGTAACCCAGGATTTTCTGCTAAACACAAGGATGTCCTCTCTTCTGTCTCATAAGCCATAAGTTACCTAGGGTTGCTCTTAAGTTCATTTCAGTGGTGAGACACACAAGTTAGTGCCTTATTGCATTAAAAAAAATAAATAAATAAAGAGAGTATTGAGAATTGTCCTTCCTAACATCTCATTGATATTTGCCAGATAAGGATATGGTCACTCTGAAGTCCTTATGCTTCAAACTCACATTACTTTCACTAAATGTAATTTTTGATTACTTGCACATTAAAATACATGCCCAAATAAACGACAGCCTGAATCCCAGCAAGTTGGCTTGACTCTGGAAACTTGAAAAGTTCTCATTTTAGTTATACTGCCCTCTGTGCATTCTTGATCGGACACTTTTTTCCCCCTCATTAGAGTTGCTAATTGGCTACAGCCTCTGTCTCTCACCTTTTTAACAATCCAGTTGTTTCAGAAGTTGATGTACGTGGTACTGAACTACTAGGAGATCGGTCAAAAGAATGCTAACTTTCTAGAAGAGCTATTAATTGGGGTAGAAGGGAGGTGGAAAAAGAAAAAAAAAAGAATCACACTTAACTTGGAAAGGTTTTTCAATTCTTATGTGTCAGAATATCCTAATTCAAATCCAAATGGGAATCCACCATTCTAGGGGATTCACACAGCTCCAGGTAAACAACTAATGAGCAGCCTGCCAGTTTCATTTTTATCAAGAGCCCTCAGAGATTCAACTGTGCCATTTCATAAAATATGCAGATGATAGTGGAGGGAGAATAGCAAAGGCTTTGAAAATGATTCACACAACCTAAAAATGATGTTGAAAAGGGAGGAATTAAATATTCACAAAGTGAGAGAAATTAAGGCATATTAACTGTTGGAATGTGGAAATGAAGTGACTAACATGCATGGAGCTGATGAGAACTAGATGATTACAGATCTGTCAAAAGTTTCTAATTCTGACACAGTATGATGTCGAGGTGCTAGTGGGCTGGTAAGGGCAAAAAATTAGGTATGGGACGAGTAATGCAAACCTGACAGATCAGAGTCAAAGATGGTAAGACACCGCAGTGATTAACATCAGTCTCAGCCCTGTATCAAGGGTGAACTTTAAGCTTGCAAAATGAATACTAATTATGGTTGCAAACAGAACACAAGGGGTTCAATTCACCAGCGATGGGAGGGATGGTGTAATGAGTTAGTAAGGGAAAAAGTCACCTAGGGCCAAATTAGTCTCAGTACTGAGTTCTGGTTTACACCAGGGGTAGGTTTAACCCTTGGGATGTGAGAGATGGAAGTTTCGCTCTCCTGTAATTAACCTTGGGTGTAACTTGGACTACGGCTTTGTTAGGGCAGAGGAAAGGTGACCAGCAGATGTACTCGTGCAGAACTGGTGCTAAAGAATAATAAATGAAAGATTAAACTGTGTGTACATGGGATGAAGCTATTCCTGCTGCACAGATGTAATTCAGCCTTTCTTGAAAGCAAAACCAGATGCCCACATCTGTAAGCAGTGTTGGAGCGCTGGGCTCCAAGTGAGGGCACAGAACATTGTGTTCCTTCTGGACACTCACTGGCTGGAAGCACCACTTGCGACCCAAGATGCAGAACTTTGCCTCTAGAGACTAGCAGCAGTTCCGTGTGGTGCCAGCAGCACCATCTCGCATTCCTGGCATGTGGAAAGAGTTTGGACCCATCTCCAGCTTACTGAGTATCACCAGGTTGTCATGTTCCTTCAGAAATCGATTAGTTTCCAGAGGGGAATTGTGTTGATGGCCTTTGCTAAGATTGCACCACATAGAAAAGATTTGGTAGCTTGTCCATTCCTCATAGAATGATAAATTCATCCGAGTTGGAAGGGACCTTTAAAGGCCATCCAGTCCAACTCCCTTGCAGTGCACAGGGACATCTACAGCTGGGTCAGAGCCCTGTCCAGCCTGACCTTGAAGGTCTCCAGGGATGGGGCAGCCACAACCTCTCTGGGCAACCTGTGCCAGTGCTTCACTACCCTTATTGTAATAAACATTTTCCTTCCATCACATCTAATTCTCCCCTCTCTCAATATGAAACCATTTCCCCCAGTCCTGTCACAACAGTCCCTGCTAAAGAGTCTGTCCCCTTCTTTCTTGTAGCCACCCTTTAGATATTGAAAAGCCACCACCAGGTCTCCCCAGAGCCCTCTGTTCTCCAGACTGAACAGCCCCAACGCTCTCAGTCTGTCCTCATGGAGGAGGTGTTCCATCCCTTGAATCATTTCTGTGGCCCTCCTCTGGACATGCTCCAACAGGTCCATGTCCCTCCTGTCCTGAGGACTCCACATCTGGACACAGTGCTCCAGGTGGGCTCTCAGCAGCGCAGAGCAGAGGGGCAGGGTCACCTCCCTAGACCTGCTGGCCGTGCTTCCTCGTTGAAGAGTTCTTATTCCCTCTCTGGGCTTGCACGCATGAGCTCACTCATAGGATGCAGAAAAACCTACGCTCAATCCAGTGCAGAGATCTCTTATGGTTAATTAATATTTATCTCTTTTCATTGAGGGGGAAAATAAATATGCAAACTCTGAGCTGTAGACGGAAATGTGCACACACAGTCCATGCGTGTATACTTACCTGACCGCATATGCAATTTTTGAAGAGTGCTTTCAAGATAAGGAATTTGTAAATTCAGTGGAAGTTGCACCCTGTAGTCTCCTGTGAATATTCCTGTCTTACACTGTAAGCTCTGCTTGATATGGAGTGTGAATTAGTGTCACGTACAGCACTGAGTATACTGATATTACTTAACAAATAAATATTATTTTTATTACAATAGCATCAATAGCATGCTCAATATCTTCCAGAAACAAACAAAAAAACCCTAATGATATTGGGAAAAAAAATGGTAGTTGTGTATGGCAAATAGATGTGGTAAGGTGTATGTGTTTTGCATAACTTATTTCTTAGAGAGCCTGTCCTATGCTCGTAATCAAGAGACTCAAAGGTCACCAAAAAACTGAGCTTGGAAAGGTAGATGTTCTGAATATATTAGGTATGTAAAGCAATATTGTGGCCCATCCAAACTAGAATTAGTGGTAATTATTATATAATATGTAATGATGGGATTTAAATGGCTAACACATTTTCTCTGCTGAGATCATTTAGACATGATTCATATAAATGATTAAATTAATAGATCTTCCTCTTTTAAGACTGCTAGGCAGCTTAAACCAAATTTCTCAACAGAGACTGATCCCAGTGAAATAATATTAATAGAAAATGGAAGAAGAATTTCTGGGCAGTGGGTAAATACATACTGGACTCTGAGGAAAGTTCTACAGGCCTCTTTGCCGACAAAAATATTTTATAGATTTAAATATTCTCTACAAATAGCTCATGAAGGACTTCAGAAGGTGAAAGAATAACAAACCTAACTTTCCCTGAAAGAATAAAATAGTGAAATATACTGGGAGACAGGGACTTAAAGGATCACTGTCTACTTAGTTTAGGCTTAAATATTAGGCTTTTCATAAAGCTAAATGGTTTCACAAAACCTAATGTGAATAGAAATATTTTTCTTTTTCCTTCTTTTGAATCAAATTTCAATAAGATAACTCCCTCCACCCCCCACGCACATTCAGGAGAATCCTCTGCAGTGTTGTAAAGTCACACGCAGGAGCATTGCGCTAATTAGTGAGAACAAGGACAGGAAAATGACTACAGACAGGATTTTTGAAAGAGCCTGAGGGAGTTAGTTGCCCAAAACCTGGCAAATTCAGTGGGAGTTAAGAACTTGAATCCGATAGACATCTGAAAAATTTAGCTCAAGTGTGTGAGTGAAAACATTCAACATGAGAGACCAGTCTTGCAAGCCTGTGAGGAGTTCCGCCACCATTGTCCCCTTCCAGTTTGGGCCTGATTTGCAGCTCTCCGCTCCTGGTTATGAGGGAAATGCTTTTGCTCTCTACTAACGGGGGTTTGCATGCTTCAGCTCAGACCATGGCCTCACCAGAGATCCCGGTGTAGAGGAGGGATAGGCAGGAATGAGGATTTCATGGAGATGGACTCAGTCCCTGAGTACCAGGTCACTCTCTTGCAGGCAGTCATCCCATCCAGCATGCATGCTAGGCAGAGGGTAAGATGAGACCTCCTGCTTTCAGAGCTAACCCCAGGCATTCTCAGCATCTGCTTATTTTATATTGAGCACAACTAACAATCAGGGACAGAGCTATAGCTGTTTGCTGTATATCAACCATTCTGCTGGGAAAGGCCTGTCATCTTTTTAGCTCTCTTTTGCTCAGATTGAGAAATTGATAGGTCACCAGTGCCTTAGAGTAGCACAAGGAAGGAATCATATTTATTTTAGCTGCAGTTTTGCATCAGTGCTATCCATACTGTAAAGAATCTCATAAAGCACATTTTGTCTTCATTTTTTCATACTGCTTGGAAAAGAACATATCTGTATAGTTCTCTCCCAGAGGGTTACCCAAGTGCTGTATACCAAGTGGTCTTTCTATTTTTATTGTTAAATTCATGTTCATTTCTTATCCTAAATATTCGCTTTTTCTGCTTAGGAGGTTAAAAATACCTGGAGCTGCAAGTCTGGCCTATTTACTACAGAATTCATGAGTCATCCACTATACTGAAGTCTTGAAACATCACAGAGGTATTATTCAGAGAGCTCAGCAAAAGAATTCTGCCCTTCAGATCTTCACATTCAAAAGCCAAATGCTTTAGGGTAACTGGTCATCAAGCATTGTGTTTCAGAAAAGATGTGTAAGGAAGTTGCTGTAAGCCTCTGATTAGTAAAAACGACTTTTATCTTGCTCAGGGCTGGGGAAGAGTGTCCTTTCTAAGGAAACGGTATGAAAATGTTGTTAGTATCAGAAAGTCCAGCTAACTTTCCAGTTCTGGTACTGTATTTGTATTAAAAAGTGATCGTTTCTCCAGATCTCAGTTTTTCTCTTGCTTCTTTCCTCCAGCCTCTGGTGACATAAAATAGTGACTCAGTGTCTCAAATATCCTTAATGTCTCTAGTCTTTCAGATGAAGTCTCAATGTGGAAGGCAGCAATGGGATATGCAGACTTTGACTTCATGACGTAGCTGTTGTTGGAGGTTTGGCCCATGAATCTGATTTGGACTATGATCAAATACAGCTTGCCATTGCCAGAATAACATGAGTTCTCTGTAAACTGGCCTCTCAACTGCGGGTTTGCAGATGAATCAATTTAGATTCACTTTATCCTCTGGCTGAGACTCTCAGTTTGATAGATTAAGCTCTGTTTCATATCATATTATCCTTTATTTATCTTTGTAGCTAAAACAGCCCATCGAGATCTCTAAAAATCATTGGTTGTCATTGCATGACACTGTAAAGTAGAGCACAGAGAAAGTTTGTGAAGTATTTTAACTGAACTTGCAATAGTCCAAAAATACTCCACTGCATTCTGTGAAAAACAATGAATGACTGCTCCCTCTTGAAACTGTGTGGCTCAAATCCTATAAGCACCAACCAGACGTGGTTGCTCGGAAATTTAAAAGGCCCATCAGTTTTGAGTGCATGTTTCTAGAAACTTTCTAGCCTTTCTCCCTGCTTGGCCACCTCCTAATGTTCTCGCTATGGGAGGAAATAAATTAAAACTGAGACTATCTGCCTTCAGGGAGATAAAATCAGGTTTCTCTCTGTATAGCTATGCTGTGAGTGTAGCTAGTCGAGATCCTTGAAAAATAGTTCTGTATGCATGTGGTAATACGTACAATTTTTCCCCTCCAGAAAAAGCTGAAATACAATTTTTCATAATATTAGCTGGATAAAATGATTTTCTCCATTTTTAAAAGTATCCGCTTCTGCATTTCGTACAGCTCTTTTCTGAGGTTTAATTTAAGACTGAAGTATTCTACAGATGGGATACTTGCAGCCCTGTGTGTAAAAGGGGCAATTCTGAGTGTTAAAGAGGATTTTCTATAGCTCTGTTAAATGACCTGGAATTCATAGTTCAAGGATGGATGGAGGCACAGAAGGGAGACTAAGCAGACTGGCTTCTATTCCTGGTTTTGCCACCTACTTGCTGACCTGAGGTGATTCATATAACTTCCCTGTGCCCTTTTATCCTCATCTGTAAAATGAGGATATTGACATTTACATTTCTTTATAAAGTGCTTTTAGATCTATGGATGAAAAGTGCTAAGTAAACCAAAACTCTCAATTAAATTAATTGGAGAGAAGGAGCTAGGTCAGTTTTATAGCAAGGTTCATTTATACACCCCTTAATTTCTTTCGTCTCATGTCTCAAATCCTATTTATAGTTGGAATTGCTACTATATCCTCTTACCTGTAGAAGTAATGTCTCTGGGGCAGATATGAAACACACTTACGTGCTAGGAAGGAGGAAGGTTATACTGTTGTCTTTTATACAGATACTGGATTTGGACTGAAGACACCTAGTCCAATGTATTCCTGGTTGAAAAAACCTCTCATACATCACCCTTAAAAATATTAGAAATCCAAGGAAATACTTCTGGCACTGTAGCAGATCACAAGTTCAGAAAATAAATTACGAAGCTCAGACACTGAACAAACATTTGAGCTTTGCTTGTGGGGAAGGAGATTGTGAGAGCTAGTCTGTGGGTTTTTTGAAGCCATGATTAGGTTGGTGTGTGCAAATCCATCTCCTACCTCAGTTCAACTGCAGCATGAACTGCTTGCATCTGCAAAACATCTATGTTTTAGCATTTTCCTTGGACCGTATGGTTTCTCTTGAAATTCCAAAGAGAAGGTCACCATTTGCATGTGTGTGTTCTTGCAGAGAAAAAAAAAAAAAACACTATATTTTTTAAAACAACTGATTTCATCTAATCAGTGATTACTTTAATCACCTGCAGGTAGTTACGGTGTTCTGAGACTTTTTTTTCTTAAAGTTAAAATTGTTGTATGTCTTGCTACATAATGGTAAGAAAATAGATTATGCACAGAAGCTGGTTTTGTTTTGAAAATTTCAGGAACAGATGCAATCCGAGAGCTGTGATCCCTGCACAGCTCAGAGATCAGAAGTAATAAGAAGCCTCTGAATTATCTCTCCTCTGTTCACAAAGCTTGAACTTAATCTGCCAGACTGCCTATAGCTGGAACTTGGTGGTAGAATGCGACACCAAATATTAGACATGTGCATGGCTCACACAGCATGCAAAGGGGAGTTAGCATTCAGAGAACAAAGAAAGTAGGGCAGACATCCTTAAACCACAGTTGGGCAGATGTTCTTGAAAGTTTCTCAATGCAGTAAAAATTAGCCTATAAATCTGACTACATAGGGAGAAGAAAAAAGGTCTCTGCAGTTTGGCCAGTATTCTCCTTGCCGTCTGAGGTATTATGTGCATGAGAGGTATTGATGATGTTTGGCATTTTGGTTAAGAAATGCTAAAATGTAGCTATTCCAGATAAGGAATATTAGTGCTGGACTGACTATTTTTGTCTACTTCAAGTCCTACGGAAATTTTAAGATTAATAGGAAACAGCTTAGAATATATAGCTATTTTACTCCTGTGTAAGTTTTGATTGACAGAATGTAATTATATTTAATGTTCACACCATTTAAAATAATGTGTTTATATGTAATTGCAAGTATTCTAGCAACACTGCCTTCTGACTATGCTGGTAGGGGTGGAAGTTGGATGTCAGATGAAGACGGTTCAAATATATAGGGGCATGGGGATGTAGTTGGGTCAAAGACACTGTAGGAATCTATGTGGGATGAGGATGCCATGTGTTGTAGACCACCATAGTATGTCTGTAAGCTTAGATACGGAGCAATATTTTGATCCTGTGAAGTTGTAATCCTTGTGCTCTGTAGAGACGAGAGGTTTCTTATGTAATCCCTTAATCTCAAAGTCTCTGTGATTGAATGTCAGTCTTTATGATCCTGTACAGAAACACTCTGCTGATTTCTTCACTAAGTCAGATCATGTGCATATCACTTTTTCCAACCCAGTGAAACAGTCTTTATATTTCTGAGGTGACTTATGCTTGTAGAAAGAAACAGTAAGTCCAGAAAAAGGAGGTTTATAGCAACTGCCTTAAAACTATGGTGAATTATTTTAAAAAGTAATTGAAAACAGACCTGTCACATAGAAGTCACTATATAGCGTCCGCTGAATGTCCTCTGTATTGTCCATCTGCTTTGCAAGTGGGTCATCTGGACAGTGGGAAAGCTAAACTGGAGAAGGCTGCCCAACTGGGAATCTTAGAGATTAATAAACTAAGATGGACCAGTAACAGAGGAAAAAGAAATCTGAGAGGAAAATGAGCATGAAAAACACAACTCCCACATGGTATGTCAAACTCTTATGTTACAGTACTGTATTTATAACTCCCTCACCTGGATTCTGAGTTACAATATAAATCACAGCATAAATCTAGTATAATTCCTCTCAGTATATAGCAGCCAATCTGAATTTAGGTGAGAGAAGCTGGCTCCATTTGCAGTTTCTTATATTCCAGGATGATGTGGCTACCTTCAGAAAGGCCATCAGAAGGTCATTCTCCAAGCAAGGGAAGTCCTGCTTAGAGGTGATAATCCTGCTCGGAAGGTGAGGCAAACTGAATAAAAGCCAAAACAACTCAGGCTCTGTCCAGTTCTCGTAAAGCAGTACTCAACATCTTCATGTGCTGAAACAGGCTCCAGGCAATCTCTGTCCAAGTCACAGAAAACAGTTTTCCTTACATTCAAGCAGTCTTTGACCTTCCTGAACTCCTCTCTCTTTGCACCATTGTTGCAGCCTCACCTACTTCAGGTGGGACTTGTAGCGGGTATCTCTCACCTTTGGAAATACCTGCAAACAACCCAAATGCACATTTGTGTGACGGAGGGACCCCCTGGCATCTTCAACCCATATTCAGAGTCAGGATATCGTGAGAATAACCCCAGCGTATGTGTATCTATGCAAACATTTGTAGCAGATTTGATGCAAGTATATTTGTGAACAAGCAAGTGCTGCAGACATCTTTCCAGTCCCATGTGCTAGCTTAAACTAGTGGTGGAGCCAGGTGGTGGTATCACATTAAACCAGTGGAAGGACAGTGAAGTTGATTTCCCAAATGAGATAAGAATATGACATTTAATTTCTTTTTCCTTGCCAAGAAGGCTAAGGACAACCACTTTTTTTTTTCTTTTTTTTAAAAAAAAAAACTGTTTTGTTATCTCCATGGGTGGTGTAATGCCAAAAACTGCTGTAATTA
>VXAV01007208.1:471133-486006 GCA_013399715.1 Alectura lathami | reverse complement strand
AAAAAAAAAAAAAAAAAAAAAGTCTGCATTCTTTTTCAGGCAGTTGTGATCTGGTAACAGAATTGTTGTTGGAACTGAGGGTTTGATCATTTACTTACAGCAATGTACAAATAATGGTTGTATTTTATAAACCCATTTAACAAGCTGAGGCACCAGTCACCCCTGGTGTTTTTTTCCCCTACAATGAATGGGATTCTCGGTGATGACCCTAGGAGAGCATAAAACACTGCCACAAAGTAGTTTCCCCAAGCAGCAATTCATTCCTGTGAAGGCACCTTTAAACTCGTGACAGAAACCATAGAAGTGGAAGATGTGCACTACACCAGGCAATCTCCCAAGTGCTCCAAACCCTCTACCCAAGGGTATGTCCCAGTGCAACAGGGGCTGTAAGAGATTTGGGACTGCAGGGGCTCTGAAGATGCAGCTTCTGGCATTGGCAACCTGGAACTGAAGGTTAGCTGACAGATGATGAGACAGAAATGTTTTCACTGACCTTTGCCTGCTAATGAGTACGCCAGTCCTGCTCAAATCCAGCGGTAGTTAGTATTTCTTTCATTCTGGCCTTCATTTAGATCCATTTGCACAAGATGATGGTACATTTACACTCTCAGGCATTTGTTCTAGTGCCTGCCCTAGTGCTGGCCACCAGAGATTGGCCTGAAATGCGAGTCCAGTGCAGTGATCTGAGGTCGGATGTTAAAAGAAGGTATAGATAAAATTCCTGCTTGCACTGCAGGTGACTGGGATCTAGGCAAGAAAAGTTGCTGTAGCTGATTTTTTTTCATTCTCTTGCACTGCATTGGGCAGCTATTTTGTTATTATTGGCAGGCAAAATCTTGGCTTTGTTTTCTGCCCTGTAATCTTGTGTTGATGTGCCCTCTGTTTCCAAACCCTCTTTTTAAAAGTGTTTCCATTTGATATGATTAATAGCTATTGTGAGTGATCTCTGTTAAGGACTCAAAGCTCAATTTCAAATATTTTTGTGGCGCTTCTGGTGGGTCTTGCTGGGATAAATTAAGCCTATTTTTCCCCTGATTGCTTCGTTGAATCTCTTTGTAACTTCACCTTGTATTCCTTTCTGTTCAATACTTTTCAAAGTACTGAGAGTTTAAAGAGGTACAATAAATCCCAGATCAGTTTTTAATGACCATGGTAAGCCTGCTTGTAATATGTCAGTAAGCTGAGCCTAAAAGCCAATGGGGAATAGGCCATTTCTGCCTTAGTAATTGCCTCCACAGAAAGATTTATAATGTCATTATCTGAATCTACAAGAAATAACTCATAGAACTGAAATACCCTAAAAAAATATTACAATTCTCTTAAAATCTAGTCATTCATAAATGCTAAATCATAAAACTTTTTTCAAGATGTTTTATGTTAAAAATAAAACTCAGTCAAAATATAAATGTGCTTTTCTTAATCAGATTCTTCGTTCTTTATGTATCTGTTTTCCATGCTGTAGTTTGTTGGGCAGAAGGATGGTGCAGTGCACAGCTCAGATCTAGCACAGTGCTTTTGAAAACACAAGCGATTACTGAAAAACCACAAAGAAAAAGAGCATTCCCTGTCATTTTTCTTTATTTGTATATGATTCCAGGGGGGGAGAGGGTTAGTTAACACTGCAATAAAATTAATTTTAGCAATAAAAATCACTCCCCCCTTTTCCTTCCACCATTTTCCCATGAAAAGCCACACTAAATGTCCTGATAAATGTACTGCGGTACTGTTTTAAGCCGTTTCAGTCAGCTTCCTTTGCCCTTAGCATTCCCCGATCAGAAGATATCATTCATTTCTTTCAAAAAGCAGGAAATGTACTCTTCAATTTGTCTGGTGTTTAATAAAGTACTAGAATTACCATAGCTACCCTCATCTTCTGGTGCTTTAATACACTGTGAGATTTATACTAATTTCAGCCAGACTATATTCCTCAGTGTAGAAAGCTTGTACACTTAAAAGGGCACTGTCAGTGTGCTTATTTTTATCATAAGCTCCTACAAATGAGAACCTGATCTCTGTTTCCCTGAAGAAAGAATTGCTTTACTTTGTGTTATTTTTAATTTTGTTGTTTGTCTTGTCTGTGTGAGTTTGATGTTGCTTCTGAGTGTTTTTGTCGTAGCCTTTTAAACATTTCTTATTAATTGTTTAAATAAATACTATCCGCTGATATCTCTGGAGATGTGCTGTAATGCAGTTGCTTCAACATAGTTTAAGTGATTCCTAAAACCAGTGAAAGGTTTCTAGCCTGATACAGTCTGATTCTTCTCTGAAGTTTGAATTACACTCCAAATTTGAATTAGGTCCAATATCTGCTTGTAGACTCTAAATTACAGAGGCTGGCACCCTTTTAAACTGTGGTAGTTTTGCTATTAACTAGAATAGTCCAGGTTTTCATTCCATGTCCCATACAATTCAGAGCACAGACGGCTCTGTGTGTAATAAATTCTTACTTGTTTCTGGTGAGTAGTAGAAACTTTCAGGTTCTGTGCTTCAAAGAAATGATCTCCCTGAAACAGAAATTATTTCCCAGCACTCTGGTCTTCATAATGTCACCTGAATCTAAGATGTCTCCGAAAACAATGCTGACATATTTATTTCCTGAGTATAAAAAGGATTTATAGGCAAACAAACCTATGCTTCTGCCTCTGGATATGCATATCCAATTCTTATCAATATTAGTGGGAATATTGTTTTGTACAGAGAATAAAATACATTGCAATACACCTTTCATCTGTGAACCTCTTCTGTATGCCTTGTAGCTTTTCTTTTAAATATTTCCCTGGTTTCTGAGGCAGTGTGATGCATACATTTCAGAACTCAGCTCTGTGAAGAAGTCAGTGACAACTAAATGCATCTGGAAATTTAGAATGTTCTGGCGTTAGATGATGATTTCATAGGGGGAAAATCAGATCTTCTCTAAAAAACTATTTTCCTTAAGAGCTGCTGCACACTGAGTGAGATTTATAATATGAAGTAAACTTGGTTCATTGTTGATCATTAGCTTTTAAACCTAATCTGGACTGAGATCAGAGTATAGCAGCTAGAATAAAAATCCCCGNAGCACAAATTTGCTTTCATCAGCATTGTCAATAATAGGATTGTAGAACAGAAAAGCTAACCACAAGAAAGGATGAAAGAATATCAAAATATCCTTTTGCTCCTTCTATTGGAAACTCATCCTGCAAGAATTAGGGTGAAATAATAAATTGAGGTTGGTAGGGATTAGTCTCTCGTTATTCACTTGGTGCTGTGCTTTTTCACTATTGTATGTAGCAAATGTTTCCTGACAGGCTAACTAGGAATAATAAAAGGATAATGGACTCTGGTGACATCCTGAATGTTACAATTGTTANCACCAGGAGAAGCACAAATTTGCTTTCATCAGCATTGTCAATAATAGGATTGTAGAACAGAAAAGCTAACCACAAGAAAGGATGAAAGAATATCAAAATATCCTTTTGCTCCTTCTATTGGAAACTCATCCTGCAAGAATTAGGGTGAAATAATAAATTGAGGTTGGTAGGGATTAGTCTCTCGTTATTCACTTGGTGCTGTGCTTTTTCACTATTGTATGTAGCAAATGTTTCCTGACAGGCTAACTAGGAATAATAAAAGGATAATGGACTCTGGTGACATCCTGAATGTTACAATTGTTATTCCTGTCCTCTGAATGTGGTTTATCTTTGGCAGCGTCAGAGGTGAGTATTCTCAGAGCCCAGGCAAGTAGAGAGATGAGTGTCTCTCGATATGTGCTAGCAGCTGCTGTGATCAGTGCTAGTGTCTGCAGTGTTTGCCCAGGTGAAGTCCCAAACAGTTTGTAAGTCCTTGCGAGCGTAAAGGTCTGTGTGGGCTTGTATTTGTGGGAGGTATTTGAGAGAGGGGGGGAAAAAAACAAAAAGAAGGAAAAAAAAAAAAGAGGATGGATAGTTTTTATAGCATATTCCCTGTTAATACCATCTTTATTTTAAATAAGATGCATTTTTCCCTTAGACCTTTCAAAAACTATTAACCACTGTTAAGAGTATGATGTTCTCAGCTGTATACATGAACTTTTTTGGGATCTGATCCATTCACAAGTCTGGATCCAAAACACATCCTGAAGTTGGGCTGCTGCCTTAACAGAGTGGCAATAGTGTAGGCGTCAGTGCTCGATTCTGTTTCTGAGGTAGATGTGCACACTGGCTTATGTGTGAGCTCATTTTTTCTGTAGCCAATGTGAGAATCTGGACATATGCGTGATGCGATTGTTGCCTTAAATCAAAGTACATTTCCTGCTCATGGGATGTGCTGTGCAATCAGAGAATAGGATCTGTTTATATTGCAGACTGTTGTGTTACCAATATTTCTCTTTTCTACCATTTCCTTTCTCGCCTAAGTCAGAGTTGCAAGTGTGAGTCCTAGATCAGAAGTCTCTGATGGTAAGGACTATATCCTGCCTTAGCAGCACATTCTTTACCAAGTAAGGAAAAAGCTGTGGCTTCTCTAGGAAGTACCCTGGTTTTGTTCCATGGTATTTCAAAGAGAACAGTAAGTACACAAGATGTCAGCGCTCACAAAGTCTGTGCAAGAAGGCAGTGCGTGTTTCAGAATGGCTAAGAATGTTTTCGTGGCAGTTAAGCAAAAATTTTGGTTTATCAAAAAATAAAAGTTGTTGAATTAAAAAATTTCATCACTGAGTATTGTGAGGAAATGCCTTGGTTTGTACACCTGCAGTAATTATGGGTGAGAAATTTCATCCTGAGAGATGCTTGAGAAATGGAGTTAGGACTCAAGTATCTAAGAAACATATAGCCAATTGGGTTTAGATTTATCTAAAGAGGACATTTCCAGAAGGGAGACAACTAAGAAAAAATTATGTTGTTTGTTGGAAACATTTAAGCTAGGAAAGAAAGCTAGAGAGACAAACCAAGAGGGAAAGGGAATATGCCAAATGTATAGCGTGTACTTAAATTCCTTTGCTGTAATGGTTCCTACACAGTTAACAAAAAGTTTGCTGTTCTGCTTTCTTTTTCATTGTATCATCCAATTACAAGCATATGCAAAAAATTTAGGTAAACAATTTAAGGTTAAATAAACTTCGAGTTATTTAGAAATATGGTCCATAAACTATCTGAAACGTAGTTGTATTTTATGCCTAGCTTCCAGTTTTTCATACAACTTTCCACCAACAGAACTTGAGTTTGGATAAATTGCTCTGATACTGGCCCATGTGTAATGTATGCTAATGAGATATAAGTACACATGTCAAAAGAGAAATATTTAATGGGGGTGTTTACCACTGATGATGGGAACAGAGCTCAGAATACACCAAGACAGAGTAGTTAGTGAATCTGTCATACACATAAATCAGCCACACTCCCTCTGCATTTCTAATTGTCTCCCTAATAATGTTTTAGTCAAGCCCTTAAAATGATGATCGCACAAATGCATTTTTATATCGCCTGTTTGCTTTTAGTTATGCAAATTTGTTTGAGAGAAACGATGTACTCAAAGTACTCTAAAAATTTTAAAACCTACAGATTTTTGTGGCGTGAGAGGATGTGAAAAGTTAATGCTCTCCAGCCAGATATATGTTTATACTAATTTTGGGTTCAAGGGTGGCTCTAGGTGTGAGTAAAATAGGGCATTGGTCAGAGCATTAAAGGGGGTAGATGAGAATGACAGCATTATGGTATTCTTTAGCCATCCCATTCCAGCAGCAACTTACTACAGGAGTGAGTTAAGCTAGATTTCTGAAGTCTGCTTTCATGTCTGCGATTGTTTGTTATTATTCAATTAATTTCCTAAAACTGATAATTGAAGTTAACTTTTCAGTGTGTTTGGATCACTTTTGAGAATGTAAGCTAACAGTCTAAGTAACTTAGATCTAGCAGTGGTGGCCAGAGCAATGACTAAGCCACTTTGAAACTTCTAGATCTTCCCTCTGTGGGTAAACACTGTCTTTCATTGCTTGGGTATTCAACAAACAGCTGCCACCATGGGGTGGTGATCCTAGTTTTGGCCTCAGACACAATGCGAGTGATGGTATACTTGAAAAAGAAAAGATTGTTGCATGGTCTGTCACTGCTCAGGTCGTATATCTTGGGGGGAAAAAAAAAAAAAAAATACTTGTTAGGCTTGGAGACTTTAAGATTAGGCATAAAGCTTTCAGTCAGGATCTTGTGTGTTTGACCTTCACACTTGTCTTTCACAGCTGTCACTGCAGTAGATTCACAGAATTAAACCGAGTGCAGCTCTCATTGTGTCTGGAGTTGCAGGTAGGGGAAGGCTTAGAGAAAAATGTTTTTAAGTGGCACATGTCCACCAAGCCAAGAGCACAACACCATGGATTTTGCATCAGTCTGAACTTGCTAGCACAGACATACCTCTCTACTTGATCACAAACTTCAGCACTGAAAGCCATATTTAGAAGCCTATCTGGAGGTTTACGTTCGCTGCTGAGCCTATGCTTTGGCTTGAAAAGGACATGGCATTTTGCACAGGCATTAAATTAACACACAAATACTGTAGAAAGTTCTAAAAATCAAAAATAGAATCTGGTATTGATTTTATAGAGTTCTGCATTGCCTTAAATCCAGTACAGAGCTCCTGATCATGTCAGCGGGCAGTATATGGCCCATCATTTGTCAGACTGTTTAAATTCAGTGGCTTAGCACTTAGTTTTTTGGAAAACATCCTGCATGGTTTGTAGTNTTGGAAAACATCCTGCATGGTTTGATTTACAGCACAGTAGAGTTGATTAAAGTCACTCATTAAAAAGGTGTTTTTTATTATAATTGCTAAATATTTTTTGGTGTGGTTGGTAAGTTTCACCTTTAACATGATCTATGTGTGCTGGCTCTTTTCCCAAGCTGTGGGGTAAGAATCGCTGGCTGGTAGATTTGTACTGAAATGACAGAGGCTTTGCAGTGCTTTGCGGTTTCACATGCTTTCTTTCCTCACAGAAGGATATCAACGTATTCTTGTGGATAGTGTAGAATTTAGAAACCCGGCTTTCACTCCCAGGTACAGTTTCCTCTCTGAACTGGATGAAGCTGTTTAACCCCTCTCTCTCCATTACATGATAGCTGGAATTATGCCAGTCTTTCATAAAATGTTCCGAGAGTCTTGTACAAAAGCGTTACACAAGTTCTCAGCAGCTGATGATTGTAGGATTTAATTACCAAGCACTGTGAAGGTGGTCTTCCAAACAACAAAAAAGAAATGTTGCTATTGTTGTAAACACATTCCCTAACTCTGTGCTTACCTTCTGCCCTGATTTTGGAACATTTTTTCTTCCTCCATCTTTATTCTGTAAAAGAGTCGTGTGTTTTCCTGTGCTGTGTTTTCCTGTTTACAGCTATGTCCATGGAAGGAAGATAACTCTTAGTTCAGATTTTCCTCATGCCTTCATGCATGTCCTTTATCTTATTGAAGCTTTTTGAAATGTAAGATATTTCTTTTTCTAGATGGGTCTGCCCAGATGTAAATGATGTACTGCTCAGCAAGACTCTGTTGACACCCACTTCTATCTGCATATCAAAATCAGGAGCTTGTGCTTATCGTTGTTGTCATCATCCCTTGATCTGGCTCGTGCTGGACAACCTGAATTCTTAGAGGAACATCTACTCTGTGTCAGCACTGCTCTTGGGAGTGCTTGCCTTTCCCACCCCGTTACTTTTACTGGCCTGCCATGGTTGCCACAAGTGTTCTCTGTGAACACTTGTTGTCTGTGCCTGTTCTCTCAGAGCAGTAAGCAGCTCAAAGAACAGAACACATTTTGTTTAAAGAATGGAGCAGGGGGAGAAACTGTTTATCACAGAGGTATCACTTCAGCTACTTACTGCTGGTGCTACATGGATGGAGAGAGGATAGGCATGATGATCAAGAGATGACTAAGCTTATCTGAGGGGGAAAAAAAAAACATCAGAGCAATGCCTGCCTGGAAAACACTGAGAGCATCAGAGGGAACCATGTAGTGCCTGGCTTGGTAAAGGGTGGGTGACATCTGAGGGCAAGTGAGGGAAGGAAACCAGCCTGTTTGACAGGCAGGATTGAATCTAGGTTTAAGCGGGTTTAGTGTCAGGAAACATCCCTGAAAAAAAAGCAATTTCATAGTTGAGCTGACATTTTTAGCTCATCTCAACTCTTGACTTGAAGTCTGCAGTCAGCCCTACAATATGGTCTTTGGAGTAAGATACTGCTTTGCTAGCAGAACAAAAGAACCATTAATGACACCAATTAACCAGTGTAATTCTCATTTACACCTCTTTATTACCTTCCACACACAGTATGTGATACATTATACATCCCATTAATTGTTAACATACACGCAAGTCAAGATCTTTTATTATACTGGGTCATCTATCACTGATACAGAGATATAGATATTTTATAGCTGAGCCAACTAACACTACTGTAGAGCAGAATCTATGACCATTTTCACATCAAATCTGATCATGTTATTAAGCCCTTTAGATATGTTTAGTATGTAATTTGGCCTCTTTCCTGAAGGTATTTGATAGTGGGGAGCAAAAAAGTGGGATTTAGGGTAAGCTTGTTTTTTATTCTATTTTTTTGCCTTTTTTTAAACTGAAATTGGTTTTACTATTTTACAATTCAGAGGAAAAACATTGCTCAGTTGCACTGTAAAATCAACCTTTCTAACAAGCATAATAATAATTACTGAGAATATAAAGGAATTAGCGAAGAGGCAGTCAGTCAAGTGGAATCTAGGAGAATTCTTTTTTAAAGTGGCGATGATTTTGCAATTTCAAAAGATAGAAAAATGTAACACAATGGGTACCGTTGCTTAGCCTTTTATTCCCAGCAGAACTCCAGTTGTCAATGGGCTCCATTATGCCCAGAACTATTGATACTATTTGAAGTCAATGACAAAAAATTTTTCAGTTCAGTTTAGATGCACAGGTCACATGGCTACTCCTGCATATTCTGCTCTTCAACTCCAAACGTATTCTCCTCTTTTTGCTTTGCAAGACTTCCACAGCAGATAGAACAATTGTTTGCTTTATAGAGGGATCACAAAGTGACATACGCACTATGTTGCTGTTTCCCAGTGTTGATTTGGATTTGATTCCTGCTTTCACTTGATTTCTGTGGTGTGTGTGTGTGGTGTTGCCTCGGTGTCTTACATCCAAATTAAACAAAGGGACAAAGACACTGACCGAAGCCATCCATGGTGATGAACTGCACTGAAGTCAGACCTTGATCTCCTCTCCATGCAGCTCTAGCCCTAGAGATATCTGCACCCAGTCAACTGCCAAACTAAGCTGTAAAATCTCTCTGCCTGCTGCATGTTAATTGTTCACTCATATACAAGTTTACTGCATAATAACATATAACGAAAAGCATCTGTGCGTCTGGTATGCTGACTTGTGCTTTTAGTACTCTATTTTTGTTTGTAAGCAGAATTCACAGAATCTGGTACTTGAGATGTACAGGACCTAAGCAATGCTGCAGTCTGTGTCTGCTGCTAGAAATCTCAGTAATTCCTTGCACAGCACTTTGTGGGTCCTGTTCTGGTGACCAGGGCACTCTGTCAGCCTTGTGTCCACCTTGATGGCAATCAGCTCACAAGTCCTGGGTTGGATATGGCCCAACCTGAATGTTGCATGCCCCAGAAAACTGCTTCATGCTATTCTAAATCCAGCTTCCATTATCTATATTCCTTAATTAGAGCAAATGAATACTAATTATTCATGGCTAGTCTTTTATCAAAGTGAGTGGCAGCAGCAGTTGGAGTCTTGCCTGTTAGATTTATATCTGTTGTACACAATGTTGATATATTCACTTCATGTATGCTATCCCGGTGTACATTTACAGTGGAAGTGATTTGAGGCTAATGCCGTGTCAGTAAACAATTAAACACTGTTGACTGAGCAGTTGGTGACCCTGAAGAGGGAGCACAAAATGTTAGAAGGAGAAGGTTTGCATGAGCGTGGCCCCTTCTATAAATACCTGCTAAACCATGGTTGAGTTCACTGAAGCATACTGTTTGAGTGACCCCACAAAACATGGGTAGTTTTCATTCTCTTTTACTAGATTTTGTCAACACTTAAAATATAATAAATTGACAATATTACCTGACAAAGCTAGTGTAGTTGCTGACTTTGCTGGAAACAGGAAATTAAAAATGCTGGTACCACATACAGAGTAAAACAGGTTCTAATGCACTTGGCCCTGTCTGGCATGCCAATATGCACTGATCCATTTCACATTTGATTATTCAGCTTCATAAACTGAATATATCATAAAAATAAGTTCTCGGATAAAAAGATTTATGTAAATTTTCTCTAACAATATAAGCTATGACAGATTTTCCTTTACCAAAAAAAAACCACAAATATATATATATATATTTTCTAATCCCAACTTTGATAACATCTGGACTTTTTAGATGGCTCTTCAGACCTGTATTGGAAAACTCTTGGCAATTTTTTTAAATTTCTTTAAAAGAAAAGGAAACTGAGCTGTAGATTTTTGTAAGTTTCTTCAGTTATGCTGGTTGTGGGCTAAAATATATGTAAGCCTCCGAGTGGACCCTGTGGGTTAATACTGAAAAAGCAGAGCACTTACCTTGAAATCATAGTTTAAAATTCTGTAACAAGGCAGCCTGTCCTGCTCAAGAAAACTTAAAATCGCTTTAAACTTTTAAGAATATTTTCAGAGAGTTTTTAGGATTTCAAGAAAATTTAATTTTCTTTGCTATAGTGTTTGTTGTACAGTGTCATCTTTAGAAGGCATATTAAGGTGCGGAGAGAGAATAGTACTCCTATGAAGACTTTTAGAAATGCCTAAAGCAAAATTATTAACCATCAGCTTTTTAGCAGATTCTTGATTTTACAAAAAACAAAAAACAAAAAAAACATACTTACAGATATGTTTAGATTGTTTTTAGATCTTATTCAAGTTTACGTTTACCTGGTACTTGTTCAGACTCTCATAGAATGATTTTGTACACTGCAGTCTAACAACTGCAATATGAAATTCATATAGGGATATGAAGAAAATTATAGAATATTAAAACAGAAGGAATATAATTACGTGATAGATGTGTGTTCTGTAAGTGTGCATATCTTTCCCTTTAAAAATGGTGTACATAAAGAAAATCTTGGATTTCATGGAAAACAATAATTATGTCAGCTGTGCTGAAAGCAAGGATACAATGCTGTAAGAATAATTGAGTATTGCATAGGAAGAACATATATTTAATGGTGTTCAGCATTAATGTGCATAGTAGAATAAGGTTTCTGGGGGTTTAGCTTTTTTTATGTTTCTCTCTATTTCCCTGTTCCTTTATAACAATCCTGCAGACTAGAGGCACTGCTTCCTTAGCAAGGAAGTGACATAAAGATCTCCTTCATTCATGATGCTAGTTCTTGGACTGGCAGAGTTCACAGGACCGGTAATTCTAATTCCTAAAACTAATCCTGAAGTTTTCACTATGCCCAGTTATACCTTTTAGGCTGCTTACAATTTTTCTTGTCATTTCTTTACACTTTTCTATAGCAAAATGTTGCAAGAGAGATCCTACCCTTCCTCTCTTATCTGTCCCTTGGCTGCACTTGCACATGCTCAAAAAAATCCTTCTACGTACATTCATTTTGTCCTTCTCACCTGCAAAATACGTTGATTGCTGTTGTGCAAAATCTCTCCGCTGTCAGCACCAGCCTGATGCTGGGGTCTTCGGAGCTGTGCTGCTCCGTGTTGCACAAGCTGCAGTACGGAGCCGAGCTGTCAGTGCCTGGTCTTTTCTCAGTTTAGGTAACCCACTTGGTGTCTTCTGTCCTCTTTACTTAAATACATTGTAAACTTTCATCTAACTTCTGTTGTAAACCATGTCCTACCTTTTAATTGTTTTGTATATTATTCTTATTTTTCCCATTTAAAGTTCACAGCATTCATTGTAATGAATTACAGACAATGAAGTCAAACCATAATGTGCTAATAAAAGCAGTGTAAGTAAAAAAAGCCTAAACCTGCAGATTAAATTATTCATTCAATTTCTTTGCTCAGCTCTGTTCCCTAGAAAGCACAGGCACCAACATCTCTGAGACGCTGTTCCCAGAAGGAGAGGCTGCAGATGTAACGCGATTCACAGAACTGGGCACAGAAGTAGTGTCCTTGTCTTCCCTCCTCCTTGTTTTTAATAATTTCTGTGTCTTAGGTATAGGGAATATAACCTTCATATCCTCTTTTTCTTTGTTTTTCTTTCTAAGCAATCTTCTACAATTTGCTGATTGATCATTGAAGTACACTCCTTTAAACTAAAGCATGCAATAAAACTTTTGTATGGCTATTACATTAGTATATATTGAGTCTATTAGCAGCCTTCTTTCTCACTTTTTTTTTTTTTTTAACATCTGTATCATCAATCCAAGCCATGTTCAGTATCATCTTTTGCAGCTTCCTTTGCCCACTGATAGTTATGTGGGAGTCAGGATTAGCTCTTTTAAAATATGTAATAGCTTTGCAAAGAGGAGAATAGGTTACTAATGTGTCATTTGAGATTTTGATAAAAACCTAATGGGAAATTGGTCTGTGAGCCAACTTGCATGAGCTCGAAACTTAATATGAACAAAGATCAGCAATGCTCCTCAGGTTGCCCAGAAGTATTAAGTGTTTCATTTGTGAAATCCCCAAAGTCTGCCAATACTTGAAAGCTTGGCATGATGCAGAAGGTGCACTTGCTAAGACAGGGTTAGCACAGATGGAAGCCAAAGAACTGAGAACATTTTTTTGTCCCCATCTGACGAATCTTAAGGCTCCATTTTTTGCAGGTGGATTCCAAAATAAGATAGCAGGTGGCATATTTAAGGATTTCAAAGCAAACCTGCCATATAACTGGAGGAAAGTGATAAAATCCTGTAAGAACCTGCATTTGCCGCAAGGTCTTTAAGCCACTTTTGATATCCTGTTCACCCTCTAGAAGTAACTCTAGTCCCTGTGGATACAGTGCTTCACAGTATGTGGTCAGCGTAAGGTAACTTTTTTGTGTGCACTTCACAAAATATGAGAAGCCCATAATATAACCAGCCCAAAATATAACCTGTGTTAGGTGGGAGCTGAGACAACTGTGAGAAGCTCGGACAAAAAGAACTGGTTCTCATTCAGTTAAATAGGAAATATCAAGAAGAAATATGGATTAAAAATGAACATGCTGAGTTTAAAAAACGTGATGATTGTTTAGCAATCCACATATATATATGTAGATTCAATGTGAACAGTACTACTGTATTGGAAATAAAGGATTTTTACTTTCCAATTGATTGATTGCAGTTTTTATAGATAGAATTATAGCTTTTGAGACTATTTTGTGTAGGTGAGTTTTTCATACGTGAGAGAACCCCTGAAGTCTAATAGAAACCTTTTAAGTAAATCTTACAAAGCTCTAATCTCTCAGAAGCTCCCATGTTCTTCTCCTCTGTTCTTATTTAAATTTTAATAAGAACAATTCCATGAAGCTTGAAAGCATGGCTCAATTAAGGAATATTCCTACCAGGCATCTTTGAAATCTTGGGAGGTTTTTTNTGTTCTTATTTAAATTTTAATAAGAACAATTCCATGAAGCTTGAAAGCATGGCTCAATTAAGGAATATTCCTACCAGGCATCTTTGAAATCTTGGGGGGTTTTTTTTTTTTTTTTTTTTTTTTTTTTTTTTTTTTTTTTTGTTTTATCCCTATGAATCTGAGTTTTTGTTGGCTGGAGTTTAGAGAAGGAATTTCTCTTTAATTGCAAGCTCTACTTCACACTGTTATTTACAAGTAGACCAAATAACTTTCAAATCTCATGTTTTATGCTGGAAGGAGACCACCGAACACATTAGTGCAGTATTTTGAAGTTGGAAAAATGGACTTTGATCTAATTCCCCAGATATTCTGTCCAAAAAGTATCTCCAGGTCATGAGAAGTAATTAAAAAAAAAAAAAAAGTTCTGAATCAAAATTTCAAGCGCAGGTATTTTATAGTAATCAAATCTTAACTGCTTTGTGATTCACTTTTATTTTTATGGTGTATGGAACTCTTCTTGCTGCTCTGGTTAAGCTTGTATCAGCATTTCCATTATAAAATGCTGCTTTCAGGGCTTTATAACTTAACTGCAAAAATTTACTCTGAGTTTAAGATGGCATTATGACCTGACTGGAAAATCATGTTTGTATAAAATATGTGTCTGCCAATATGCATAAAAAAAATTTGGAATCTTATTTTAGGCTTTTAGAGCAGATTGCAATGGTAGTCTTTCATCAGAACATGCGTTGTTAATGATGAGCAAAGTAAACTGTGCCTGAAGCACTCTGCAAAATGCTTGTGACAGGCTTCGCTTTCTGGTCCAGTGTTTACTGAAGTCAGCCTGACTTCTCGCAGCTGGAATGGAAGGAGGTCTAAGACACAGACACTTGTATATTTGTGGAATTCCTTGTTTTCCTATCTCCAGCATCCACACAGAAGAGACAAAATAATCTTTTAGGTGGATGTTGATTCCTTGTACATCGTGTGTAATTTGTAGTTGTTTTAACCTAATTGAATTGTCTGAATTCAGTATAAATAATTGTGTTCTTCCTCTCTATTAAAAGGTCTGGTGAACTTTTGATGTGATGCAGAGTCTGTCTTCACTTCCCACGTTTGGAAAGAGTTGAGCAGGGTTGTTGCTTTTGTGCAGCTGACGGTTTCGATGGTTACGTGTCAGCGCTGACCTGATGTCTATAAAATGCCTTGATGTGTTATCCAGAGCATGAAAAACATAAAAGAACATATGTATTTACCTGTTGCAGAGCAGTCCTGCTCCATAAAAAAGAAACAATATACTTTTTAAAGAGTTACAGAAATATTTTGTTTAAGAAGAAGTGTTTAGGAGGCTTCTTTTTATTTTATTTTAT
>VXAV01007208.1:442755-468510 GCA_013399715.1 Alectura lathami | reverse complement strand
CTTATGGACGTTAATATTATACTTTAATAAGGCCAAAATAACTGCAACAAATCTCAGATTTAGCTAAAGGGCATGCATTGTAAATTCAAGTTTGTTACTCTCACTTTCATAACTCACTGGAACAGTCCACTTGGTGACCCTGATTTACTTATCCTTGTCTTATTAGAAGTAGTACAAATACATTCTAGTATTTTGCACTGAAGTGGCAAAACCCCGTACTTAGCACTGTGTAAAACCTTCCCATTGTTTAATACTTTCTGTCAGACTACCACATTCCTTCCATGTAATGGAACAGCACCCACAGCTAGTGGGCTGCAAATTACAGAACAGTTCATCACTCAAAGCTCTCCCGCATATGATAGTATTGCAAATATTTATATTAGCAGCTTTTGTGCTTGACTGTAAAGATTAGAGATCTTACAGGGAGTACTGAAGGAATTACAGCTCCAAGGAGGGCGAGGGAACACAGAGGATGGATCTGTCCTGTAAAAATCCAAGCTATCTCTTATTTCACAGTGAAAAAAAAGAGTACCTTCTACAATTCTTTCCAGCTACAAGAGTCAATCTCCATGTGCCTTGTTGTGCAAATAGTGAGAGCTTTGCTTTGTAATTCACAGTTTGGTTGGAGTTTATAGCATTTGTTTGCTAGCTGAAGTGGTGAAAGGTTTCCTTGGCTTGAACAGATGGAATTTTAGTGAGGAAGTAAAGGCATCTTTTGTTTTTGCTGTTTCATGTGTTATTGGTGTTTTTCAATACAGGCAGCACAGTACTATCATCCACTACTGTCAGCACAAATATGAACTCTTATTTTCAGGATATAACCTGAGGTAACCCACTTTTAAAAGAGCACCTTGGATGCTGAATTTTACATTATCTAGAGAAAATCAAGGGGGGAAAGGTCATCTGCAATTTCAGTCATGTGGAGGGTGGACAGACATGACAGAGAGAGAAAAGGGGGACCACGGCCGGCTCTGGAGAGCAGGCAGCACCATCCTATATTCCTGTAACAAAAGGAAATGCAAGTATTTATGTCCATCCTTTTATGGGCTGTATGAAATGTATGGATTCTTGATTCTCTGATAACTGTCCCTCTTCTAAGACCCCCCAGTATGAGGACAGAAGTACTATAATGGGGACAGTTCAGTAAAAGTTGTATAGGTGAGCAGCTGACTAAACAGCAGGATGCCCTAGTGCAAGGTCAGTGCCACTTGGCTGCTGATGCATCCTGCTCCTCAGCAGTGGCTGCAACACAAGTTATGGTGGGAATTTTGAAAATTTCCACACTGATATTTCCAAGCTGCTAAGCACAACAGACATAAACCTACAAAGGCAATGTGAGCCCTTTTTTAGGAAGAAAGTATACAAAATCTTCATTGCAATAAGAAAGAATGTCACCCAAGAGAAAACCTATGTCTTCTTCCAGTGTTTTGTCTTAAATGGTACTGGGAAGAGCGGCAGGTACATGCACACATGGTCTGCTGGTGTCCATGTGAGACTCTCTCATGTGGCTGAAGGGGACTGTGCTAAAAATAAAAAATAAAAATGGGGATTTGTTCTTCAGACACTCATATCTTTATCTTGTGAGATCCAAGCAGTAATTCGCAAATGTGAAATTTTATTCATGCAGAATTAATGCTAGATGGAAACCTAGTTGAAATGACACATTATGACCATTATCCTGTAATCTATGAAATGCCTGTACCTGAAAGAGCACAAAGTAAAGGCAGCTGGCAGAGTCACTGCAATTCTTGTTTTGAACTATCTCTGGCTTAATTGTGAAGAAAACTGCATTTGGTCTTTTACTGGGATGCTCCAAACTCAATGGATGCGACAACAGAGCTGTGAGAAGTTTTTGCTGTCTGCAAATCTGAAACTCCCATTGAATTTTTGACTTTATGCTCCAGCCTATTTCTGATAGCCATTCATGAGTCTTTCGTTAGCACACATAACAGTTATCAGATGCCACAGGAGCATGAAAAATTTCCACTCTAATAAACACTATCATAACTGTCACCTCTTTATGATGTGCAGAAGGATATCTGCACAGGATTGCCAGCTTTTCATCTGCACAAAGTCTGACACCCTTCTCCAGGGATCTCGGTTTTTCATAAAACTGTCCTCCCCGTGAGTTAACTCAGGAAAGTCACGACAGGTACAGTCTCCCACATGAACCTGATGGTCTGCTGATCGCTGCATAGAGAAACTGTGCGATCAAGGTTAATGTGCAACATTTGATTCCTGCTCTTTAAACTGATCGAACGAAATGATCTGTTAATAGCATAGGATTTTTGATGTTAGGCTTTTTTTCTAATGTTGAAATAGAGAATATGCTGTCCTTGAGACCAGATGCACCCAAAGTTCATAAAAAATGCAAGCACTTATGGAGTGGGTTTTTTAAGAAAGGTTTAAAAAGAGCTGGTTCATCAGATGAGTCTCCTAAAATTAGGGACTGAACATTAAGAGGCAGCAAAGGGAATTCCAGAGGAAATGTGGAAAAAAAAAAAAAAAAAAGCAAAAATGTTGATGCAACTAGACCTGGAAATGCAACTGTAATGCACGCATGAATCTGTGGATACAGGAGAGAGTCTTGGCCAGAGTGTGAGGACAGAAGAATAATCATTTTCAAGTATCTTACACCATCTTAACCTCCTGTTAAATCTTCCCTGCTGGAGAAGTGCAAAATAACATTAGGAAACATGAGTAGCTAAAACAAAGAATTTCTTTTGATTCTAATGTGCTTGTATAGTCTATAGATAAATGTAGCTCATATTCTCCTGTATGTAGAAAGATAAAAAGTCTTTGGAAAATCTTCAGATTTACCAGCACAAAATCCTGCTCATACCTTGTTGAACCCAAATTTTGCTATAGGAACAAACAGAAAGTAAATCATAAAAGTGTCTGTAAAGTTTAACCTATACTCACAATCTAGTGTAGTAGCAGAATTTAGCAGAAAACATGCGAGTATGCAGGTGCACGTGTACCCATGTAAAGACTGAATTGAAAAGAATCCAGGAATAAGATTTCAAAGTATTTTAACTTCTGTAAAGCTTTAAGAAAACCTGACAACTGATAGGTCTTGCATTTTATATCATTTTATTGCATCTGGAAGATATAAAAATAGCAGGTGAGAATATTGTTGCTCACTGCCAACATCTCAGAACTTTAAGAAACTGTCAACATTAGAATGTAGCTGTTCTCTGGGAGTGGCATCATATTCACATGCCCGTTTCTTCAGCATAGGATTTTGGGACAGCTTCACAGAACATCCCAGTAAACAGCATGGCCCAGCTGAAAGCACTAGTTAGTTGAAAAACTCACTTCAGAAATGCTCAGCGGAGGCCTACTGGAGAACTGGGCAGACATGGTATATGGGCTTCTGTAGGTAGAATAGTATTTCATTAACGATCTCTGTGATGAGCCAGAGTGAGTGCTTATGACTTTTTAAAAGGGCTCAAACTGAAAGGGGTAGTGATTATGGTGGAAAGCAAGATCAGAATTCAAAGTGGAAGCAGGTTGAAGAAAAGGATGCAGTTCCAGAAAGGCAGATTCAAGGTCCTACACCTCGGCAAGAATAACCCACTGAGCAAAAAGAAGGTAGGAAACACCAGCTTAGCAGCAGGTTCTGAGTGTCAAACCAATGAGCATAAGGTGAGCACAAGGCACCAAGGCAGTTATCGGGCAAGCAACAAAACAGAGCAGAAATAATGCTCCTTGTTGCCACGCCAATAATGCATTTTTTGGAATGTAAGGTAAACCATTGCTTTTGGGTTTTGTGTGTCTTATAGTTTGTTTCCATTGGCTATGCTGCTTACCAAGTCTTCTTACGAGATGAAGTTTGGCTCTGGAACTGGATTTTTATATAATAGCTGATAATTTAATGACCTGCAATAACATCTGTAATTACACACATTAAAAGAAAGGCAACTTCAGCTCATGCTTCTGGGTTTTAGAAGGGCATTAGAGAGCAATAATCGTTGTTAGAGCCATTATGTTCTCGTGTTCAGGTTCATGTCCGGGGGCTGGGCAGTGCCCTGCCTGTAGCAGCAGCCCCTGGCTGAGCGCAGGGGGGTGGTCACAGGCAGCCCTGAGCACCTCGGGCTTCCTCAGCCACACCTGGCCCGATGGGTGTCTCTCCTAGGAATGTGCCCTGTTTCCAGATCATTTTATGGCTATAGCCTCTAAACAGGACAGAGATGCTTTTCTCTTGTTATCAGGAGCTTGAAGGAGTGATGATATGGTATAAATTGTCAGGGTCTGGATTAGTATGTATAGAAGAGCATGCGCTGTATTAGATAACGGTATTTCATGACCTGTGCACTGAAAAAGCGGGGACAACTACAAGTTATTTTAAGTTCTAATTTAGTGTTCCAAATGAATGTGAAGCTATTTTGGAATATCAATATATTTTTTAATTTAAACAAATCTAATTATACTAAATTGAAGATTTATTTAGTGAACTTGGTAATGTTAAATGCTTAAATATTTTAGATGTCCGAGATAAACATAATAAAATGACTCTGTTTAATCTACAAATTAATCCAAAAAAAATAAATTGCATTTTAATTACATTGATAATGATCAAGCCCAAGTATGATTGGCATACTCCTTCCCTGAGACAGCCAAAAGGCAGAGAAATGCAAACATTGGGCCCGATTCAGTTTCCTCTTTACACCACTGGAGGTTTTGAATAATTGCCTCTAGTGTGTGCATTTCCAATTTATAATAATCTAGCTGAGCAGAATAAGGCCTTGTAACTGAAAGTGGTCCAGCACATTCCTACGCTGAAGACGACTCCAATAATGAAAATCTGTCTTGCAAATGACTCATTGTAAGAAGACTGTGCTGAAGATGTTGAAAATCAGGATGATGCATGTGAAAATGAAATTAATCAATATGAAGATGAGGATCAGCAGTCTATCACAGCAGAACTGTTTGATAATAATGAAATGGAGGAAACAGGCACTGTGAGGGAAACACATGAAATTGCAAGAAATGTCAGTGATAATAATGAATTAGTAGCTATTTCCAGAAACAGAAGAAACTGAGTTTGCAGACAAAGAAAGGTATGCTAGGAAGTTGTAATACCTGCAGCAGTTTTCCATGCCCAGATTTTTTGAAAACTCAGTGATGTAAATACGCATACAAAAGTATGCAGAGTTGTTCAATCTCTGCAGTTACTCCATTTGTGAATTTAAGTAATTGTCAGATTGGGTAATTTCTCATGCAAATGAATGTTTGGGCTGCTCAGCAGATAAATCAAGCCTCAGCACCGTAGTGGAATACTGCATGTGTGCAGGGGCTTATTCTGTCATATCTTTTTTTTTTTTTTTTTGACCCAGTACTTACAAGAAAAGATGTTTTACCAAAGCTAGGTGGTGTATCTGGTGTTATGAAAGGGTGGGAGAGTGTTCATCCTTGCTAATGGGCTGAAGAAACACTGAACGTTATTAATCATCAGGTCTCTCCCATGTGTTTGTACCTTTACAAGTAGATGCAGTTGCCTTTTACTACCTGTTACTGTAACTTCTGAACACATAGCTGTGTTCATAGATGCTTCCTCTGTGTTTCCTACAGCAGATGTTTGTTTTGGCATTTCTCAGAAGTTTTATCACACCGGTTCTTGTTGGTAGTTCAGTTTGAATCCTGTCTTGCAAATAAGCATCAGTTTTAACCTAAGAAACATTTGATGCGTGCACATTTAAGTTACAACTTGCTACCATCGTTTTGCAGATCCATTAGGCATAATCCTTACAGCTCAGGGGCCACAACTTGAAGACCACTTTGAGATAATGGAATAAAGACTGAGACATCCAGGACCGACGTCTCTAGACCTAATACCTCTTCACAGGTTTATAGAACTTATGCATGAGTTGTGTTGCACTGGTGTGATTGTACACTGACTGCTGCATGGCAAAGGCTCCCTGCAGGATCTGAAAGAAATCGGTAGCAATTTCAAAATGCAGCAAAATGACTTTGAAGCTCAAGTTTCACTGTCACTGATGTTTTTGGGGAAATGTTTTAGCTATTACTGAACGTAATTGATGCCACTTTAAGGCCCATTCACACTGCTGCCAAAGAAGTATAAGGTGGTCATAGCTCAAAAGAGACTCATCCCCTAAATTCTGTCAACTCTTACTTAGACTTAATGGTGCTTGTAAAACTGCTGACCATATCGAGTCCCCTTTCAAGTCCCGTGTTAGGAACCCATATATGATGATTATTCTTGTATAATAGAGCTTCTATAAGTTTCTCTAGATAGGTCTTGAAATAACTGGCTTGGGCTTGTCTGATCTTCGTGTCTCTGCATTTGAAAGTTCCTAATACAAAATATCAAAAGCTACTCATGCCTATGTAATTTTAACAGAGTAAATATCTCTGTGTGTTTTGAATTCTTAAATTCCTTTTAACCCAACTGCAGAGAAACAAAATTGATTGTTTATCAAATCAGGTCTTGGAAAATGCTTTTCCCCTTGAGGTCAAAAAAAAAATTCCACTATTGTAAGTTATTTTGGCTTCATAGTTCTTTAAATCTTCTCCAACTTTCTTTTCCTTTGTTCTTTATCCAATACCACAAAAATGTAATAACAGTAAAAGTAGACAATACAGATTAGACAACCTGGATAATATTTAAGCATGTGCTGAATTATTTTCTTAGTGGGCTTAAGTACAATGCTGCAGTGTACATGGCATTTTCAGCTTTTTGTGTGAAATCTGTTTTCTGAAGTTGTAAAGACAATAGAGACCTTAAAGTAGAACAGGATTTTTCGCTGCGCAACTTTTTGCTCTTTTCTTGTAGTTAGTAAAGTGCCTTCTTAAATTGTTTAAAATAAATAACAGAATCCGCTAATGGTTGTTGCGTGCTTGTGACTCTAGAAATAGGCCAATTTTTTTTTAAGGAAAAATTAAACATATCTCCTCTGGTTTAGTAAAGAAATATTAATCATTTCATAGGAACGTTGTCAATTTATACATTACTTTCAGTGGGGAAATACTGATTCAGTAAAACCCAAATGTTTGACAAGTGTGTGGCCACTTTATCCTATTGATGGGGAAGAGAACAAAAGCTGTTTCTAAAACAACCTCACACCCCCACTTTGGATGTTTATAAGCAGAAAGTTCTCATTTTGTTTTATAATTATCACTACATAAAAGTTCTTTACTCTGTTAGATTTGGGTTATGACTTTGTACAAAAAGCTTCCTATTTACCTGATTTTTTTTTTTTGTAAGCTTTTCAGAACAAAGATTTTCAGATCTTATGCTGAACAAGATGTAGAGTGAGAGGGTCAAACTTTCAGAATTTTATGGATCATCCAGAAAGTCAAAAGTCTCTGTGTTCAGCTCTTTTTAGAACTTTTCTGATTGATTTTCCAAGCCTTATCTGTATGAATACCTATATTTTTAACCATTGTGCTAAAGTCTATCTAGTTCTAATTCCTCCGTTTTTGTGCATATATTTTTGTTTTCCCGTAGCAATTAGTACTGTCAGGATTTGACATCAAAACTGTAAAAACAAAACGTGAGACTGGGAAACATTAGCCTGGGATAAACTGGGATCAACTGCTACTTGTTTTATTTTAGGACTACATGGAAAATTTGGTTTGAGCTATATATCAGGTTTAAAGATGTTTCAAAGAAAAAACGTTCATTGGCAGAACAGTATAAGCTGCTATCATTTTTAATTTTTATTGAGCCCTTTTAACACCTAAGATGACCATAAGGGAAAAACAGACAAAAATAATGCCCATTGTAATAAATAATTTGACTCAAGTTTCAAGCCCATTATTAAAAGAAACTTGAGGTAATCTTCTAAGCCGAGCTTCAGGGCACCTGTGACTTTTAAATGGAACTATTCTGTTTCTAGGGAAATACATACTTTTAAAAATTAAGCTTGAGGCTAAAAGCCTCAAACAATAAATCTCCCTCTAGCTCTCTTCTCTGGGGACATATATACTACGCAGCCTTCAAGCAGGGCACTTAGCCTATCTTTGGGCGTCTTTTCTCCAGTGTTAAGGTTCTTTTACAAGGAACATCTGGTTATCTCTAGACCTTTATGAGTTTTCAGAATCCAAAATATCTCCTTTTGATATAAGCCTGACTGCTGGCTGTTTGGATGCTCTCTAAACAGCCACCATGCCTATCAGGAACTCAGAATGTCAGACTGTTTCTGATGTTATGAAAATAACTGTTTAGCCCCCAATGTATATGAAGTTCACACACAGTTCTATATTTTTAGCAGACACTCACATCCAGCATAGTGTATTAGACCTTGGTTCAGTGTGGCCTGAAACTCGATACTTCAATTTTTTTCCTTGGGATGTATTCAGACACTCAGAGTAAAGAAGTCACAGAAGATCCTCCCTGAAACAAATGGTTTTGTCTTCAGAGAAACGTTTAAGTACAGTAATGGTGGTAAACTATTGAACCATGCAGTAGCTGCTGATGTATTTAGTGTTGTCCGTTCTGAACACTTAATACAGGCGTCTCAGATAAAAATAGCTGTGCAATTAATGCAGCAATACAAGGAAGTAAAAATAGGGTCTGACAGGTTAGCATACACGACATAAATTTCTATTGTGAGGATAGTCTCGTCATCCTCTTTGCTGTGTTGTTCATCTTACTGCTATGTATAGAGGAGTGGAGTCGCTCTTTTTGCTACTGAATCATAAATGTTGCAACAGCTGGCTCTGCCGTAGTGTGATCTGCAGCCACATCCCCAGGCAAATGAGTAACAGTTCGGCTTCAGCTCTTTCCCTAGCTATATGTTTATGTTACCGACTCCCTTAGAGGTAGACTTATCTAGCTGCTTTAAGTTCACTTTTCAATTAATTTTAATTTCAGTATTTTAGTCAATACTGATCACTTGTATGATGACTCTGCCTAAACTCTGTAATAAAATGTAAACAACAAAAAGGTATATAGAAAACAAAAATAGCTCATTATTGCTGCTTATATGCTCATCAAAATCCTAAGGGGGCTGTGACCTGATTGTAACTTTCCCCTAGAGCCATACAATAATTTTAGCTGTGAAAGGAAATTTTATGGCATGTAAGATTAGCCCACACTAATGCAAGGTCAAAAATAATAGAATCAATAAGCAAACTCAATACTGTTAACATTTTGAGAAAATTACTACTAGAAAACAATGTCAACAACAGATTGAAATGGGTCTCCAAAGTTGTCCTATTGATTTCCTTTCAGATTCATGACAATCTAACTCTTTTTCCTTTGCAATATGGTATCCATTTTTTTTCCTTTTTATATTCTTTGCATTTTACAGCCTATTCTTATCATTTCAGCTATTAACATTTGTTAGTTAATTATTTTTAAATAAGGCAAAATGAGTGTTTTTAGTCTATATTCTGAAATAGACAAAAAGACTCTGATACCAGTAAAAGTGGTTAGAAAGCCTAAGGCTATTTTAAAGTTTTAATTCTATCAGCGGTGCACCAGCACAAAATGGGGGAAGGAGGAGGGAGGAAATTGAAAGCAACTTTGACATTTATTTAGAACTGTCAAAATAAAGTATACAAAGATTGAGAAAGAAGTGCTGAACATGGATTTAAGTATTGCATTTCATACCAGCAATATTTTACAATAGTAATACTATCACAAATTGATTATGCCTTTGAGTTGTAATTTAGCTTTAAAATAAAGACTGTGTAGTCTAGCTTCTTTAGCAGAGATGTGGTAGTCAGGTGTCTTAGGTCTGTGTTCCCAGCTCAAGCATGCCGTGACCACAGGTAAATGGCATAATTTTCCAGTGCCCTTGCTGAATACTGTGCAACATGTATACCTACACATATGTTCAGTAATATTTTGACTCGTGTATTGTTTGAAAAACAATTACTTAATACTGAAACATTTTGAGTTTCTGTCACAAATGCACCATATATGGAGTGAAAAGCAGTGTGTCAGCAAGGAAGTTCGGGAATGACACTGCCCTTGTGTCAAGGAATGGCTGGTCCTTCTCCCTCACCACATTACATCTGTTGCTGTGGCTTGGAATATTACTCTAGCTCTGTATTTGAGATGACTTCAAGGCATGAGGAGGTAAAACAAAGTTTCACCGTTAGCCTAGACACTCATACAACCCCTCTTCAACGAATCCCTTCTGGTCAGGAAAGCACTTTAGCTCTTACTTTTCTTTACACACAAACTGCTTTCCACAACTGAGCCTTATGTTTGTAAAGCAAAATGGTGTACTGTGTTATCTGATGATCTCACGCTCAGAGGGAAGGTCTCTCTATGCAAACTGCTCTCCTGTGTTATTCTGAAGACTGGTATTTGCAGGCTCAGGGTACAAGAAACCCTGTAAGTCCTATCTGCAAGTTCCAAAGCCAGTGTTCTCCTACTCTGAAGTCCTAACATCAAAAAATATAAGAACCTGGGGTTTTAGTTTAGACATGTTACAAAAGAAAAACAAAGTAGTGATTCTAGTTCATTACTGTTACAGCTTTCTTTAAAAAAAATCTTCAACAATATTCTACAAATATGTATGTATATATATATTTCCTCTTCTGAAGACACTGTGAGGCTTGAGAAATAAATTTTGAATGTTTTTGGTGTTTCTTAGGCAATAAGGAGTAGAAAAGTGTTCTGACTTTCTTAGCTATTCTAGAAAATAGGATCAGTCTTCCAGTCCTTCAGACAATTCTGGAATTATAGTATATCCATCTTATTTCATGTGCTTTGGTACCATTTTATTTCACATGGACATAAATGAGCAGCATTTCACCATTTTGAGCAAATTTGCTACTTGAAATAGGCCTAACGTCCATAGAATCATAGCATGGCGTGGGTTAGAAGGGACCTCAAAGATCATCTAGTGCCAACCCCCTGCCGTGGACAGGGCTGCCAGCCACCAGCTCACTGGATCCAACTGCCCAGGAACCCATCCAGCCTGGCCTTGGACACAGCCAGGGATGGGGCAGCCACAGCTTCTCTGGGCAGCCTGTGCCAGCGCCTCACCACTCTCTCAGTGGAGAATTTCTTCCTGATGTCCAACCCAAACCTCCCCTCTTTCAGTTTTAGCCCATTCCCCCTTGTCCTACCATTATCTACCCATGCAAAAAGTCGGTCCCCCTCCTGCCTGTAAGCTCCTTTCAAGTATTGGAAGGCTGCAATGAGGTCTCCCCGGAGCCTTCTCTTTTCCAGGCTAAACAATCCCAACTCCCTCAGCCTTTCCTCACAGGAGAGGTGCTCCAGCCCTCTGATCATTTTGGTGGCCCTCCTCTGGACCCGCTCCAACAGCTCCACATCCCCTCTGTACTGGGGGCCCCAGGCCTGGACACAGTACTCCAGGTGAGGCCTTCCAAGGGCAGAGTAGAGGGGGACGATCACCTCCCTCTCCCTGCTGGCCACCCCTCTCTTGATGCAGCCCAGGATGCCATTGGCCTTCCTGGCTGCAAGAGCGCACTGCCGGCTCATGGCCAGCTTTTTGTCAATCACAACGCCCAAGCCCTTCTCCGCAGGGAAGGCTGCACTCAAGGAGTTCTTCTCCCGTCTGTACACACACCTGGGATTGCCCCAACCCAAGTGCAACACCTTGCCCTTGGCCTTGTTGAACCTCATCAGGTTCTCGTGGGCCCACTTTTCCAGCCTGTCCAGGTCCCTCTGGATGGCATCCCTTCCTTCAGGGGTATCAACTGCACCACTCAGCTTGGTGTCAGCAGCAAACTTGCTGAGGGTGCACTCGATCCCACAGTCTAAGTCGTCGATAAAGACATTGAAGAAAAATCCTCCCAATTTTTTACCTGGCTCTTCATGATTTTAATGTAGAATCTTTTTTTTTTTTTTTTAATAATAAAGACAGCCTGAATCATTAGATTACAGCAAAACTTAACCGTGATATTTGAATGTTTTTTTTCCCACAGCTAGGATTTTTTCTGAATGATCTTTTTGTTGAAAGTTGTATTTAAGAAAATCATCCAATTTGATTGATCCAAGTCTAAACTAGAGATCAGAACAGAGATTTTATTTTGAAGAAATGTGAATTCTTATACTTAACAAATGAAAACAAAATCTCCTTTTATTTTCTCTAATGTATTGGCCCAGATGAAGGCACTGTGTGACAAGATGGCTTGTCTCAAATTCTTTCTCTAAGAAAACTTATGCTGTTTCTGCTAAAGAGTGATTAGGTAAATCATGTGAATGGTACTGGGAGCAGATTTCAAAAATCAGATTCAGCCCTTTGGAAAATAAATCTTTGAACCCCCTTGACTATCTGGACTAGAAGTGATTTCTTCTGCTTTAGGATGAAAGATCCATTACACTTTTATGCTAAATATGCTAATCCCTTCTATTAATTCTTTTCCCTTTGGAAAGGGCTTGTGTTTCTGAACTGACATTATGAAATCTGCTTTGCAGCTTTGGATCCATTACTTGATATAGCCAATGTATCAATATTTCCTTCAGTAATCTTAGATGGCTTCCTTCTGGGATTGTACCAAATCACCTTACAAAGATTAGTTAATGATCGTTGCAAGCATCCTGAGTTTGTCTTGAGATGTACTTGCCTTTCCCCATTAACTGTGGAGGAAGTCTAGCTTATAAGCTCTGTGAGGTTTAGTTTTGTAGGTATTGTTGTGCCTAAATTGGGTAGCTAAAATGAGTGAATCCGAATGTGTGCAGGGTTGCACGGAATGAACATTTTGCTTCTCCCAAGTTCAACAGATTTGCTTTTTTCTCTGTTACCTCAGTTTCTTTTCTCCCCCAAATATAATCCGTTCTGGCTTCCATTTGTAATAACGATACTAATTATTTTCAGGGGCAGATGTATTGTGCAGTCCTGATGTTGCCATTGCTGTAGCAACATCTGTGTTTGCAACAAAAGCAAGTGCTGTATTACTTACAAATAAGGCTTAGCTTGTCATAAGGGCAGGCTACCAAACGTTCATTTGAACAAGATGATTTTCTGCTAGCCTGATGCTACCAGCTGTTTAGACAAAGGATTGGCAGCAGCTCTGTGCGTTGGTCCCTAGCCAGCAAACGATGGTGGAGTTTGTGAATCTGATCGAACTTTGACAACTACACAGAACTTATTTGAAATGCATTTCTTGTCATTGCTGGAGAGAAAGGGAAAAAAAAAAAAAAAAAAAGAAAAACACCACTGAAGGGAGTTGTCACACAAAAGTGTGTGGTATGAACTCAGGGACCTAAAAAATCAATCATGGCAATTATTTTACTAAATTATTTTAAACTGTAGTGTGTCCAGAAGTCTTTCTGTTAAATGTCTGCTGTCACAGCAACAAGCTGTGCTGTTTCCATCTCTGACCTTTTTCATGTTAAAATGCGTGTCAGTATGTAAAACAGAAGCACTCCATACAGAAGATGACTGTAGCAGTGCTTTGCGTTGCTGCACTGAAGGTCCTGGAGATGCATATTTTGCAGGAAATGAGTATAATGGGACAATTCGCCATTTATGCAGAGGGAAAAAAATGCCAACAACAAGCAAAGGTTGCTTTTTTCAACATTTGTTTTGTCATGTTCATTTTCGCTATGATATATTTGAGGGAACAGAATGGAAGACTTAAGTGGCACATGCAGAGAATGGATGACTTGATGATGAAGTGTGAAATGACCATTAAAGCACTGACCGTTTATCCCTAATACTCTATTCCGAGTTGAGATCTAAGTGAAATGAGTTTAGTGGTTGCAGCTGAGTACCTAGTGGACAGGAGTCCATATGTCATAGAAATCTAAATCAGCTGGCACAGTTTAACATCAATAACAGCATTGATTCTGAAGAGATGTGGATCTGACTAATGGATAATAACCTTAAGGATGTGAAGGGCCTCAAGGAAGATTTGAGGAGAGAGTTGGGATGTTTTGAAAGTATATCCCAGCACTTTGTTTTATGATTCCTGAGTGAACATGCTATCTGACAGTGGTATTATTCATACTATTTATGCTCTGACAAACATACAGACTTTCATCAGTACAGGTGCTATGTCATCTTCTATTCTGTAAAGAACAATCCTTCCAGAAACTCTGCCACTTTTATTACAGAACAACCTGAACCCAGAACCACATCTGTGTCCCTATATGACATTCTTGTATCAGACCTGTTAATATATATGGCTGACTGATGTACGGATGACACATGTATGCTGTTTTGTTTCACAGCTTTGTAAAATTAGCAGTAGCTGTAGCTATTGTGGTAATTCTCTGTATCCACGACTGAAGCAGAGGGCAGGTCCCAGCTCTGATCTCCTTCCTGCCCTGTGGAATTCTGTAGGAAGGGCTGTCCATTACTGTCTAATCTCATAGTATTTTTCCTAGTAAATGTTTTTCTCATAGTTATAGAGTGAAGGTACATAAACACTGGGCTAGTCACCTGGCTAGATTCCAAGTGAGACTCAAGGAGTGAAAAAAATGCTGTAAGGACTTGCTGTGTCTGAGGTATGGATCTAAATTTGGGTAGTTCAGCCAAGGTGCATGTCCCAGAAAGCAAGTGAGAATGACAATTGTGAAAAAAGGGCAGTAGGCCTGCCAAGTACAGTGCAGCTATTCTGGGCTACCTAAACCCCTGCTACTGAGCACACCGAATATCTTCCATAGAAATCAGTCTTGGCCCAAAATAGTACAAAGATAAATGCAAAAAAAAAAAAAAAAAAAAAAAAAAAAAAAAAAAAAAAAAAAAAAAAAAAAAAGTTGTAGTAAGGAGTTATATCCCAAAGATAGGAAATACCGAAATACCTAGGAAATGAAAAGCACGAAATCAAAACCTGCAGGACTCTGTTGCAGGTCCTCTTGTCAGAGCCTGTATCTGATGGCCCGACATTGTAGGAACAGTGGACAAGAATTTTACAAATTATGTTAAATAGTACAGAAACCAGAAGAGAACTCTGTTTGGAGACTCGTTGCATTCCTCCTTCACTGTCTTTTGAATTGGTCTGATTATAACTGCAGGAGAGTCCCAGACCAGATGTGAACTGTTAGCTCTTCATGCACAATATACGGTTCCTAGTATCTGACTGGCCAAAATGAAGTTGTTCCAGTGTAAATCTGCTTCATGGTTTGAAATCAGAAAAACATAGCCTTTGAGACAGATTCTAATTCAAGGAAGCAAGGTTTAGTGTTATAGTTTCTTCCTTTCGAGATTAGATCGATGATTAATGAAGAACAGAATATTGTAGTAAGTCACAGGGAAATTGTATACATTCTTTCCCAATAGAGGTTTAGAGTGGAGATTTCTAGAAAAACAATAAAATAGTATGTAAGAATACAGACTCATACAGATGATGGCATGCACCATAGCAAATGTTTACCAACAGCTTCCAGAGTACTATTGAATGTGTGAAGAGATTTTAGGGTTCCACGTTCATGCTAATCCCATGTTCAGTGTCAAGGAATTTGTTTACCCTTCTGTTGCTACAAGTTGAACTTACAGGAAGCATTATGCAGAGGTGCTGTCCTTTGGGGACACAAACTGTCTGCAGCTTGTTTTATGTTCTCTGAGAACAGAGAGGAGGAAGGAGGACAAGTAGCTTTGTTGGAACTGCAGGATGAGGAAGAGATTTGTTTGTGTCTACTCTTTAGCCCTGCAGAAGTAGTCACTTAGGCAGGCTGGCTGATTGAAGTATTTGAAGTAAAACAAAACAAAAAGGTCATGTACAGACTTGTAAAGTGTTTTATGTGTGCAAATTGGCATTATCTGGCAGCATGGCCATGCCAGCACCAATGTGTCTGAGCTGGTATGAAGGAATCTGATTTTTTAGTTGTTGTATATCTTTATAATAGTTTGCAGTGCTTTAACTTGCATATAAAGCTGTAGAATGAAAATGTGCTGTCTGACCAGGTTGTAAAGAAAGCAAATGCTCAATATAAGCTTAGTGGGACACAGAAGGTAGAATGCACTGTGAGGAAAATGCACAGAAACAATCTCCAGAATGGCAAGGACTGGTAGAAAATGTAATGCAAATCTACAGAGGAAATACAGGAAATAAAGAAGGGACTTATGAAGAGAAGATAGGGAGTTTCTGCTGATTTCTGCCAGTTAAAACTTAGGTATAATAGCCCAAGGAATCAAATGCTTATCTAGAGTGGATATTCAAAGCGAAATATATCCTATTATGCCAGTACTACAGATGGCTGAAGCATTCCAAGAGTAGCTGGAAATGTTGATTTCCCTAAGCTGGCTTGAAATATGGATGCGGACTCAGGAAGCTGAACTTTATGTTGCTCCTCAGTCCCAGATTCCTGTATGTCTCTCTGTCATCGAGGTCCCTATAAGTGATTTGGGAACCATAGTACTAATATTTTTAAACAGCACTGTGAGGATAGATCACTAAAAGCACTTTGGGCTTCTCCAGTGCTCTAAGTACTGAAATTTGATGTTTAAGGTCTGTAGGTACATCTTTTCAATCTGTTTGTTTTTCTAGCTAGAAATACCATCTGCATGAGGAAAAAAAGTCTATATACTAAACCTGTGTGATCAATAGCTATGTCAAATGATGGAATGAGACACTTCCAGGGTCTAGCTGGAGGAACTGAAGGTGCTACTACTGGGGTAGCTCCTCAGCCTTCTCCCCTGTAATCCCACTCTCAGTGAGCTCCAGCAGCGACACCTGATGTGCTGCAGAGCAAAGCCAGTGGCTCTGCTCAAAAGCTCCTACCAAACCAGTGAAGCTTGGGTGGATAATTCTGCACTAAAATAGATAAAGAGTTCTTATATGATCCACCCTGTCAGTTCTGCAATGGGGGATGTACCTGCAGCAGTGGGGGCTGTAACACTGGCGGTTGGCAAACAGGTCCTAAATAAAGCGAGGTGTGTGTGTGTGTGAGATAGTGTAGGGGTGTGTGTAATATCATAATGAATATATTGCCATGTGTGCCGTAAAATCTAAACTTAGCAATCCATAATGCAAGAGCATGCTTTCTCACTTTATTTCTGTATCTGGAAAGTTTCAGCGCTGGCATCGTATCAATATTTATTAATGCATTGTGAACCAGAACCTGTGATTATTACTCATGCTATCTCATACTTTACAAGCTTCAACTCTGAAGAATAAAATCACATCTGCTTTTGCTCTTCCCATATTTTATTCAATGTTTTAACAGCTTTGCCGTAAATATCTCATCCATTACGATTCAGTTGTGACTGTATCAACTTCACATCTCTTGTTTTACTGCTGTCATTGTACTTAAACAACGCACTGTTAATTCTGTTAACTAACAAGTTCATTGTTCTCAGTAGTCAGCAATCTCTGTTTGTTGAGTCCACAGTGTTACTGGCTGTAAATCAAACCTGGGGACTGAGTGAAGCATTTTCCTTCATTTGGAAAGTGAGGATATGTTCTTTACAAAGGATGATTAATAGAAGGTTAATTGTGATCCCAGATAATAGAGTTGGTGGGGTAATTCTGATTTTCTGAAAGCAAAAACAGTTGTATCTGTTCTGATAACTGTTCCTGTTCTCTTCAATTTCTCTGCACGTCTCTCTCTGCTGGTGCAGCTGGTGGGCAGGAGCAACTGCGCGTCCTTCCTGCTTCCCACTGGTCATGCAGAGGTGATGGGCAGCAGCTCGGTGGGCTCTGCACTTTCCTGTGCAAGGAAAGTAACAGGATGGCACACTGGTATGAGGGAGAAAAAGAAGGAATTGCTGACCATGCCAAAGTGGGCTCTGAGTCCCACCAGTAAAGCACAATTCTCCCTCTGGCTGTGCTAGACTTGAAGCTACTGAAATTTGTTGCACTGCTGTAGTTTGGGCAATCCCAAGCTGAATTTCTGCAGAAAACAGTATCTGCCCTTTTAAGGATATGTGAGTCGATTGATTTCACAACATGAGTAAGCCTGTCTTCTTTTGAGAAATATGTAGTCATTAAATCTTTTTTTTTTTTTTTTTTTTTGTGTACAATTCCTAAAGGAAAATACACCTCACTTGTGGTTTGAAAGCTGTCTCTTGAGAAATCTTGCATGCCTGGTGATCATTTGAATTCCTTGCAATCCTTAACTTGCTGTCTGTGTGTTAGAAATCATTTTAAATGAATTGAATAAAATTCACAAATGTTATGTGCCAGGGTATGATGAACTCACAGGAAATATGACTCATGCATTTTTTTCCTTTTCTTCTTTATTATAACAAATAGGAATGGACAAGTAATGACACATTTCTGAATAAGATTTTATTGGTCTCCTATCTGCAGTGTATAATGCATTGTTTAAATAAACTGGTTTACATTTGTTACATTTCTGTGTAGTTATAAACTCTTAATAGGGAATAACCATGGAAAGATCAAGGACTGTCCTTTTAAATAGATACAAGGATATAGATGCATACTGTAACTTTACTGATCTCAATTGAGTCCTTACTTCAGAAAACTGATGGCTTTTTAGACAAAGATTTTTTTTTTTTTTTTGGGCAGTATTTCTTTTTTTAATTCATGAAGAGTTGTTGGTCCTTTTTCCTTTTCGTATGTGTGTGTGGATATAGAGTGGAGAGGTCCCAGGTTACCTATTGCCCACAGTAAACAAATATGCAAATAGGCAAGTTCCAATACTTCATTTAAAATAGACAATCAGGAGAAAGTATCTTTCCATTTCAATTACCAGCATCTCTTATGTTACTATAATGGGCCTAAGATGATTAACTCAGACATGTCAAGAGGAAAGTCAGAAGAGTGGTTTTGATGCACTGAACTCTTGATGTGCTTTGCTTGTGCGCACCAAGCCAAGAGAGCAGCCCACCATGGAACACATGGGGTCTGGATCCAATGTATTCAAGGGCTGCTCTGTGCTATGATGGTGCACTATTCCAGGGTCTTCTGTGCTGGGTGCAGCTGACTGACATGTTTCTACAATGGGGTGCTGATTTCATTATGTTATATAAATTGTACTGTAAGTTATGCCAATTTAAACAAGGACTTGCCCTTTATGTTGTGATGTTAGCTTTAAAAAAAAAAAAAAAATCATTTTTAGGGTCTTTATGGGTCTTTCCTTATTAGGGAAATAAAGAACCTGAGAGTGCGGTGGAAGGTGAGTGAGCAGAAGCCCACTTTTTCTGCATAACCTCTCAGCTGTTAAGTTTGTTTCTTTATGGGAAGTCTGAGATTATGTCCCATTGCTGGGCTCTGTGTGTTTCTGCAGAATTAATAATTGGAGAGGGAGTCCACTAATTCCCATCTCCCCATTTGAAACTGAGCATGAGGCAATATATCAGTCTAAGCACATGATGCATCTCAGCTCAGCAGCAATCATTTTACCTGTTTGTAGTACTTTCTAAATTGAATTTAAGCATGGAACAAGAACTGTGTGAAACTCTTTCGCATTTGATTCACAAGAGCATATCATGCTCTGCTTTGTTGATGCTGAGTCCACATCAGCACTGAAGTTCCAATAAAACTCAGACAAAATTTGGGCCCAGGGCAACTTTCACAAGCCTGGGTACCAACTTGAGATTTGAACCAGGCTGACTCAAAGTTTCACCTCTTCATTCAAAAAAACCCTTAAGCCTCTCTGACTTGGTTTCAGCTTATCCTGTGGCTAAAAGATAGATCTGGGAGCTCTAGATTTGATTTCTCACTCAGTCATAGATTTGTGTAATGCCTGAGGCTAGGTCGTTCAGCTTCTCTACTCCAGGTTCCAGTTTACAAGGCAGTGATAATAATACTAAAGTTTCTCTACTTTATAAAAGTATTGGGAGACCTTAATTACTTAATATTTGTCATCTGTAAAGTACTGTATTTCATAGATGGATGAAGCCAAAGAACAAAGGGAGAAGGAAGAGATTTGTATGGTTGTGAAGGGAAGGTTACTTTAAACTTTGTTTTCAGCATTTTAATACTCCTCATGACTTTAGCTGATTTCACAAGAACCAGTGTTCCCAGTATTATACAAGTTTGCTCCGTGGAATTGCGGGTGGTCTGATATTCATCTTAGGGAATGCAGTTCTGAAAAGAAATGTGCAGAAGGTGGGAGGGATTGCATATCACATAACTCTGATGTTGTAAAGCATCTGTCTAACTCTGTCTGCTGTATAAATATTAAAGGCTGTAACCCTGAATTTGAGAAGTGTTCAGTTTTTATCTTTTATTAACTGATGGAACTAACCATACTGTTTCACTTGATAACACAAGAATGGATTCTGCAAACATCAGCTGGTATAGGGTAGCACTTGCTCTCCTTCACTGTTTCCACAGGCTTCAGTTATTTGCCCAAAGGAGAGGATAATGCGCCCTACATTTGCCTAAGGAGTGCACTTGGTAACAGCTGTGATAAGCTGGTAGACTTCCACTTTGCTCCACTGATGTAGCAGAAAAGAATTAACTAAGAAATGTATTATTAAGGTCTGACTGCAGACCTGGAAAGACATGTTGATGATTGTTATTAAAATCTATTTCATGATCTCTTGATTGGCAACAGTGTGTATAACATACTAAACTTACAAGCCTTTCATGGCTGGTAGGAAACAAGTCGTATTGCTCCTGTAGTGAAGATTTAGACAAGAAAGGATCACTGTCGCCAAGCATCTGTAGCTAGGTCACGGCTCCCAACAGGTATTTGCCAGGAAGTGACCTCTAAAATGGGCAAAGCATTGTGTGTTTGGGAAGGTTATTAATCTATGCCAAATACATGATCACATGTGAGGGTTGTACGTTGTATTATTTAATTTTATTCCAATTATTCCAGAAAAAAAAAAAAAAAAAAAAAAACAATTAAGAAAGTGAATAATTATAAAAGTAAGGTCAACTCAATTTTCTCTACTAATGTTTCTAGTTACTGGACTCATTATTGCTAATTTCTTTCATAATCTTTGCCACCTAACCTCATTTGTTTCGTTGCTAAGTGGCAAGAAGTGAGCATCATAAAACTTCAGTGAAAACAAAGCAGAAAAATCATGTCATTTTAGTGATTTCCTAAGAAAGTAATTATCTGTAGTTAACCTCTATGGAAAGATGTCTTCTGATTATTTTCAATATAGCGGTTAAATTTCCATCTTTCCATTTCTGATTGCAATTTTTCTAAATAAAAATATATAGAGAGCTAGGTAGATATACTAATGTATATATATTTAGAAATGACTATTATCTGTAAGCAGTATTTAAATGCTTGTACTAGCTGGACAAAAACAGCCATGTATTTATAATGAAAATTAAGGCACAATCTTCTGATTGTTTTGGTCCATATGGACAATAAATTTTACAACACATTCATAATTCCCTAATTGTACAGAAACCATCATATAATAATGTTCAGGTGAAGGGGAAGCTCTTCTGTATATGTTTTGGAACATATGCATATGGAGATGCCTAAATTGAAAAGGGTGAATGGAGGTCAGGAACAGTCTTTCATTGCTGATGGATTTACTGAGATGGAGGTGGCTAGAAGAATAGCCTCTTTATAAATTTCTTTGACTATCATGATCCCAAGCAAATGCAATATTCTTTATTTTTGCCTCCTTTGAATTTTTCAGTTGTTAATTTAATTAAAGGATTTCATCTCCACTCCTTTCTCTGTTTCAGCTGAGCTTCTGCTGATGTTTTGGTAGCAGCAGGATATTTTTTTGTCTCCTGTAATAGCTCTTGGTGCTACATGTGGAAGTGATGGATTCAGATCAAAGCAACCTATTTCTTTAAAAACAGATGGGGGAGAGGCAAAGATTGAAGATGAAACCACATAAACCATAAGTATCACCTTCAAACTCCAGCAAAGCCTTCACGATGAGCACCAGGAAATCACAGTGTTGCAGAGAATGTTATCCCTTTCTCACCTTTCCCTCTGCCATTCTATTCCAGGAGCCCAGTCTGCCCAGTCACCTCCTGCAGCACCTTGCAGCACAGGGAGGAGCTCAAAAGCTGTATGGGCAAGTTGGGCTGTGCGCAGCTTTAGCGTTACACTGCTACCATCAGCTGGGATGCAGACCTGGCGTGGAGCTTCCCATGCCATCTTCTATTGCATAGTGTAGATGCTGCTGAAGTTCAGTCACACAGTCTAGGATTATGCAGGTCGCAAAAGTGGGAAGACTGTACAAATGAAAAAAAAAAAAAAATTAGGCATTTAGTCTCTTTCAATTCTAAGTCTTGCAGCACCCATGTAACAATTTCCATATTCAGTCCCTTGGTTAAAACTGAGTTTTGGTTCAATTTAATATCTGAAATACACCCTGCCAGGGATTATATCTTGCTGTGGAAGGGAGCTAGGCTTAGTGAACTAATAGGTCTTTTCCTTCTAGAACCATTGCCAGTATGATTATGGTTTTTTAATCAGAAAAATGTGTTGCTGAAAAGTACAGAGATTAAGCATCACAATTGCCTGTAACAAAAGCAAGATTTGTTGGATGAGCAGAGATCTGATGAATGACATGATTTGAAATGTTTTCATCCTAATGGCTTCCTCTTCTGAAGTTAATTTTTTTTGTCAGTTGCCAAAACATTTATGAGCAGATTTGTGGATAATGACACTCTTAGATGGGGGTTTAAATAAAAATCTGTTCCATTTGCAACCTAAAAGACCTAGTATTATAGCAGACAATTGGGATTGGAGTCTGATTCTTCTTCAGCAGTGTAATAGATGAACTGGGGTCACTGGTGGTGTACAATGAGCTAGCCACAAACTTTAGGCCAGTTGTTTCTTTCTTGGAGGAATTTAACACAGGAAGTGATAAATATAGTCACAACACCATTTTGTACGGAGTGCTTGCTATGGAGTGAACGGGTCTGGAATCTAGGCAAGTTCCTGTTCCCTGAGAAGAGTGAAAAACAGACATACAAAGACAGGGAAAAGAGATGGGCATTATGTACAGAATAAATAGACAAATTTAGAACTGACCTCTTTGTCCAGCAATCAGATTCTTAAAAGGCAGAGACACAGCCCTTCTGAATGGGAAATTTGGTCTTTGCATGTGTGGTAGAAGAGCAGATTGAGTAAAATAATCTAGATTTATATGATAAACTAGGAAACCTTTATAGGGAATTCTTTGATCAAAGTACTCTTATGCCAAGTGAGCCAGCAAAGAGAAATGTGGACTAAGCCAATGCCGCACCTGCTTAAATTATGTGTAGCCAAACGCGTGAAGTAAAAACCATTCAGGTAGTCTCTTAAAAACAAAATAAGCAGAACTCTTGGCTGGTTCTTAGGAACAGTGGGGCAGAGGTTTTGTCATCCTTGACTGGTGTCTGTCTGTACCAGCCCATCAGAGGTGGTGGAGCTTAAGCCATAATGCCTTGTGTGATGCCCTCATCCTTTAACACCTTTCTTTATACTTCTTAATTCTGCTTGGTGTTGCCCATACTGACTATATTGCCAGTGCAATGAAGAGTATGGAAAGGTAAAGTCTTACTCTGCGTTTTAATCTAAATATTTCAAATTGATGCCCCTGTATAGGGCTAATTTTAAGACTTTTCATTGTGACAGTGAAGATAGGTCTACATTACATCTGAAACTACCATTCGCAAGTCTTCATTTGGGTACACAAAACATTTTTTTTTAATGTAAGCGCTTATGGTATGGTATTTGCAATACATTTCTGTTTGCTTCTTTCAGATGTATATCCCTTCATCTGGAGTGAGAATGTAGCCCATTATCCTGCTAGGAAACAAAGTGAGATAATGCATAGTAATCTTGCTTGGCAAGTTGTTTTTAGACACAAGTAGTAAGGCCACTTCTCCCTACTTGGAAAGCACAAAATTTTACCACACGGAAGGATGGCATTAATATTATTGTCTAGTGATAATGTGAATTTTATGATAATGAATGATTAGATGCATCTATGTCATGCTTAGAAGGTTTCTTTAAAAAATACCTTTCGCTCCATTGTCCTCACTTCCACTTTTTCAGGAAACGTTTTGTTATGCTTAATCCAGTCTTCCTTTTCCTCCAACTCCAGAGTCTATATTATACAAAGCTTCAATAATTTCAGTCACTAGAAGGACTGAACACCATTTTCTTCCAGTTCATGTGTGAATTGATGAAATAGGTAGAAAACATGAAAGGCAAATTACAGGAAGCTCAGCTTCTTTGCAGACAGCTGTGGCAGCTGATGATCATTGAAAATATTTTCAGAATGTTTCTTTAAAACACTTAGTAAAAATCAGTTATAGTTTGTAAAAACAGATTTTTGCTTTGAAGTCAACTTGGTTACAAAGTCAGTTCACTATGAATACCCTATATTACAGAACAAAATCCTGGTCTTAAGTAAATCATAATACTCCCACTCATTTTAATGAGGCCAAGATTTCATTTACAATATTTAGAAAATGGAAAAGACATTGCTAGTTTTACCTACACACTCACCAAGCTTGTACAGGGTTGTTTCCTACCATTTATTTTCTAGAGTTTATTTTCCAGCCTACTTTTAAACAGTAGGGTTTCCTTTACTGTCCACAATACATTATTCCACAACCCCATAGATCTTGTTCATGCTGGACTTTAAATCAGCTATCAAATACCCACTAGTATCTTCAAAGGCTTCTGAAAAAGAATGGCTTACAAGGCTGTTTTTGCTTTGCCAGTATTATGATTTGTTATTCATCTTGTGGATTTTTAAGCAGACCCCTGTACTTAGTATTCATATTAATGGTCTTACTGTATTTAGCAAGATAAAAAGCATTCTGCGCAATGTATGTAAAAGTTACATTTCTATGATATACATACTTGGTAAAAGCTTTCTCATTTTCATCATTTAGACAGGTAGGATCTGGTAAATCATATGCAGCATTCAGAACAGGATGACAGAATGGTAGAGGGTAGAAGGAAATAGCTGGCAACTACTGCAGGAGATTTTTCTGAAAACTTTGACCAAATATTTAAATTCAAAGAGGCTGAAAATAATTTTACTTTTTTTTTCCTTTTTCAATGGCAAGAAGTTTGTTAGATATTTCATTAAAATTCAGCATTTCCTGTGCTTGCCTTGCTCATTTCATACTCACGTTGAACTATCTTATTATTATAAATCTGGTTTGGTTTTAACCACTTTGTCTTTGGCACCTGATTTCCAAAGCTGCGGATTTTCAGCAGCCTCAGCCCATACACTCAGCATGGTTTACGTGTACTTGGCACTACATACTGTAAGTTCAGCATGGCAAGTTCTGAGACTGAAACACCCAAGTGGTCAGGTATATCAAATATTATTTAAATGTACTTCTTAAGTTTTCATCCCTCTGTTTCTCAGTCTATAAAATGAAGAAGGGACAGTTTGTGTTCAGACTCCTGCATGTAAGTTTTAAAATCCGCTCTTCCAGCTGGCAATGCAGCCATTGAACTAGGATATAGGGTATCATGGTGGTGTATGGGGCAAAGCAGAAATAATACCTGAGGATGAAATTTGTTTTTTTAAAGTCATGACTTAACTCGACTTCTCCAACCTAAATTAAGTCAGATTCACAGCTTTTAACCTGAGACAGACTTTGGCTCTTACGTGGAATTTCTTCACTAGAATATCATTGTCCTCTGCAGCACACTGTGTAGTTAAGTGTCTCCGTTATAGCTATAGCAGATTAAGTGCCAAATAATCCATTCAGAATAAGAGTTTTGCTGCTCATAATTATTATTTGGAGAAAAAAAAAATCACTCCACTATGTGCATAAACAGACCAAGGCTCCTGTTAGACAAAGCAAATAGTAATTCAATGAACAGGATCAGCAGAGAAGTACACCTTTTCCATCTCTTAGTTGTCCCCTAAGCTTTTACTTAATTTCCTGCTAACATATATTTTCATGACTTTTTTTTTTTTTTAATTTAACACAAGCTTTTCTCAAGGTTAGAGCATCTAATCAGTGAGAATGGCATGTTTGTCTCTTTTTTTATTTAAATTTCTT
>VXAV01007208.1:412463-442243 GCA_013399715.1 Alectura lathami | reverse complement strand
ACACATAGTAAGATAAAAAAAAAAAAAGTCCTGTATTCCCTCTGGATGTTACACACTGCCTATGAGTGCCAGCCGCATAGGTATTATGAATATCAGTGCTTTCCTCTAATACCTTAAAAATTCTGAAATATAAACAGTATTTCTGTAGCAAATCATTCTCACCTCATATTAATTGCTGGTCTTTCTGCTTGCTATAATGATGCTGTTTCCCAACAGCCTGAACATATCTGTCCTTTCGCTGAGGTCATAATGACTGTTAAATGTGCCACATTTCCTCTGTCAATTTGGGAAAAAAATGTCAGATTATATATCAAGGGTTTACTTTGATGCATAACTTTCTGTGAAACACACATCACCAAAATAAACTCTGGTACCTGTCCCACTGGGAATGGGAACTCATAAATATGGAGTTGAAAGTAATTAGTCCCCACATTCCCACAAATAATTCTATTCATTGCATTACCTAGAGGTTTGTGAGTAAAGTTGTTGTTTGAATGGAAAGCCTTTCAAACTGGTGTTTAAAAAGATATGCTTCACCACTTTTATTAGTTGTTAATTCCATTTTTAACTACCTATTGTGGGTAATATCCTCTTAGCTTGAAAATACAATCTCTTTTTCTAGTGACTCTATCCATTTTTAATTCATTGATTCTCTGTTTTTTTTTCTTCAGTGGATTTCTATACCACAAGAAATTAAAAGAAATTCGTAATTGTTTACTTCATTGTGTGTGCAATGGTATCAGCATTGACATCTGCAGGAATATAAACAGATTTGAGAAGAATTTTTCTTTTTCTTTTACTGAATGGAACTGTGCAGTGTTAAATTGATTTAAGTTTCCAAATATGGGTCAGATAAACTGAAATAATCTTTCTCGAGTTAATGTTTTTCTTTGTAAATGTTTATATGTTGTTTTGTTTCAGAATTAAATAATGTCTAGAGGCTTCAAACGGTATCAAAATATCATTATACCGAGAATCAGTGTTTAGCCCTACACGATGGATTTGTTTCTAACTGCAGTATCAATGAATGCATTAGATCTTGTGTCTTGGAACTGGCGGTGTGTTTTCATCAGACCAGAGCTGTTTTTCTTCTTTGCTGGATTTTTGTTTTGAGTTTTGGATGTACTCGAGCTGCTGGAATGTTTGAGGAATCCTATTAAAGTGGAGAGACAGATGTGTGTGGCAGGTAGAGTGCTCGGAACTCAAATATGCACAACTGCATGACAGAGTCACGTAAGGGAGCAGAGACAAGATATATTTTGTAGGTCTTATGTATATGGTGGATGTTTTATGTATAAATGTGATAGATACTTGAAATCTGTAGTGCATTCTTTGCCAATATAGAAGTGAATATTTAATTGGTTCTCCTGACATTGAGAAGCTTCTCTAAATTCTTTTCTGAAGTCTTATTTCTGCTTCAGATGCCCACGACATGCACTCTTCCGTAAACAAGAAAAAAATGGTTGTTGTACACAGCAAGCATCTGCTAAGTTTACTGTCTGGTCTACTTGAAGCGATGCAAACTAGCGTGAGCATCTTCACTGTAGGGCATCCCTACTCATCGTTTGCTTATCGGTGTTCTGAGGCTTAGGAATGCAGAGTTCAGCCAAACTCTGACACCACCTCTGCTTCCTGAAGGTGCTGTATGGTTTTTCTCGTTGTGTTTTGTTTGGCAATCCGTACAAGCATTTTATTTATTCTCTATAATGTCTAAATCATTAAAAGAAAATCTTTGGGGCGCAATATGAGACTGACAAAGATAATTATAGTTTTAAAGCCTTAAGAGGTTTCATGTATCATATAAAATTTTACATTCTACCACCAATTTAAATCAATTACAATCTTTAAATCTATAATTGTGCTATTTAAACCATTTTAAAGGGCACAATGCACGTGGTATTTCACTGCGTGTTATAAAGTATTTTCACAACAGGTCTATTTATTGTGTAAAAGCATCTAGAGGCTATTAAAAGATGTTCAGAGGGATTATTAACTCTTTAGTCTGTCTCCCTAATGCAAGAACCAGATTTGCTTAAGCCTTATTTATTGCTTAGTCTCAGTTGTGCTAAATTTCTCAGCCTTTAGTCACAATAATTGTAACGAAGCTTGGAATAGATCATGCAGAGTGTCCTCATAATGCTAAGCCAATGACTTCTTTGTGCTTGGGTGAGCATGCATTCTCTTTCATATTACAAGAAGGCAAAGAAACAGAAGACTTCTAATTTATTCTTTGCATGCTAGATCTAGATCACTGCACAGGTAAAATGGTGCTCTTTATTTTTCATGTGAAGCTCTTTTTTTCACTCTGTGCTTGGTTTATATCAAATGACTTTAGCATCTTGTTTGAGCTACTTTATTACTTCTGATTTACCAGAAAGAACTTGTGATCATCTTTCAAAATCCTGAACCATAAGTCTATAATATAGTTTTTATGATGCTTGCCATTTTTATTTTGATGGAAATTCTAATCCCTGATATTTTCTTTCCAAATTTGTACATAAAATAAATGCCTTCCATGAATTCAAAGTCCCAAATAACAGCCTTTCCAAAACACTATTCTGTTGAATCTTTTTTAACCATACAAAAACAAGAAAAGAGTGAACTGCCACTCAGTTTAAATAAAATATGTTCGTAATTTATCTTTAAAACTATTTAATGTGTTCAAGAGAATCCACATTTCCACTAATTCTAACAGATGATAAGAACAAATCTTAATTGCCCAACTGCTCATCTTACATCATCATTACTCTTAAATACATGTATATATGACCACAGTGCCTTTATTTATCACACGTTTTGTTAATGCATTTGATAATGTATCCATTGCCTTTCATTAGGAATTTGTGTTGGTAAAAATTTCTGATGCTCCCATTCATACAGCAATACAGCTCACATGGTACTTAGTAGAAGATGACAATTATAAAATAGCTGACAACATACCCGACATGAAATAATCAATCAACATTTTGGAGGGGTGAGAGGGGTGTTGAAAGGTGGGAAAGCTACATGTTGGTTTTCAAAATGTATTTTAAATGAGTGTTCTTACTCTGTAAGAAAATGCCAGTCTATCATTTTTGACAGAGAATATCCATTATTATAGAGACAGAAAGACTTTTTGTAACTGTTGAATGAGTGGACACAGGCTGGGTATCTGTCTTATCAAAACAGAGCTGTGGGTAAGTGCCTCTGTTGTGCAGGGAGTTCTACTTTGGAAAGATCCTTTTTGATATTAATCCAAAACCCAAATAGCCCATAGTACTAAGAGCAAAAACTATTTTTCCTCTTAAGCACCTCGGATACACTAGACTCATACATTCCCCTGGGAATCAGCAGTGATTAATGCATTTGTTTCTTGAAGAATAGGCAATATTTCAGAGTTCCTCAAAAAATAAAAAAATTAAGCTGGGGGATAAGGCAAAGCGATGCCTGTGTTCTGCCTGCCCTGAAGAAAGTACTGGCTTCTCCCCTGTAGCAAGTTGTGAATTCTGATCATCTGCTGTTCAGTATAATTTGGAGATCATCTGAAACACGTTGATTACACGCAATGCTGAAACAGTAATCCCTGAATTCATAGAGGCCCACATTACATTGATTATTTCACAGAAGTTGCCAGGTATTCATATGTGGAGCCAGCGCCAAAAATGCACCTACACAAATAAATTTCCACTGCAGTTTTGCTGGCAGTGATATTTTGCTTCAGCTTTCTGTTATACGCTCAACAATAACCTCCTTACTGCTGCTCAGCACTGAGCAGGCAGCAGAGCTCCAGTGCTGAGAGAAGCAGTTCTGCGGTGTTAAGGACAGGTGGCCTGGTCCTGTCATCCTTGAAGGTAGTGGGAACTCTGTCCTTGCATTCAGAGGTAACAGGATGCAAACCCTATTTCATAAGCATTAGTGTCACTGAAATTAATTGTCCCAAGTACTGAGGTAACCGTGCAAGATGTCTCCACCCAGCAGAGGTGAAAGGGATGCAGCACCTTTTTTCAAAGGATTTCCTGTGGGAGCTGCAGGAAGTCATTTGAGACCATCCTCTCAGTTGCCCCTGCACCAAGGAGATGACTTTAGTGTTCCAGCATTTCCAGCACTGACTAGCATGGAAGTCTCATAGCAGAGAAAAAAAAAAAAAAAAAATTAAAAACTTCCAAAAGCAGTATGTAATCGTGACCTATAAGTGCATGCGTCATTTGGCTGGTGGGCTAAAGATTAGTTCTTAACTCAGTTCTCAGCTACCAACTTTAGGACTGCAGTGGATACTTCTGATAAGATTTACCTTTTCTTACCTATTACAAATAAAGAAAACTGATCCATTATTCCTACAAGTCAGTAGCTGTATGCCAGCTGAAGGTGTTTTATTTTCCTTTCCACTTCCCCCCCTCCTCACATGAAAATGTGTCTGCCTGCTTTTCTGATGTGTGATACCAGAAGGTGTTGGTTCCCCTCCCACTTATACAAATTAAGAGCGTCTCCAAATGGAGTTATTGTGGCAGGTGGGGGGAATTTGGCAGAAACTGCACATCATCTGGCATAGCCAGGATTTAATCTTTATAATTTCTCTGCACACCTAAAGCACTCTCAGTCACAGTGAATTCAGCACAGCACAGGGCTGTGTTGGTCAGTGGTGGGCTAGCACAGGGGCTGCACATCTCTGCAACACCATGGGCTTCCATTTCCAAAGGGATTTTTGTGTGGTCAGATTGACTTGCTTACCTGAGCAGCACAAAGGGATTAAAATGAAGTGGCAAATCTAAGCTGAATGTGCTTCTAAAAGGCCAAGACTGTTAAGACTGGAATAAAATAGACTGGTGGAATCAGATCCCTGGGTACAGGGGATATTGAGTGGCTTTATCTTCAGCTACTGCATTAAAGAGCAGCAAAGAAACTACTAAAAACTTCCAAAATAGGAGAGGTCCTGCATTAAACACAATCAACTCTGGCACATTTGAGGGGAATCTAGATTTTATTTTCAGTATTTTCCTTTGTGGGGCAACTCAATAAAGCTCCAATTCAGTGTTAGAGGTTAGAAACAACAATATACATAATGAAAATGCTGTACAAATGCAGTCTTTCAGAGAATAAAAACATATTTCTTTCATTAAAAAAACATTTTCTCCCTCCAAGTATCCAGAAAACTGGTCCAATAAATAATGGCATGTCACAATAGACTAAATAGATTTTAGGATTACGTCTTTTTTTTTTTTCTTGCAGACATAGTGTTAAGTAAAAAATCCATTTAAAAATCCTAACAATGTTTTTACATTCATATAACAAATATAATTTTCCAAACTGTTATCTTCATACTTCTTAATGGTAATTCATCCCCAATTTTAAATCTAGCAAATACTCATTTTTATTCTAGAATTAAGTTATCCTATAAAATAATGGCGTCTGATAGTAGGAATTTATAGTGGAAACAGAGATTATTGATTCTTAGTGCATAAAGGATTCATAATACAAGCATCAGTGGGAAAAGATTTTTATATGTTATTTTCATATTTATTTGGAAACCACGCATTGCGATAGTTGATTTTCCTGAAAAAAATATAAAATCAAATTCCTGAGAAAGTATAAAATGCTTTGGAATACTCTTAACTAAGAAGGTAATAAAAACAATAAGTGCTTAGATTATTGGATAAAATGTGCTTTCTTTTAACTAGAATATGTCAAAATAATCAGTTTAGGATTTCTGGGTATGCCTACAATAACTCATGAATGTATATCTTCCAGCTACTGCAACAAAACCAAAACATCGCACAAAACTCAGCGCTAATAAGCAGAAATGACCAAAGATGGACAAAGATGCAGGAGCAATCATTCTGTAAAAGTAATCTGATTTTGACACACAGATGAGCAGTCTCAGCTAACTGCTAAATAGCTTTTTTAGATATATATGAAATACAATGATACATTTTACAGGGCAACAGATCAGCTTCCATTTTGCTGGCATTTTATTGTAAAAGATACTGCTCTAGGAATATAAGATTTTTAAACTTACAAAAATAACTCAGTGTTGCCCTTTTAAATTGTTTCCATTGACAACCGAAGTCATAGTGGCATTTGTTCATCCAGATCCCAGTACACACATGTATTCATAATGATACATCCCTCGAATGGCACAGTTCTTCTGTGGTTGCTACCTGTCAGCTCTTGTACTCAAGAACCTTGAATATCAGTGACTCACTAATGTTTTATGATATTTTACCTCACTTTATGGTAGTCATTTATGACAAGACCGGAATGACATAAACTGCCATAAAGCAAAGCAATGCAATCACACAAATGACCATAAATCAAGGTAGCAACAGAAAAAGGTCATAAAAGGAAAGAAAATTGGAGAAAACAACATCTGAGTTCAGATTCAGAAGTCTAGAGTTAGCAGCACCAAACTTTGGGACAGATGGATGTGAGCAGCGAGCAAATTCAGTCTTCCACTGATACTAATCATTTTGTGTGTGTGGATGCACTGACAGATTGATACATAGATGGGCTTTCAGTACTTATAAACCTGTTATGATGCACACCGCTTTTGTAGCAGTGTGCTTGAGCACATTTTTCTCTTCCCCTGTAAAGTTATCTTAGCTTTGCCCTATACCCAAAGAAATTCCCAATTCAGATGACCTTTTGGGGAACTTTCCTATACGGTATTGTCTATCTTTTTAAATGTGAAACGTGTTCCTGTTCATCTGGTTGGCCACCTCTAAAAGAATGGAATGATGATGTGCTTTTCTTGGAAGCCTGGAAGCCTCTTTTTTTTTTTTTTTTTTTTTTTTGGTCTGGAAGAGAAGCTCCTAATCAGCAGGGGAGATTGGGTGCCGAGCAGCAGTCAGGTGGGGATCAGACAGAAACCTGGAGGTGCTCTGTGTGGATGGAGTCAAGCAGCAGCTGACTGCGTGGTGGTCAGATGCACAGGGCTGCTTGTCTGCAGTGCTGATGGGGATGAGAGGAGGCCCGAGTGACGTCAGGGAGAAGGGGGAGGTCTGCACACCCCAAAACCGGAGCCTAATGGGGCAGCAGAAGCTGTATGCAATGAGGTATAACGATACGTGTACCACACCTTAAAGTTATACTACCATAAAAATGAGAAAGTGCTAGCAGTGGAGATAACAGCGTTTATGAGCAGAATTTATGGGCTGCTCATGTGGTATAAATATATACAGTACACAAACACCATTGGGGATAAATTCAACTGGACAACCCTGTTATTTTAACAGTAACCTTGAAAATATTATTATGTTATTTAACCAAAGAAAGTGTTAAAGGAACAATAGATAATTTAATCTCCTTCTCTACTCTGTGCAATTCATCACTGCATTAGCAGTGGTGATGTTTTAAGAAGTACATGCATTAAAACAAACACTGATAGTTAATTGCATTTTTTTTAACACCCATGTGCTTGCCTGTCCACACCCCTGTACTTTCATCTTGTGTGCAAGCCTGTTTCTAGCAGAGCTGATGTGCTTTAAAAACATGAACATTTTTTATACCTATCCTTTATCTAATACCTCTAATTCTTCCCCTGTAGCTCTGCTTCTCTGTTTCCTAAGTCAGTTGCTTTCCTCTTTTGTAGTACCACTTGCATTCACAACTGCCAAAACCATTTGTAGTCATTTTTTATATTTCTTCCTTGTCAAAGGACTCCAATGTAGTAAATGGATATGATAGAAATGTAGCAGATAAGCAAAAAAAAAAACCAGAAGACTTGAGCTGAGATATATTGAGCGAGTGTGCTTGCAGTGAGCTGAGTTGGGATGCCAAGCCATCAAATTGAGAGATGCAGCAAAGTGATGTGTTCTTCAGGTCCTGCCCTGTGTTGAGGTACAGTTTGTTTCCTTCTCATCCCGCTGCAGGAGAAAATTTGAAGTATTTGGAATATCACTCCAACCCACTTATGAAAGATATTTTCACAGTCAGTAGTATCACCAAAGAGTCAACACGCTGACAATAAAGGAGGAGGTATTGGTAAATGAGAAGCTCTAAGGTGAAAGCAAATTGTAGAAAAGTTTGGTGGTTAACCAGAGGCAGTAGTTCAGTGCCTGGGTACACCATTTAATCTTTTCATGACTCGATTTCCCTGTTACATCCCTCTGTATAGTAGAATACAGAATCGGGGGAGCAGAATGCAATGCTATATGCTTTAGAAGAAAATATTAGCCTTTCAGAATATTTTCAGACCAAATTTTGAGAGTTAATCACCATGGTGTAAATTCACTTTCTCTGACAGTATCCTTGCTGCCAAGAAAGTAAACTAGGACAAGCTAACACAATGATCCAAGAGTAAAGAAAAAGCTGGTTTCTTAATTTTTGATGCAGTCTATGTGTTCTCATTATTACATTGTCTGTTTGTATTACTTTTGATTTATAATGTAATTGGGGAACTATAGAAATGTTAATGGGAAAGATACTGTTTTGAATATGACAAATTTGTTTACTAATTGTTGCCTTTAACTTAGGCTAATTTAGTAGTAGTGAAATATTTAAAAATGTTGTATTTCTTTATTTTTAGATTGTCATGAAAGCCTTGTTTAGTTTGAACTCCATTCTCAGATGAGCTGAGCCTTCTCCCTCCCCCTTTCATACTAGGAAAATAGTGCAAATTAAAAATTTGCTACACTAGGGTTCAGTCTCAAACCTTTAGGCAAGCCCATTCATTTTGTTAAATATTTAGATGAGAAATTGTTGCTCGTGTGTTTATTTATTTATTTTTACAACATCTACCATGCTGCTCATTATCTTAGGGGAGATAGAGAATATTGCAATGATTATTAGTAAGCTTGGTAATGAGATTACTGAACCATTTGCAGTTGACTTTTTTGTGATGCATAATTACAGGGGTATATTTACAGTGCCTTTAGAGGTTTTGTTTTTGTTTTTGCCTCTTAATGATTCACATTTATATGCTTTGTTCTTCATGTAAGGGATAAGATTCTATCTCTGGATGTTTTGCATTTCCCCCTCTCCCAACTCCCTCAATGAAATGAATGTATATTGTACTCTACATATAAGAAGCTTTTGTTCAGCCCTGTGATCATCATCCTGCAAGCTCTTATACTCTTGTGTAATCTCAGTGATGTTAATTTGGATTACTCAGGTAAATAGGATTATTTGTGCATTTGTCCTAGATGACTCTTCCAGACTGTTTTCAAGTCAGTGGAGAGAGTCTCATTGACTCTTGTTGGCCTTGACTGTCTGACATTAACATGATGTATTAATAAAAATACTGTGGAAAGAAAGAGCTGTTTTGCAGGTCTTAAACATCTCATAACTGTTTGGAGGCTGTTAAGGTTGGTTACCATATTGTCAAGTTTATTATCCATATCCTTGCCTGTTACCCACTTTTCCTTCCAAGTAGCTGTGATTCCAGCAATTTCTGATGCTCCTGGTGGAGGATTTCTGATATGGAGAAAAAAATTCTAAACGAAGTGGGGAAATTATTGAGATCAGGCATAGGAGAGTTCTTAGGGAAGAGAGAACAATGGAATAAAGTTCCCCTGGTTCTATGTGTACTTATTCTGAATTGCAGGCATCTTTTATTTAGAGATCCCATGGGTTATACATGTGAAAATACAGTACTTTTGTTTCTCTCTTGGCTCATTCAAAGTCAAATGTTAGTGAAAGGTCTCCCATTGACTCTCTTTGTTGTAAGAGAGTGGGCTCTCTCATTGTAGGTAGTGAAACCTTAAAAATCTCTTTTTGTTTATTTTGCCAGATTTATTTATAGAACTTCGGATTTTAATTTTAGGGAGAAAAAAGTAAAATCTTAGTAAACCCCACTTTAATCACCTAAATAGTGCACAGGCAACAAGATGGAAATGGGTGTTAATAAGTGACATTAAAGTTATGGCACTAATCCTAGCTATTGTTCAGGAATCGGTGGAATGTTTCATTTGTAAAAATTGCAAGTTCTGAGCTTCTTTTCATTTTCATATTCAAAAGCAGATCTGTGTAGAGCACTTAGAGTTTTTATAAATCCACAATCAACTTTAAAACTGCCTTAAATACAAAATTTATTTTTTACTTTCAGCAGCAACCAAATCACTTCCTGTAAAAATCAAAATCCACACAGCATATTTCAGTTCAATTGCAAAAATTAGAATTTAGGGAAGTGAAAGGACAAGAAGATGCAGAATAATTGCATTCCCTTGTGGAATAATAACAAAGCTAATAAAAATATATTTATTTTATCTCGGGAAGTGTCTATCAGCTCCTTTATTATGCCAAGAATAAAACTGCAACACAAAGGGATACATAAGTTATTCAGGGTAGCTTAAAGATACATCCAGAACACACTGACTTTAACAGAAATTCTTTCTACACCAGTCTATGGAGAGTCGGTGGAAATGCAGTAAAACAGTCACTTCTTAGCTTACATTCCAGCCATGAACTCTAATGCAGAATTCACAAAATGGAGAATTAAGAAAAGAGCACTTCCCATTATTTTTAAGACACATGTTCTTGCTTCCTTTGAGCTGAGGTTCTTGTGATCTAGTTCATATGATTACCTCGTTCCATCATGTTTTCTCTTAAATTGTACTAATACTTTTGTATGGAAGCGCACATAAAGCACTGGCAGCCACCATATACATTCTTGATTTCTTAAGTTCTGCATCATAAAGTAAAAGAAAACCTGATTAAAATACACCTCATCCTGGAATGAAAATGGCCAAAAATATATTGTACATCCAGAGTTAATTTTACTCTTTGAAATTACAGATTCAGCTAAACTGCCTTCATCTCGTTGTGATAACTTGTCACACTGTTGGAATTTAAGCACCAGCAATCTACTGGGAGTAAACGTCCTTATGTACACTGTCTAAAGGATGGCTACCCTGGGGTTTCTACCAAGCCTACATGATCATATATTGATGCTAGGCTTATTTATTTCAGTGGTTCTGAAGTACACTTAATCATCTTACTAAGGTGCCCTGTGTGGAACATAATTAATATCACACATCGACTTCGGAGAAAAGCTTTGGACAGGGATTTGGATGATCCAGAAGAAATATGGTAACTTCTTTATATTCAACAGAGAGTCTGTGTGGTGCAGATTGAGATCCTCCATTTACAAAGGAACGATGAGAATGTTTCTTTTTCACCCCGTGCCCCCAACACTTATCGTATTCTCTGTTTAAACACAGGTCCAGTGCTAATTTTTGCCAAAAGTGAAAGAGAGAGTGAAAAATCATTAATTCAATTTCTCACTGTTTTGCCTCTGGTGATTGCTGTCACTTCAGGTAATAGCTTGTCTGTGGTTCTGACCCAATTCTTAAACCAGTCTTTCCATACTCCACCAATTAATCTAATGGTTCATTAATTGCAAACATCTGAAATCATTAGAACCTGATTGAGCACAAAAGCATCAAATCCTGTGAAGCTGTGACTGCTTAGCCAGCAAATGGTCTCATTGCAAAGGAATGTCAATGTTTATAGTAAATGTAACCTAAACTAGGGTGTTCATTGACATATCCCTCCATTTGTATACAACGGCTCTGACATCTATCAGTTCAAGAGTGCATGATTTATCCACTGCTATATCCTGGAACTGACAAGCCAAAGATTACAGCTTAACCTACATGAAAGCAGAGGCTGTATGTATTCCTAAAATAAATATTTAGTAACTGACAAGCTCTGGTTAATATTAATTCCTGATAGAAAGCAGTCAATTTAAGCTTACTTCGTGCCAAAATCTATTTGTATTTTGTAAATCATTTTTCATGAATATAGTCTAGAGATTCTCAAGAAAATACATGAGTGGGGGAGGGTTTCTGTATGAGTTGCTTTTTTAATATTGCACATCTACATTAAAGAGAACATTCCATGGGCCCATAAAGTGGGTAGACCTGGAAAGGACACAAGGCATGCCAATAGTACATATGAACTAGAGACTGTTAATCAGGTGTGTGCAGTGTGTGTGTGAGATGCTAAATGTACCATTCTGGAGAATGAAGCCTTTTGTTTGTCCATAGGGGGCACACCTAGGGGGTACTAAACTTCACTACCAAATTGCATCATGGGTTCCCATGCATCCTGGATGTAGTCTGTCTTCAATTTTTCTCTTCTTTTGTTTGGTTTTAGAAGACAATGATTGTTCTACTGATAGATAAAAAGGGAAAGAGATGAAAAATTGCATTAAACCATTTCTGAGCACTGGCATTATCTTAAATGTTTTTGTCTTGCTGCTTTGATGACAGCTGTCTTGTATAGTAAGAGTCCAGTCTGGGGCCAACAGTTAACACTCTCCTCAGTATGGATGATGTCAGTGGCAAATTATAGTTTCCCATTGAACACATACTTTGATAAACATCTTCATAAAATGAGAAAAAATTAGTGGACTGCTTATTTTATAGTTAGAAATTAGAAGGCATACATAATGCCCATATGAGCTCATTCTACCTGTGCACAGGACAAGTCCAAATCCTCTTGAGTAAATTGATAATTGTGTAGCCATTGCACAAAACTATTAAATACTGATGGGAAATGACTTTAAGCTGTGCAAGCATGGTTACTTAGTTTCAGACAAAAATGGATCTCATATTTGTTTAGCATTTGCTGTCTTTTTCTCTTGCACACACAGCTTCATTCCATAGTATTCAGTGCTCTCACCTCTGTGCACATTCAAAATGCCTCTACGTCTAATGTTCATCCTTCTGGCTTCACCTGGCCTGTGTTGTGGGAGATGGCTTCTGTTCTTTCAGCTAAGTCTGCTCTTGATTTCTTCTTACACATGGAAGAAGATTACAGTTAATCTCAAACAAAAATGAATTTCTGCTTCACACAATTAGTGATGTAGCAAAGATGAGCACCATGCATTCATCAGACAAACAGGAAAACATTGTGAATATGCTTGCCTAGGTCTGGACTTTTGATGCTCAGACTATCTCACTAATATAAATTACATTAATTATTGTGCTTCTATAAATCCCAAGTGAGCAGAAGGAAAAATGGACGCTTCTGTTCTTCCCAAACTATGGTCCTTGCATGTATAGTAAGCAGCCCACTGAGTCTTATTCAGCACTGTTTTTTGAAATATTCCTATTTAAAAGATAGATAATTAGGGTGCACAGTGATATTCAAGGAGCTGAAATGTCTGTTCATTCAGACTAGAAACTTCAGCCCCTACAGATAAGAGAGGCGGCAGCTTAGGGAGGCCACCAAGCAGAAAGCAGCTAGAAAGCCAGGGCTGCAAAATAATGAGGGAAGGCGCTGGCTGTGTACTTCTGGCAAGAGATGAGCAGTATCAGTAGCCCTAATAATCCAGGGCAGTGGCCTGAGGAAGTCCTTGGAGTGTGGTTTCTTTTATCACTTTTACTGGACTGCCCTTTGGGAATGAGTTATGATCTGATGGTTTGATCTTTTGTATTGTGTATGGGGTTATTGCACCTTTTAGTTCCTGACAACAGTAGTAAAGCTGCCAAGTATTACTTAAAGTGTGGGAATGTTTATAAGAACTCAGCAAAGGAGAGTGCCTACTATTCAGAGTGCTAACGGTACAAGAAACATTATCAGACATCTAGCAAAATGGTGTGCTGTGGTACTTGCTGTAATACCTTGCTTTGAAATGACCTTTTCCAGTCAGTGAAATAAGCTTTTATTGGGATGCAATATAGATACTGAAGACATTTCCAGAGTATTTATACACTTATATTTAAGGAGAACCACATGTGATTTTAAATGTGCGTGTATGTTCACATCAGCGATAGAATTATTTCAGATGAAATTCCAAAATGTGTTTGTTCTGAACATTAAATGGAGTGACATTATTAGTTTCTTGACAATGTCCTCATAAAATCATAGTTCAAAATATTCAGTGAAAACATTAAACTCCCCCATCATTAAGGTGAATTTTGTTTGCATGCTCTTTTCCCAGAATACTGATGTTAATTTTTACTTAACTTTAGTCTTACAAGGTATGAAGCAATTTAACAGACTCAGTAACCTTTCATTAAAGTTCAGTGCCATACTTAAGCATGTTGGGTGCATTAATTGTTAGCTGACAGCTATTATTTCTGTGAAACCCTTTTGTAGTAAAATTTCTTCTTGATGGATTGGATTTTACAGAATTTGCATCTCACTGAGCCCGAGTCAACTGGTACTTAGAGCTACTGTAGATATTTAAATAAGAAAACAATAATTCTTTAAACTATTTTTAAATATCTATTAAAACAAAGAAACTTATTTAGAATAAACTCTTTATTGTGGAGTTCATATTCTTGCACCAATGATTTTTGACATCTTTTACATCAAAACTGTCTTCTAATATAGAGAGGACTAAAAGTCTACACCCAGTCCCAAGTGCTGGCACGAAGGTGGCATTTCTGTAATCCTAAACGTAAGAGAAAACCCCAAGAAAATCAGCAGACAAGAAGGTCTATGTGTTTTTCTAAACCTCTGTTTCAGAGATGGAGTCAGATACATATATTTCCTACTCAGGACGGTATTAGATGGTGTAATGCATGGTGAGCAATTCTCTGAAGTGCCAGAGAGCGTGGAATTTCTCAGATAGTAAACTCTAAAGATGGATTAACATAGTTTTCCTGGCTACTGACTTTGCAATGACCCTTACATCTAGCAGACTAAACTACCATCAGCACTACAACAGTGAGAAGAAAAATAGAGCACCAGGGGTTAGCAGCAGTTTTTGCGAGGTGGTGTTCAGCACTGCAAGAGTACTGCTGTGGAAGAGATGGTGAGAAAGGAGTGGAAAGAGATATCACATCTCTGAGGCTCAGCAGGAAGAGTTGCCAGTCATAAAAGAGGAGTAAAGCACTTTGGAAAGAAAAGTTTGTGTTTTAGCTAGTTGGCTACAATCTGCTCCAGAAGAGATATCAGAACAGCTGTCAGAGTCCATGTAAAAAATAACATTAAAAAAAAAAAATAGTAGTAAAGCTCAGACACGTGCAGCATATGAGAGTGTTAGACTTACTACCTTGAAGGTATTTGGCTGAAAATGTTGGCCTCGGGTGAAGGTGTGGGGAGAAAAGGAGGCATAAGAAAGACAGTCTATTGGGGAAACCAAATTGTCCAACACAGAGGAAGTGCTGAAAGAGCAATTGTAATAAAGGTGTGTCTGAGAGAAGCAAAATAATAGAATGTGTCTCACTTTCAGAGTGCTAAAAACTCTAAATTGCAGAGACAATCAACAGACATAGTGACAGAAAACTATGAAAAGTAAGGGGGGGGTGCTAGTCTGTGGTCTGTATTCTTGTATATACACAGATTTTATCGATGACATACTGTTATCGTGTTCTGTTGGACTAAATCTTTTTCTTAACATATGTCTCTGCGTATCGTATCTGATCACAGCTGCATCTGTGCCATCATCCTTCCTCGTTGCTGGTATATTAAGTGGCTGCCTCTTTGAATAAAAATCTAGAAATATGCTTCTGGAAAAGACCTTGGGCCTAGATATACAAGTAGCAGTGCAGATAGCTTACATTAATTTTTATTGCTGAGTAATTAAAAATGAAATGCTATTGTTGTTTGAATGGCAGAATAAATTCTCAATTATTTGATTATGTTAAAGATCTGAGTAAAAGTTGACTCATGCCTACCTATCACTAAATCAATTGCATGCTATAATTTGGTAAAATTAGCTGACTTTCACCACTACTCTTTGATGCCTTATTATATACAGAAGAGTAGCAAGAAATTACTTAGATCATCAGTATTATCTCATCAACATTGAAAAAAGAATGTTACTTCCTTCCATATACTAGAAATGTTACGAGGAAAGGAGAAAAAAAGAGAGAAAAGTGAGTTACTTAATTATTCAAGAGGGAATTTCCTCTTCAGCAAATTTCTCTCCCAGCTCAGACAAATACTATCATTACATGGCTTCTAATTTTAGGTGGAATTTGGATAGCAGGTCAGAGTTTTTAACAATAAAACCATAGAGTCCATGTCATGGATAATGGACGAGTATTTTTGCTTCTTTATTAATTCATGGGTCTACTCTACTGTAGGTATCGTATTGTAAGGCCCAATATATCCAAGTTCTTTGAGTGCTTACAGTTTCATTTTTATGCTCAAGAAGAGATAAAAGGGAACAAGCTCAATAGTGCTGCAATTTTAGCAGTGTTCTTTTAAGACCCGCCCCACTATCTTTTCCATAGTTTATCCCCATGAGTCCATTATCCCACAGGTACCTTACATCTATCACTGGATGGGAATGAGCCCCTTGGGTTGAGTGAGATCAATATTTTGACCTTCAGGAAGATTCTTTGTTTGTACCAAGTAAGCAATGAAAAAACATTGCATGAAAAAAAAACATAAAACGCGCATTTATCATACATAGGATACAGAAGAAATGTGTGTTAAGTTAGGCACTGCTTAGTAAATGGAGACAGTTTATGGTACAGAAAACATGAAAATCTGAGTAAATGTCATTCAGNTTTTAGCAGTGTTCTTTTAAGCCCCGCCCCACTATCTTTTCCATAGTTTATCCCCATGAGTCCATTATCCCACAGGTACCTTACATCTATCACTGGATGGGAATGAGCCCCTTGGGTTGAGTGAGATCAATATTTTGACCTTCAGGAAGATTCTTTGTTTGTACCAAGTAAGCAATGAAAAAACATTGCATGAAAAAAAAACATAAAACGCGCATTTATCATACATAGGATACAGAAGAAATGTGTGTTAAGTTAGGCACTGCTTAGTAAATGGAGACAGTTTATGGTACAGAAAACATGAAAATCTGAGTAAATGTCATTCAGATTGCTTATGAACCCTTGGACATTTGTGAGATAGATGATGAAATTTGTCACTTTTGCGCTTTGCATTGAGGTTATCCACATGAAGAGAGTGATTTTCCAAGTACTATTTACTATTTTGGCTACAAAATGTAAGGAACAAGAAAGCAGACCTCATCTGGGGGCGCTTCATTATTGCATGTGGCAGAAGTGAAAAAGGTAGAAGACCTACACAGGGATAATGTGAAACAGAGTAATCTAGCTTGAGAGATCAGTTTTAAGCTTCTTTAGAGTAGAAAAAATGGCCATATTTTTGTAAGGAAATTGCCATTATTATGTCCTAATGCTTTCAAAATTAAGCATTCCCCAAGGTGATGAAGATTAGGGAAAATCTCTCCATGGCAGTGCTATGTCTAATAAATTAGAAAATGGCTGCCCACACACTCAAAAGATATGAAATAATTTGGCTGACCATTTTCGTGCTGCTATGTGGGTCAAATTATGCATGGCTGCCAATAAAACACACCTTGCAGAGTCATGTAGCTCTTGTACTGCTCTGGAGTTTTCATGGTAGATTGATGTGGAAAGGTGACAAAATGTGACTAGAAATGTTAGCATGCAGTTTGTTTGTTTTTGCAAAAATTTTATCTTGATGAAAAAGTTCTGAGCAGTTCTCTGATCAAAAAAGCAAAATCTTAAAAATTTCTGTTGAAGAACAAATGAAATTTCTTTTGGAAAGTAATGATAACGGGCAACAGGGATGCTTCTGACAACGCTGTAACTCAGCCAGCTGCCTTGAAAATTAAGTAGTTAAAAGAAAATGTAGTCACTTTACAGTCTGCTATCTTGATAGACAGAGATATATTTTATTTCTCAATATAACACAGATTTCACAATGAGCCTTCTTCTTGTTCACATGGCATTTCTATGTCAGAAAATCTGTAATTTACTCTACTTCATTTGTAAATTTGGTTGTTAGATGCAGAATCCATGATCCAAGCTTTGTGGTTATTTTACCTGCAAAAACATTCTTGAGTAAAAATTACATTACTAAATTCAAAACTCACATTTGAAAATTCAGTTTTAGTTACCTTTCCTTTTTTGAACTATAAAAATCCGAATGATATTTTTGGAATGTTGTTTCAATTTTTTATTCCAGTCTTTTTACTTGAGACACTATTCTTTTTTTTTTTTTTTTTTTTTGAGAGCAATTTTCACATTTAAGCTTTTTATTGTAACAGTGAATCTTAAGTATGACAACTGCAGATGTAGTGAGCAACTTCTGTGATACATCCAGAAAGAATCTTCGGTGGAAAGACACATTTGGCACAGACTGATACCTTCAGCTTTGGTAACAAACCTGACTGTTGCTTCATTTATAGCAACTAGGTCACAGCATTCTTGATGGTTAGCATCATTTGGCTTTCTCTCTCCACTCCAAGAAGAAAAGCCAAAGAAAGAAATAAAGACTGTGCATGGTTACAGTGTCCCAAAGGAACTTAGCTTAGTCTCATAAAGGGCATACACAGACTTTTTATGTTTTAATGTAATATATGCCTACAGATTTAGCACCTGTACTTTGCACCAGCAAAATTATTTTATGTAACAATTAACTTTACTTAGACCTTAAACAGTATAAATGGCACTAGCAATCTGACGATGTAGAGTTTTGTTAGGGGGAAAAAAAAAAAAAAAAGGTTATTTTTACAGTCATTAAGTTGCAGATGTAGCTGTCTAAGTGTAAAAGGGACCACAGAGGGAAGCTGCCTTCCTGAAAAGTTTGCTCCATGCTAACAGGAGACCTACACCTCGATATGTGACTTCAGCACTGTACACTTCAGGGCTATAAGTGATAGTCCTTTTTCTAAACAGTCTTGAATATGTTTATTTTACCTTTGACATAACCAAATTGTTTGTGTGCGCTTTTGTCCCTTCTGAATAACATTTCTCTGCTAATCACACGTAGGTGATGAAGGGAACCAAGCCTAGTACCACCACCCAGCTGTTGTCATACGGTTTCCTGGTGCCTCAGCTGGGAGTCAAACCAGAGTCTGACTGGGCAGTGGTTTTTGGTATAGAACAACCGGCTCTGTTCTGCTGTGACAGGACAGAACAAAATCCTCCTTAACAGCAACTAGAGATGGACAAAATGTTTCACCTTGAACTTTTTTTGATATCAAATTTTCAGAGAAAGTGCAAAGAACGGGTAGGAAGAATTTTTTTAATGTGAGAATTTTCTTAAAAATAAACAAAAAATGAAATATTTCATTTTTTCCCTGCAAATTTTTAATCAACCTTAAATTCAAAAGACAGTTTACAATCTTCATTGTCAAATACTAAGCCACTCCAAGAGTGTAATGATACTAAAATTCACAGCTGGGATAATGTACAACTGGAACTCTATCAAGCCTCTGTCCTGAGGAACTGAGGTATGCCTTGGAGGAATGCATTAGATGCTATGGTTAATTAACTAATTTACTCAATCAAGTTTAACAGTGGTTTTAGGTTTAATGGCACCATTACATTTTAATATAAAAATAACAGGCTGTACTCCTGGCCTTCCCTGCCATCCGCCTCCTCTCTACCATTCACTTTGCAATTTGATTTTGATTTGTGAAGTCTTAAACCTGCTTATAATGTCAAGCGCATGTAACGCAGTGTGTCTAGTGAACATTATACATGCCCACCTTCCAAACACTGTTGCTTGAAGTCACAGCTCCTGACAGTGTGCATTCGTCAAGAATCATTGAGTTTGCATGTGTTCTTCTGGATGAAAATGGTACACATGTAAATATAAGTAAGATAATTTTAAGTGTGCTTGAGCGATTTTTTGAAAGACCTAGAGTCCCTGCTGCCTAGCAGAATTCCCTGTCTTTCTCTCCGGCAATGCATTGTAGCAGCTTCAGGGCTGTGCTGCAAGTAGAAAATGAAGCAAACAGAAAGGTAGTTCAGTCTGTATTCCTCAATTTGTTGAAGGAAGACCCTTTCTGCTTAGAAATGAGTCATAAGCCCTTCAGATGTTGCTGTCCCCTTGGTAAAGTCTATTCTGGCTGCAGTCTCCACCAGGTATTTTTTGTGAAGTTTTCTGCTTTTAGTATAAACATTCTATGGCTTCCTTGCATTACAAGTCTTAACAGACTACCAAATTTTTAATTGTTTTTGTGTCTTCTTTTTGTCTGATCTAATTAGTCTTAAACAGTGTAATAAATGAGCTAGAAAGCCTGCTCCCCAGCATGCCAGTGCAGGTCTCCAGTCACTACCCCGCAGCAAACAAGCTTGTAGGGGAAGGCTTGTGCCCAGAGCTGGCATCAGGAGACAACCGTTGCCTTACTGCTACAAGAATTTCTTGAGATATCAAAAATGTGCCTTCAGGTTGTATCAGGCTGAGAATTTCCAGTTTTCTGCAGACCTCCTTGTCAATGGGTAGCAATGGGTAAAATTGAAATAGTCTCATTGGGGCCTTGTTTGTGGCCACTAAAACTTTTCAAAATACGGCTTCTGTGTATACAGGTGAACCAGAACAAGGTTATCAGGTATACCAACAGTTTATCTACAAAATGTAAATCCAGTTGGCTTTAAACAAGAGCCAGGCATCCAGCTTCATGGCTGCCAACATTGAGAAGACTCTGTCCCGCCTAGCAGCAATTATTTAGGTGCTGAGAGGACACCTGTCTCTGCCTTGCACAATCCAGTGCCCAGACCTAATTCAGGAATGAGCTGGGTCAGAGCCCCATGCAGCACCTCAGCTCTCAGCCAGTACCTGCCTGTCCCCACAGGGTCCCACTGAGGCTGTGGAAGCAGCAACCACAAAAGGCAAAGATTTCAGATGTCGGAGCGAAAGCTTGCTGCTGGATAGCCATCCAATTTATAATAGATTTAATCCGATTCTGGAAGGGGACAGTAAATCATTGCTAAACAGCTATATGTGATTTTATTGAGAATTTTTACTATCGCAGATACAAAGACTGTACTTTAGAGATTAACTAGGAGAAGTTTTACAAGACAGTGGAGATAATGAATCACAAATTCTGTACGGGTGAACCTCCCATGCTGAATCAAAGTACAGCTGTCTCATATTTGCTCTGTCTGCATTTTGCTACCAGTAATTTTGTCATCAATTTTCATATTTTGTTTAAACATATTTGTCTTTTGGACAAGATAGGTCATATTTCACACATTTGATGAATTTTCTCCTTGGTCCAGTTTTACAGGATTTGCACTTAATTAATTGCACAACCTTTAATTCGACAGACTGTCTTTAATGGCTGTGTAGTTTCAAATGCATATACACAGAGGAATTTCAAAAAGTAATTGTTTATATGTCACTACCGCTGAAAGTTGTAATTATTAAAATATACAGATAATGGCACAGAATTTCTTAGCTGCTTATACTAAATAACATGCATGCCTGTTTATACATATTTTCAGGGTTTTGTGTGAAATTTGGGGTATCACTTCTGTACAGCAATGTTCATAAACAACCCCTGCTACTTTTGTACAAATGTACAGTTCCTACTTGCAGAAGTGTTGGCAAATTCTGCACTTGTACTTCTGGAAATATGAACCTTTATTTAAGGGGGGTGGGTTTTGAGGGAATTACACTGCAATTTCATTAATTTCTGTTGACGGGACTATTTGACTGGGCATTTACTGGAAGTGCAGTGCTTTAAAGTGCTAAACAAATTTCATACTTACAAGGCTCACATAAGCTTAGCAAAGGGAAGACCACCTTTTACTAGAAGAGCTAAACACTGACAGTCGTGGCTCTTAAAAGCTTCTTTAGTTCTTAGCAGATTCATAAGAGAGGGCTACCTCATCCATCCAGACAGCACGCTGTCTGGAAATGTGCCCATCAAATCTGTTTGTCAAGCCACCAGGCTTTTCCATGCCTGGTAAAAGGCAGACAGGAAGGAGTAGGCAAAGGTCAATCCTTGTCAGTTCTTTGTAAATGTAATTGTACTGGCAGTTTGCAAGGCACTTGCTCGTTCCCTAGCAACTTTGTATATGTGGGGAAGAGTTAAATACGTATTATTCAGTATGCTGCTTTTCCACTAATATCGGCACTATGATTTTTTTTAATTTTATTTATTGGCCTTTGTATGCATTTGGAGGCTTGTGTGCATAAGCTGCAAACTCCCATAAGCAATTGTGCATGCCTTTGAAAAGAAATCTGTTGTGGAAAACTGACTGACTGATTTCTGAGTTGCAGTATAATCATGATAATTAATGTAGATTTTAGCTTCTTTTGTATGTGGCTCTGAACAAATGCAATTTGTGATACAAATTCCTTATAGACTGGTTTTTATATTGGTAGTGGTGAGTTGCAATCAGAATCTGACTCCGTATCATTGAGGGCTTTGAGTGGTCTCTAATGGTGAGAACTGTTATCTGGGAACATTTTTAAATACATATCACAGGTGACTTGATACGACAGTTATAAGAACAGTGATTTTAAGATGGATTTTTGTTCAGAAGAATGAATTTAGGGGTTAGGCAGAGACATACAGCTCCGGTGCAGTTTCTTGGAGTTGTCCCCACTTACACAAAGGATGAATTAAACTCATTTATCTTATTCAAGCCTGAGACAAAACAGTGGGGCTCACGTGCTGCTGATGCAGGCTGGCACTGTTCCATTGGCCACAGAGGGGGCTAGCCTAGGGTGCACACAGGGTACAGAGAGAGATGTTTCCACAAGAAAAAATCATTCTGGAGAAGCAGTGCATAGTCCTGTTTCACCAGCTGTGAATGGCAGGTAGGTAACCTTCCAGTCCAGCTGAACCTGGAGTGAGAGCAGACTCAGTGCAAGTTTTGTGGATCAGGTAGGGCCCACTAAGAGGAAAGTCTGACACTTGAAGAGTCTGTCCCTGGTAAAAAGCCTCAGCTCTGCAGTGAGGAGACGGGGGTATGACGAGTGGCCATGACTAACCACGTGCAATACCAATCATACATGCAGTTTCAGACACCAAGACACCAAGATAATCATAGGAAGATTCTGCTCAATTTTCTGTTTCTGTTGGCTTAACCTGGCTAAAGAGCAGCTAAACGCAGTGCAATTTTGAAGTGCAATTATTTGATCTGCCAAGTCATAGGTGTTCAGTAGTTAATATTCCCTTTCACTTCATTTGCCAGTGGAGTCACAACACTTCCACAGCACACGTACTGGTAATATTGACGCAAAGACAGAAGTGCATCCAGATTGCTGTGTTAATCCATATTGTCTTAATTTACCAGACTAAATTTCCTGACATTGTTACTTTGACTTCAGCAGAGTTACACCAGCAGAGAAATTGTTCCAGTGAGTTTTACAGCACTGCTGACTCTCGGTAATTTATCACTATACACGTCTGCTCACTTAACTGATAGAACCTACAAAGACGGGCACGGTGGTTTAAATTGTTCGCTCACTCACTGTAGGTAGCAATAACTCTTTGTTCGCCATTGCGTACAATTTTCTGCTCATCTGTAGATCTCAAAGTGGTTTATAAATTTAGGGTGAGACTGTGACTATTAAGGTAATTGGACAGCTCGGGGCTCCATGCAGGCTCCCGAAGCACTCAGCTGTGGTGGGCAGTGGGTCGTACCCTCTCCAAATCGTTTTGCAGCCCTTGCCTTCCTGCATGGGGCTGCCCACTGTGGGACAGGGAAGGGCAGTGGGTGCTCACCCTACCAGGTCCAACCAGCGGCTGAGGTCACCCTGTGGCACTGTGCAGCAGAAACTATGCCCAGGCCCCCAGAAAGCATCAGGTCATCTTGCAGCTAACTTTTTTCTTCTCTCTCCTTCTTTTCCAAACCCTGGGAATAGAAAGATAAATGGAAATTGCTAAGGTGGGAGTGGAAAATTTTACAGGCATGCTTTTCCTGTTTTACTTTTTTCAGTACTAGAAATAGTTTGCTCCAGAAGAAAGCTTAGCACTGAGCAAGGTCCCAGAGGATGGATTTTCAGATAGCTTCCTCCTCCTAGCTAGGAGCACAATTGAACATTTGGATGATGCACACAGGTAGATAACAGGTACGTGTCTGAATGTGGCCTCTCAGAGCTCCAGAACTGGACAACACAGTCTTGTAGTAAGAAGGTGAAGTAGACAGTCTGATGCCTACAGCTGACTTCCAGCAATAAATGCACCTTTCAGATCGTTGGCTGCTTCATAGTCCTTTAAAATGTGGCCAGATCTGATGCGCATTTGTTTGTGGAACTGGAGCAGCTGACTCCAGACTTCACAGCTCCTAACAGCGGAACACATCCATGCAAGCCTCTGGGATCCAAGGGACTTGCAGAGGGCACTGGCCTCAAGTCCATTCCAGGCACTGTTTGCTCGTGTTGCTCATTGTAACAGGTTACAACTTTATACTATGGCACTAGAAAGAGTTACAGAGGAGTTAGAATTCAGGCTGTGTCCTGGTGAGTTTCTCATCTTTGTTCATTGCAGATGTTAAGTCATTTTGAGATGCAAGTCATTTCTTTGAAAAAGCTTTCTTTGGGGCTGAAATATAATGGCAGGAAATTAGCTGTTAATCCCGTCTTTTCTTGGACAGACTAGACATGCATAATAAACTCCTCCTTTCCTCCTCCTTGCTCTCACCATGATTCAGTTTGACCTGAAAGAAAACATTTTCTTCCAAGAAAGACAATGTTTATGAGGTGCAACCATAGTTTGGCTCTGATGATTAGAGACACATGTATCGACCTGTGCAAAATTTGTGATGGCTGTTTAAAATGAACCCTGGTCAGGAAGACCGAGATCACAAACCCTATAATAATCAAAACATCGGTACTGGCTTAAGGTAATATTCCGAAGGTGCATCCAAACTCACAAACCTGCTTTATAACCCTTGCTCTGATTTGCAGAACACAAAACTGCATAGCTTGTCCAGGAAGGAGCCAACCCGCATCCCTCCCTCCTTCCTCCTGCCTGGAGGGGTCAGGGCAGGCAGAGATCAGCATGAGGAATACACACGTGGCATTGCTTGTCCTCCAGCAGTCGTTGGCTGCTGACTTACCCCTGCAGTCTCCTAGATGCTTGGCATGAAGGTCTGGCTGGAAGGGGCAAAAGCCAGGCTATGGGAATGCTGAAGTTGTCATTGCACCCAAAGGTAGAGATGCCTACCTTTAAGAGCTAGTGTGTCAATATATTTGTCAAAGCTAACATTTTTTTTTTTTTTTTTTTTTTTTTTTTCTGGATTTAAAATAATTATTTTTCCAGATGTAATCAGAAAAATACAGCAAGTATGATTACGGGGTCTGGTGAACAGATACCAGATACAGCTTCGAGGTTTTCTCACATGTACTAGATCATGCATCTTACTGTGGTGAAAAATCTTAGGTTTCCTGTTTCCCCATTTTAACACTCATAATTACTTCAGCTCGTGTTGTAATAGCTTCTTGGGCACAGATAGATAGGGTGCCAGTGTGAAGAGACAGACATGTTATTTTCTGCTTATGTGGCTGAGAATATTTTGTTATTTTAGAGTATTTCAGCAAATGAAGGAGACACCTGTGGGAAACTGGGAGAAGTCCTTCTGCTGGGCAGGAACGTACATTCAATCTATAGTTCATTGCTTCTGGTGGGCAAGCATTAAATCAGGCTGATCTCTGAACAAATCCCTTGCAACTCCTTCAGCTTTTGTTAGCACTGTTTGTTCCTGCCTCAGTCAGAAATCTTGGGAAAAAGTGATAGGAAATAAAAAGTTAATGCATGCTCTCCTAATTGCGTGCTGAGGGTACTGTAACCTGTAAGTAGAGAATATTGCAGGGGAAATTAGAGGTTTGTGAAATATTCTAGAGGTATATATGTCAGCTAACTGGGAGAGGGGGCAATGCTCAGTAGTGCCTTCCTCTGACTATTAGCCATTTAAGGTTTTATCCTTTAACAATAACATATTCCCCTTCCCCAGATTTTTCAGGTTTTCCATGCCTGACCAACACTAAAGCCAATGGGAACCTTTGTTCCCTCACTGATTCAGTCCCTCATTGAATTGGGACCCTCTTGGGCACCCTACAGATGGGGCAGCATGATGGTAGGCACACCTCTACTCTGGGCTGTACAGCTGTGCCTTGCTGCTATCGCAGGCTGTAAGAAATGCTCCCTTCCAGTTTTAAAGCACTGTGCTTTATGACTGTTCTGACTTATCCCTAAATATAGCAATGCTGGAACGTCTGCTTATTTAAGTAGTTCCATTTGGTCCTAAATCCATCAGGTTCTTGTGAGAAGGACTTTAATAAGTTCTTTTCTAGGAGCTGCTACAGCTCTTTGGGATGGGAAACAATATGATGTACTTTAAAACTTTTCCTTTGGGTGGATTAATTATTTTTAAATATAATAAGCTGCATTTGAAGCTCTTTTTCATCAAAACAAGAGGACTTGAACTAAAATTCATATACCAGGCAGCAGCCTTGTGAGTTGTAAAGTGAGTTATAAACCTATAGAAAATGGATTTTATTATGGAAATGTAAACTGTCCCCTAAGCATAGCATGGGGAGGTGATGCTATAACAACATACCAGTAAGTAATAAACAACAGCCAGTATTATATCAGATGGCTGGATACAGCTAGAAATATATCTGTTTGGGTGTTGAATTATCCCCAAATTTGAATTATGGGCATATAATTCAAATTATCCCCTTCTAGTAATATAAAGTCTGACAGACATATTTTTTTAATATACCTCTTGTGCTGTTTTGCATTATGTCACATCCTCCAGCGTTAAAACCAGATCTTTCCTAACGTGATTCATCAGAAATCAGGAGGGAAAAATAGTTGAGATCTGATATACTGAGTACTCTTAAATTACATAGCAGCTTCAAGTATAGTGTATGAGGAGGCAGAAGCAGAGTGAATAAGTATGTCTCAGGCTGTCATGTCCATGAACTGGGAAACTCACTGGCTCATTGAATCATTTCCTGGTACTTCTGCTCATCCATCGATACAGAGAGCAACCAGACTGGGTTTACAGAGATGAAAGCCAGAGTAATTCAGAGCCAGCTGTAATTCTTTATAAAGCATACACTAAGGATTTTTGTTGACTCCTGCATGACATTTCCAAGGTGGCTGGGAAACCAGGCCATTTGTTACACAGAATCTAGATCAATAGAAAGCACAGAGAAAAACAAGTAAAGTTAACATCCAGTGGAAAGGACAGCACAACTTCCAAGTCTGCACATCTCAGATGTGCACAGTGTACATTTCATGGGAACATCCTGTTCTTCAGTACATGTAGAAGAACTTCCCATTCAATTTACTGAAAAATATTAAGCATGAGGAAAAGCTACTGCTTTATGTATATGTAATTGCCAGGTTTTAACAACGTATCAAACAGAAGCATTGCACACCCTTTCTCTTCTAGCTTTTCTGTGCAATCGTGATGCCTCCCATGTCTTTGTAATACATATTCCACAAATATTTTGAGTACTCTGACACATCTGAATTCTCACATTCATGAATGCTGTCTGTCCTATCGCTACAAAATTACTACATTTTAGCATATAAAAGATTATAATATATGGTAATACCTAAGTATGTTTTTGATCAGACAAGATCTATCAGGAATAAAAATCTTTTGCTATAATATCAGATCTTAAATAATCTTGTCTAAATTTCATAGTACAGAGCTTTGTTGACTTCAGTAACTTGACTCAGAGTTTGCAGGGAGCTTGTGCTCATGTTTCAAGGTCCGATTTGAAAGCCAACATTTCAAACATCTCTCATACGTCTAAGCTTATAATATATTCTCCTTTAAAAGGAGGAGGAAGAAAATAAACTCCATAGGTTTGTCTGCTTAAGATTACTCCTTGCTAAGATTTGAAAGAATGAAAGCTTTACCTGGACTTTACATGTAAAGGCTTAACTTTTTGATAAACAGTAAACTCATCTACTGCTGTGCTAGCTATTTTTAACCCACCTTGTGAGTATGCTTTTTTTATTGCTTTATACAGCATATCTGATTCTCTCTAAAGCACAAACTAAAAAATCTATCCGGCTGTCATTTGCTGCATAGTGCCATCTATCATCATGCAGCTTGGCAGATGTAGTGCATGAGAGAGGGGGGAGCTGAAGCAGGAGGCACAGTCAAGGACTTTCACATGTAACAGAAAAAAAAATCCTTGTCACAATTATTTATGGCTCTTGCTGGGGCACATAATAGGACACATAAAACCTCTGTTTCAGTTTCAAGCACCCTCACATCCCCGCTCCCTTGTCGAAGTTGGTCGCAGGCAGTTTTGCTTTACACATACAATTTCCTGAACAATGCCGAGCACTTGTGAAGTGACAGTGACAAATACTAGAGATGCTGGCTGCAGCTCTGCAGGCTGTTACAGGAGCAGTGGTGTCAATAATCAAGGAAGGCTGCCAATGATACCAAAATGCCAGTGTGATATTCCACTTGTTCAACCAGCTATCTGCAATGCTTTTATTTTGAAGTTGCAGGAAACTTCTTCTGTAAGGAAATAAAGTGTCAGAGGAACCTGTGCCAGGAAATGATTTTTCATTGTTCAGTCTTCTCTGGCGTTTGATTTTGTGATAACTAAAATATGGCTATTACAGAGTGGCTTAATGAATATTTAGCAGTTTCCTATTAGTGTTGGCCTCGTACTAGGTCTTTTTGTTAGGGTCTGTTATCTCAGCCCTCTGCATGGTGTTCTTGACTCTGTTGCTTGTGGTGTAACCTTTAGCTCAGGTGCCTGATGGTGGATTTCATAGACACTCTGTCAGCTTCCTCTCTAGATGGCAGGCAGGGGAGAGCTGTGCTGCTAAGGAATCCAAGCTTTAGATAATAAAACATAAAACTCAGGTCCAGTCCAATACATTGTCTTGCTTGCAGACTCTGAAGAAAGAGTATAGACAGATATTAACCCTGATGTGCCCATTAAAGTCCTCTGACATTTCCCAAATCTCATAGTATTTCTGATCTCCAATGTTAAGGAGCAGACTGCTAAATTAGCAGCAGAGAGGCCAGGATATATTTGCTGCTGTGGAGCAGATCAGTTTTGAAGGTAAGATCCATGAAAACACCAGGAATGCAAAATGAACAGAAGCAATTGAAAAATACACTGAAAATTTTAATTATTCTCAATATAACCACAAAGTGTGCTCAAATATGCAAAATAGCTGTCCATTGTTGAATGCACCTATTAATAAATCAGAGTTACAGTTAATTAAGGGAAATGTGCCTGACCTCTTCCTTAAGATGCAGATAAAGGTGACGGCTGCTAGGATGGCACAGTTATTTCAAATGTTAAAGCATACCTAGGAAAAAAAAAGAAAAAAAAAAAAGAAAAAAAGATCTGAAAGATTAAGTTAGCAAGAGATGAATTGTTGTGTTGTTTTTTTTTTTCTGTGTTTTAGTTCCACAGTACTGAGAAAGCTGTCAATTATATGCAAAAGTTCATTCAAACTTGAACCTCACGTGACTACCTTCCCAGAGTGGTTCCTACAGGTCAAAAGTGCTTTTACATGAAGAAGGGCTGTTTTAGGAAACACTGGTAATCCTAGCTCAGCTGCATTCCACATCCACCCTGTTGTCCTCCATAAGAAGCTTTGTAAGAAACTACTCACACATGGCAAAGCACATCTCTGTTTTCCTGTGACTTTGCATCCCATCACCAAACATCTCTAATCACGTAAAGAGAGTTCCTGTTGAGTGGAGGTGGTCTGGATAAACATAAGTTGAAACAGCTGTGTGCTCTTTGTCGTCACCGAGAATCACAGCCAGTTTCTGCTGCTTGCTTCTTTCTTCCTAAACTAACTAAACACGCATACATGCACTTTTATCCTGTATTGTTTCTTTTAAAATTTTCTGTCCTACTTGGATTTCTTTTCTTACCTTAGTGAGAATAGGAGTGGGATCAAATGTTGGTCAGACCATATTTACATCCATTACTAATAGGTTTTCTTAAACTCTCTGAAAACTGAACTACCATTGTTGTCATTTAAGTCAATATGAGATTCAGAAGGTGCGTCTGCTAGATCCAAGTGATTGCAGCATCTCAGAAAATATTGTCTTGATTTTCCTACGCAGAGGAGTGGAAGTTAATGCCATTATGTATTTTGCGATAGTCTGATTCATTGAGTGGATGTGTTTGCTGATATTATATATATA
>VXAV01007208.1:376085-390006 GCA_013399715.1 Alectura lathami | reverse complement strand
ATTTTGGTCTATTATTCTCCTTGAACTTTGTTAGGCTGGGTGCCCCTCTAGTCTTATTTTAGAGATAAACAGGATCTGGTTTTGTCTTAATTAAATAACAAATATAGTTTGTCTGTATTCCTCTAGCCGTATAAGAATCTTTGTATAACTGAAGATGGGCCCAAGTGAGAAAAATCAAATGCCTGTTATCTCCCCTCCCCCTCACCTTAGTGTCTTCACTTCTCTACATATATTTAAATCTATTTATATTCCAAGAGTACTAAAGGAGTAAGCTTTGGTTTGCTCGCACACTGAGACCTGTCATGTTTTTACAAGTAAAAGAAATATTCTTAAAATGATGAATGTGGTGATAGAAGAGTAGGTGATATGCTGAGGATGTCAAGTTTTTGCAAGGCAATGCTAGAAAAAAATGATTTAACTGGATGTTAAGTTTTCTGGGAGACGGACTGTAAGGTTATTCATTATCTAGCAAAGCAGGCTCCTAATATATGCTTCTCGGTACATTATAAAAAATAATAGATACTAACGCCCAGCTTTGGTAGTGGCCCTGCTAAGCAGGTGTACGTAAAAATGCATTTGAATGAGTTTTCACACTGTTTTTAGACTGCAAACACCTTCTTNACTTTTCATATGACCTTCCTTATTTATAATTTATATATAATGTATATATATATAATTTATAATATAAATATTATCCTTACATAATCAAAACCAATTGCTGATTGTATATGATCTCCAAAAATAAATACATGCTGTACCATACAGAAAGCAAAGGCAGCATCTGCCCCCGTAGGGTTGTCTCCACGAAGGAACACATTGAGGCGAGTTCCAGCAGCCAAATATCTCATGGCTGAGAACAGACGATCACGGCCTGTACACCGGGACAGAGATGCTTTATGCTACCTGTTGGACCAAAAGATGAGTGTGTTTCTTTTGCCTTCATCATGGTCTGGTCCTATAAGTGTCTGTGTGTGAAACAGTCCTTGAAGTCAACAAGCCTTCAATGCTGTTCATTAATATTAGGTATCTATCAGCTTTCTATCTTGGTGTGAGGGTAAAATACTGGCTTAGAACAATGAAGAAGAGTTTTTGGAGTCATCTCAGTGACTTCTTAAAGTAGTTTTCCCTGCAGTACATGGGATATAAAATTATCCCAATGTCAATGGAGCTGTGAGCCTGGCTCTAGCAGTCGCGACTGGGAGCTCAGAGATCCCTGCAAGCAGCAGCAAAGTAAATGCCAGGCTGCATATTGTAAAGTAACAAGAAGAATTTTTATTATTGTTTTTTTTTTTTTTCCTTTTGTATTTTCCTTACCATTTTGATCAGATGTACGTGGTTTATAACCCCTAGTTTACTGGCCCCAAATATCATTACAACGTCTGCACTATGATATATGTTTGGTTGTTACCCTTTTAATGGATAAAAAAAGATTTAAGTACTTCATTCTGTTGCATTTTGACAGCTGTTAGCCATCATTTTTCCATTCACCTGCATTTAGCAATCCCATAAAGGGAGGCAATCTTAGAACTAACAAGAGCTGGGCACTGCAAGGTGATAATTCTGTATCACTTTGGCCTATAAATACCTGACAGGCTTTGCGCTGAGTCAGCAGTCTGTAACAAAGTGGCAGCCATGCCCTTTTATCTGTGTGAGTGTTTCACAGCAATTGGACTATCAGCCCCTGCAGTGAAAATCCATAGTATCGATCAGGCTATTTCTCCACTGTAATTCTTTTGTAGGAAATCCCTGATGACAAATTTTATCTGCACCACTTTTTGATCGCTGGTTTGATGTAAGCGATCTCCAAGGGCAGAGTTAAGCTCCTGGCCGTTCCACATTATCAAGCACTAGCTTTATTTACTGAAACTACCGTTGTGGTCACCAACAAAAATAAAAAGTGAGAGAGAGAAAGGAAGAGGCGGAGGAGGCTGAAAATTAGGAGTGAAATAATATTTCAAAATGCAGGAGGGAGAGGGAAAAAACAGTTGCATCAGCTACTTGACTGTTAAGTGTAAGTTATAAAAGCGTGTGCCGCACTTATAAACACGTAAAGAGGAGAAATGTGTTTTGATAAAAATGTCTACATGATGTAGGGCTGTATCTCAAGAGTGGATTGGTTTTGGACCTGATCCTGCAAGCTCTTGATCATATGAATGATCCCACAGGTCACACTGGGGCTGCATTGCTGAGAAAGAGACATGTACTTAAGTAAACAGGAAAAAAAAAATTGATTCTATTCTGTTTTCAAACTAACAGATATACCTTCTGAACGTGTACTTATTGCAGTATGTCTTTGGCCGCACAAGACTTTGCCACTGTGTAAGAATGCGTAGCTTTTCGGTCTTGGGGGGTTCAGAGCTGGCTTCTGTTCGGAAGTGCATTGAGGAGATCAGATGTTCATGGCATATTTTAACTTACAAATTTCTGGTTTAAAAGTGTTCAGTGCAGAAACTAGCATTAGTTGTTCCACCCTGTGAATTAGTTTAGACTCTTTAGTCTGAAAATTTGACTTTAAATCCTACAAATGGAAGTCCATGAATTTCCAGTCTTCCTGTATGAAGAAGCACCAGACATTACAGTACACAGGAAATGCTGCTCATGTGAATCCCAAATTTATTCCACCTTTGATTTAGATGTGGGTTATTTCTTAGCAGAGTAATTACACGTTATCCTTTGGACTCCCTCAGTTTCTAATTTTTCAGTTCCTGATGTATGAACCCTTTACTCCTGTGCTCTGAGGGAAGTTTTCTCACTGACAGTTGTCACGGTACTATTTCAATGTTACTTTGCATGGCTTTGCAAACGTTTTCTTTTTACCTAAGCAATGCAGCATGAGACAGTGAAATGGTGCCTCATGGTTTTGTTTATAGCCCTGAGCCACTGATATCTCCCAAACATGGTTCATAATGTACAGAATTTCTTTAGGAAAATAGTCTACCGCCAGTTTGTTTTTTTCCACCCAAAACTTGTTAAACACAAAACTAAAAATACATTGCACAGCAATGAATTTTCCACCAAGAAAATATCTGTTTGGATAGCTAGACTACTGCACACAGCTATGTCAGTCTGCTAAAATTCTGTTGTCTGGTAAACGTATATCCAAAGATATATGTTTACTGAGCAACATATATCAGATTAGGCATGGAGCCATTCTAATTTCATGACTACACTTTTGAAAATTTGTGTGATTAATACTGAAAGGAATAATTCTACGTGAAGGGAATAGTAAATGTTGCCCACCTGAATGAATTTTGAATACATATTGTGAAATACTCTGTCCATTCAGAACCTTATCCTGTAGGAAGTACTTTAATTTTTTATTTTTCAGCAATAACTGACTAAATAAATTAATACTAATTAAGATTGCATGGGAGAAACTATTGTGGCTTTACATATTGTTGAACGTGTTCAAACTTTCAATAAGTTTGATCCGTAAAAGTAGAATCATAAAACCTGAGAGAAACAAGAAGACTTTCAGGGGGAGTTGAAAGTGTCTCAAAATCAATGAAATCCTTTACTTAACTTTTATGGACTACATCTCTCTGCCCAAGATTTTTGTGATAATATAGTGAATAAAATTCAAAGCATACAGTTTAGCCCAATGTCTGTTGTTATTGCTGTATTATCATAAATCCCAAACATATTGCACAATTCTTCTCTAAATTATCACAGAATTTCATTCATCCTTTTATACACCCATGAATGCAATTTTTCCTTTCACTTACAAGGCTAGCATATCTGTGACCGACCAATGTAAGATCTAATTCCTTAATTACTCTTACAAATGTTCCAACTTTGATTTAAACAAGGTACTGCTAGTGCAGTTGCATCCAGGATCCTCTTGGTACCAAAGGAAAGAGAAAGTCTCTTGCATAGTGCCTAGCCCACTTTATGTCCTCGTAGGCTAATGTCATCACTGAGGTACAGGTGACATATTTGAAAGAGCACAAGTAGTGGATTATTTATAAATTATTCTGATTTATTTATTTTATGATTTATCTTTAAATTATCCCTGATGAAAAGCACTTAACTGACATTAGGGAAGACTCCTTTTTGTGTGTGTGTGGTACAGACAGGTGCTCACTAGATGCTGTATTAAGACCACCAACCCATGTCACTTACACTACTGAACAGCCATCAAGTAATAATGACTTCCAATTACTACTAACCTGAGCTGGAGTTGAACCAGTGACCTTGAAATACTATGTATCACATTAACAGTTCCCTAAGCCATCCAGTCCCCTGGTGTTTGATTGTTCTGAATATAGCAGAAGAGCTTTCCTTCATTTTTCTTTTAAAACTACTTAAAATTAGGGGTGGATAGGTATCGAAATACTCAATTTACAGTGTCCCTGTATCTCTAATACCACATCTAGAAGAACAACTTTCATTTTCACTGAGAATGCCTCCTGCTGAAAAGAAATTCTTTTTTCTCAGTCCTTGATGCCTTGTCTGTCACTGACGTATTTTGCACACCTAGATCTCAAGAATCAGTAAAATCTGCCACACTTCTGCCTTGCATTACATTGCACTGTTGTCTCAGGCTCACATGATGAATCCTGATGTATCCCCTCTTTTATGTCAAAAGCTGACCTGATAACAAGAAACGATAAGTTGGATGCTGATTTCTGTTTGTGGAATACCTGCCATTAGAGTTTCTTAACTGATTAGAATTTTTTTTCTTCTGTTTTTTGATCTATGCTCAGAGACATGTAGTCAGACATTTGATCTGCTTGCCAGGTCAGACACCATTCTGGTCCATTAGATCCCATCCCCAATGCACTCCTTACCAGCACAGGACTCACAGGCAGGCAAAGGGCAGTGGGCACCATGGCCAGGACCGGGATCACCCATTGGGGTGGCTCAGCCTTGCCTTGGGTGCTCAGGTAGGTGACCTGCTAATGGTGGAAACATGGGTAGCAATATCTTTATACATGCCTACTAAAAAAAAAAAAAAAAAAAAAAAAAAAATCTGTAGCATCCACCCAGCTGTAAGGTTTTGCCGGTTCATTTACACGTTTACAATCCAAAATAGTTTCACCAGCAGCCCTTCAGTGTACCTTTGTGACACCTTCTGTGAAGAAAAGGTGTCAGTTCATTATGGCCTGTAACCCACCACCTGTCTGTCTCGTAGCTGCATTAAGAGACTGGAAACTTTTGTCCCACTTTCACATACAAATTTCTGGTGCTTTGGGGCAAATTCACTGTTTTCATTAACATTTAAGACAAATCTGGAAAGAGCACAGACATTAATGCAGATTACAGGCCAGAAATGCTAAGCAGTAACAGCTTCCTTTGAGCCTCTGAGAGATGTCAGTTGTAAATACTTTGCACTCCTGAAAATCAGCACTGCACAGCCCTTGTCCAGATGAAAGAGGAATTCAGTCATCAAAATCCTGGTAACTCTAGCTCTACTGAGCACACATATCCTATGGTCTGTTTCCAAACCCTATCATTTGGGTTTGATTCTGGACTGATACAGGAAAAAATACATTTTGACAGGGATGAGCAGGCCAATATCCACCTCACAGCTGAGCATGATGTTGGTCTCTGGTAAGCAGGTCCCTCTCTGAAAGACTCATTCCAAGAGATGTTTGCATCTCACACCACTATGCTCTCCTCTTGAAAATGCACCAGCAGTGCTTGCCCTCTTTCAAAACACAAGAGGAGGCAGGGAGCTCTCTGTCTGTTATGTAATAATACCTCCTTACTTGCTTAGCAAGCATCAGACCTGAGCTGAACTGCTTTGACACGAGGAACTGAAATACAACAAGCCTCCCCCTAGAAGTATGTCCTTCCCCATCAAACTTCAGATTATTTTGTGCAAAACTGTTTCCCTGATGAAGTTGTGCTACCGTGCATTTAAAATAAATAAATAAATAAATTTAAAAATTTTTTTAAACCTTGGGATTTATGACACCAGACTGACACCAGACCTGATACCAGGAGTTTTGCAGGCAGAGTACACACCTTCTTTGGAATCAATCACTGGAATAGAAAGGAAAGCACATCATTTATTTTAGCATAACTTCCTGTGAAAGTTCCTAATGGCACTTTCCAAAGGGTGGGAATTAAACCTGGATCCCCTATTTCTGCCCAAGCGTACATTGATGTTGTTATCAAGCTTTAAAAGAAAGAACATAAACCCTTTCCTCTCCCTGTTACAAAAAGAGGTCAGGGGATAGTTTTGGACAGTGGATCCAGAGAAGGCAGAGCACAGGAAAAACAGGAATATGATTCTTAAGGGCACAGTTTAAGACTTATCCATGTCTTTATCATTTCTTCATTGTCCAGACCTAGGCTTTTGCTTTTCCATCATAGCACTGGTTTTGGTCCCATTCTCAGAGGTCTTGTTCACCCCATATGTTTAAGTGCCTAATAAATATATGATTTTATGAGAATAGCTTCAATTTTAGGCTTCAAAATTGAATCCTTTCTTTACAAGCATATTAAAATCAGCAATGTAAAATCCTAAGTTCAATACATGGAAAATCATTCACTATGGAATTTACAGCTGGGGCTTGCTGCTCATGTGGAGGTCTCTGCTTTACCCCTGAAAAGTGGAACAACTCTATTGCAAACAGGATTTGAAAAGTAAGATGTTTCTTTCCCTTCCCAAGACTTGTCATCTTGATGGTGTTCCTGGCTACATGTAAACTTTAGCTACAATTTGAATATAAGACAGCAAGGTAGATCCAGTTTGGCCAGGTCCAAAGAAATACATTCTCAAAGGCTACTTTACCTTGGCAATTTGTATGAGAGAAAATCGTTCCTTTACACACAAGGGTACTTAGCTGGAGCAAAACAGAACTTCTATAGTAAACGTGTCTTCCAATGAAATTACGCTGATGAGTTTGCAAGGATTTTTCCTTTAATGCACTGATGATATTATGATTGTAAACTGTGTGTCAGGTTTCATTAGACCTGTCTTCCACCAACAGACAAATATAGTCAAATGTCAAATTACTGAAGTCTCCCAGCTGCCGGAAATTCCATTTCCCATCTCCAAGTGTTTTTTTTCACCACAAAATAACAAGCAAGTCCCCATGTGTTTGTGTCAGTCCTGAAAGTGCTGTCTGTAAAAGTCATGTCATAACCTCAATCAATCACTCAACATTGGCCAACGCTTTGGTAGATGATCCAGAAATACTACTTACTGGGATTATACTTCAGGAAATAACATATTGCTGGCTGACAGCAGCAGCAAAATACTTTATAAGGAGGTCAGATAACCCAGAGTTACCCAAGGAGTTTCTTTCTCTAGCTTCTGGGGCTGCATCTATTTGTTCACCCCTGAGTGGCAGAAAGAGCGCTTAGGGCTATTTAGTGCCATGTGTATACGCAACCACTGATGGCAACTAGTTTTCAGTATTCCTTCGCTTTCCCAAAGGAGTGCTGAACTTCACAGCACAGCTATAAGGTCAGTAAAAAGGACTGCATACGATAGAGGGTGACAGAAGCAGGGTGCATCGATGCAGCAAGGAAGTGGGATGCTGCCAAGCAATGTAAATACACGGCAGGGCAGAATCCTTCGTGTTGCCAAAGTGAATTGCCAAAGTGGTCCTCGGTCAGTCTTCTGCCTGCCCATGATCCTACAGGCAGTCACCACTGTTAGAGTAGATGAAGAGAACCTGAGAGCAGCAAATATGAAGCTTCTCCTTGGAATCACTTTTCTGAAACTATTTTCCTAGAAACTCTGTTTCAGGGAGGACTTTAGTGTTGATCTCTGAAGCCTAGGAATTAAATAACTGTTGCGGGGTAATGATTAGCCTAAATTATCTATTGCTAATTATTTTTCTAGAACTAAATTTCTAGGTACAGGTATTTATTAATTTCTTTCCCTTGCTCTGAAATACGCATATTAAGTTTTCTGTGTGTCAACATAGTTCACTCATTAATCAATTTTTTATGGACTAACAAAATGCCACTGACCATTCAGACCCATGGAGAACACAGCCAAGAGATTTTAAGCTTGCCCTTTCTTAGACTGGATATTCAAAATTTATGGATCTGCCAGTCAAGATATAATAAAATGCAGAAACATGCTTGTAAAAAGAAATGTGATATTTACTGTTCAGCCATGTAATATCTTCTACTCATACATGTCCCTTGAGGATAACTTGATGTTATTGGAAGTGTAGTTTTCTTAGGCATGCTCCGTTTTCCTCTTTCAGGTTCTCTTCTTCCTTTTTGTTGTTTTCTCTTCCTTTCTCAGATCTCCTTTGGAAAGTGTCAGCTCTTGAAAAAAGTAGCATTGCAATAGTAGAAATGAGTGGTGTTTGAGATGTAATAGCAGGCTTATTTTAAATAATTTGAAATATAAAGCTGAAGAGCAATTTAGAATGATTATGTTCAAGATCACTGAAGCTTTAGACTTGAGTTCTTACTTGTGCCAAAGTCAATCTAAACACAGACTTTATGTATTTCTGTCACTGTAAAATCAACATAACTAAAGTCAGAATGTTTTCCAGATTATTTAAGCCAGTAGATGGGGTTCTGGCTCTGTTCACTAGCATACACTGGGAATTACAGATGTATTTCTAACAGGTTAGGGGCTTAAGTGAGAGGTCAAATATCTGTATCCAAAGTAGAATACAGTTCTGAACATAAAGACTTTGTAACTTGTCTCTGTTACACTAGCCTACTATACGTATAGGAGCCATGAGGTCTCTGATGATACATCTGTCTGTACCCGTAAGTCCATCTGTACATGCACTTCGTATTCCAAACACTGCAGTGCTGAAAGGATGCCAGCTTCAGGTTGTAGAGGCAGCCAACAGAGTGTGTATTGTGATACTCAGTAAAACTGAATGTCATCTGGTTATACCTGTTGGTGAAAGAAAAGAAAATACACTCTGCTACGTGCTGCAACTTTAGGTCTCCCTGCTTTTATCACTTGCCTTTACGACGTGCGCAGTGAAAAAAATCTCTTGTGAATGAAAGTCTGGCTTTCACTGTGAGAGTTATCAAAAATGGAGAAGCAGTACAGGCCCTTCTGCTACACACAAAAGATGTTGCCTACTTCGTCAGGCAGCTGAGGAGCAGGATGGGGCTGCCTTCTCACCATGAAGCCAGTCTCCCTATTTACAAAATAGTTTGAGGAAATCCCTGTGATGGACCAAAGGACTTGATGTTGATCCACTTTGACTTGAAGCACTACTACCCAATCTAATAATCTGTAGGAGATTTAACTGCTTTTCCAGCATCCACAAAGGCCTACACTGTATGCCAGATTTTTTTCTTGAATTTCTCTTTTCTCATTGCCTTCAGCACAATTACAAATACATTATGCAGTGTGAATTTTAACCCTTTTTTAGCATTCAGGGGTGCTGTGAAATTCAATCCTTTCCCTCTAGTATACTGGGTTGAAATCAGTGCATTATCCAAATATCCTGCTGCCTGTGCCTTCCCACCGTGACCCGGAGAAGGGATGCTACAACCAAATGCTTCCCCTGATGGGATTTAGTCAATCACATCCACAATATCTTCTGACCTCAGCTTTCACAGAGGTCAGGAATCCAAGTCTGCTGTTGCTCCCAGGTCACAGCACAATGAGCTGCTGCCAGCCTCAGAGTGATAATAAGCTCTTGATTTTCAGCTGGGGAAACAGGATGATGCACAAACCAAAACAAAGTGAGACTACTTAGTCAGACTATTTAGCTGTTGGAATAGGCATAGGCTTCTCCCTCCTACTAGGAGGCTTTAACTGCTCATTAGATAGCATCCTTTTATGTATATGTTATGTATATTTTTGGCGGAAAGGCATTGCACAGCACCAGGCATGGTGCTCCACTTCAGCACGGTTCAGAACATGACATGGTGTATTGGCATCTTCTGCATGAAACAGAATTTGACAGAAATTTGGAAAAAGTTGCCTTTGGATTGAGAGGCAGTGATCAATTCTGACAGCGTCCTGCTCGACTCAATATTATCTCTGAACCGCCTGGAACCAAATGGCAGCGTGCAGTGCATTTCTTCCCAAAGTTCAAGAGGGTAGATGTAAACACAGGCCATAAAAGACCTGCATGTCTTGAGCTTGTAGGGGTCGTAATTCTTTCCAGCAAAGTTACCTTTCCTGTTTCTATGAATTACTCTTACATTCTTGTAAGAGATACGGTTTGAGGTATTTATGGTGCATTCAATTCTGCTATCATTGATTTACTGGACTAAACCTGCTCCAGGATATGATGTAAAGCCCCTAATTCCAAAAAACTCTTACATCTCAGCGAGAACAGCATTTTCTGCCCTGTTGCCCTCAAGCAGATGACCAACGGAGATAAACAGAGGGCACTCCACTCTCAGTTGCAATGTGCTTGGTGATGTGAAGGAATCAATCAGACAAAAGCAGATTATTAGAGTGTCTGAGAGAGATCAAACATTGCTGGCATCTTCACCCACACACGGTTGATTTACAGGCAAGCTGATAAAGTGCTGCAGCTCACTGTCAGAAGTACATGACAGCTCCTCTAGCTCTATGGATAAATTATTGCTGAAGCCCATGATAACATTTCTCCACCTAGCAACCAAACATAACAGGATGTGGCTTTTAGTACTAGGAGCCAGAATGATACAAAGAGAAAACACAGAGACTCTTCAAGCAGTGAGGTAGCACACGAAGAAAGAAAAGCATGAATAGATTTTCACGCAAATGCACAGACACACAATGTGTATATCTATATCAGCTCTGCCTGCATAAAATCAACTCTGTGTTACAGCTGTGTGTTTGAAAATACACAGTCCAAATTGCACATAATTGGTGCAGGCAGTTGCTGCAGAAGCGGGGTGGCAGTGATGGTAATCATGCAGGTGTAAACAAGTGGAAACTGAAACTTAGTGCTATGGGAAGGGTCCTTCCATAGGTGTTTGTGACTGCACAGCTTGCATATATACCCAAAGCTATACTGCACAAGTGCGCAGGAAAATATATGGAAAATGTTAGATATTTGCTTTCACTTGGAAAAGTGCCAATGATAGGAAACCTGCAAACGATCTGGACTTTAAATAACCCCATCTTGCTTTTAAGAAAGGTAAATCAAAATAACCCAATTGTTTGGAAGACAGTGTTAAAGAAAACTAATTCAGATACTCACTTTATTTTTATCTAGTATCTTATAAAATAATAAGCAATATAATCTGCTAAATACTGCATCACGGCTATTTAGACATTGAGATTGCTCTCAAAAATGAAGTTGGGTTAATTAGAGCATGTACTGTGTGCCTATAAAAGGCTAAATCAGACTCTGTCTCAGGAGCCAGACGTGAGTGCGTTTCAAAATCTGAGTGTAACCCTGACAACTTAAAATCTGGAGTATATTGAAAGTACTTAAAAGTTAGAGGTTCTACTGCCTCAGAAGCTCCTTTAACATTTTTTCTTAACTTTGAAAGATACTACTTTATTTTTAAAATGTTTTTTCATTGTTTTTTTTTTTTATCAGAAATCAACCCACAGAAGAGTAGGAAAATGAATATGGAAATAAGCATATGAAAGAAATTATGAAACCTGTTTATCTGCAGTGTTCTGCCAAATGAACGATCAGAAAATGTTTTTTTTCTCCTTATGGCTTTTTCAATTTCAAGAATTTAGAAAAAGTGAGAGGTAAGTGATAAATTCTGCAACGTTAAAATGTAAGCTGATGGTATCAGCTTACATCCTGTAAGTAATTCTTCATATTATTTGTTAGTTTGTCATATTAAGGACTCAGTGCTGCTTATATAAAGGACTCTGTATTGTTCACCTGCAAACAGAGATCGAAGACCAATTCACATTTGTACATTTTGATTGTATTTCTTTAGTCATTGTTGTGACTGAAGGTAGTGCCAGTAAGCAAGCTTGCCAGGTGGCTTAATTAACCTTTTGAACTTGTTAACTCCTGCACGCACCCTTATGAAAGTGGACTTGGCTGGACTGTTTTCCTTATTAATAAGCATGTTTCTGGCTGGATTACTTGAAGGATATCTGTATACCTTTCTGTCTACTAGAAGTTAAGTGCAAGGGGGAAATCTGTATTTTCATCTTATTTTAAGGTCTCCTCCTAATTTTATCACACACTACCCAGACTTGCAGACACATTACAGATCGGTTTCTGTTGGACCTCATGGGGAGGATTTAACAGTGCAACTCCTGTAAAAGCCAACAGAAATTGCATGGTTTAATCCTTGCATGCTGCATTGAAAAATTACCCATAAATATTTCACCATTATGTTTTATTATTACAGTCAAATTTGTTTTATGTACTTATTATTTAAGGGATAATAGGGCAGGTGTCCCATTTTATGAGGCAATAATCTGGTTCACGTTGGCTCCATAGTTTATCCCTACCAGTGAGCTGCATTATTGCCAAGGGACATGGGGAGCTTGCCTTATTATAGTAATAATAATACCTTACATTTCTGCAGCACCTTTCCTCTAGAATGATCCCAATGCACTTTACAAATCCTATTAGATTTTTGACAACTGGGGTCATCTCAAGGATTATTTCAACAATACCTTTTCTGGAGTCAAGACAGAAACCAGACTTTAGACCATCCAGACATCCCCTCTTGAATCTCTGAAAACATTTGCTGTTTATACATCTCTTACTCAGCTGGCTGGGTGTACATGTGCAGAGGAGGAGGTTCAAGCTGTTGATGGATGTCCTGGACTGTAGGACCAGACTTTCGCATACTTTGGAAGTTGAATGTGATGCCCTTCAACTTGGACATCTTGTAAATGTCTCTCTGTAAGATACATCAGAAACAGCTCTCTGAGGAGAGGCTGTGTGAGCTGGACTGCAGGCACTTAGAGACAGCCCTCACATTTATTGGAAGGTTTGCTTGAAACCGCATCAAAGGGAAGCAATTCCCACCCCTTCATTAGGTAATGCTCCTCTTCCAGATGATTTAGATTATGTATGCTCAGTATGGCCATGATGGTAGTTAATGTTAGTGCCCTTCTGGTAGGCGGAGGTGCTGATGGAAAACAAAATCATTCCACTTTCTTCTGTTCAGCTTGGTTTTGCACTCATTTGGTATTGCAATAGTATAAAAGCTATTTTTAAGTTTGGCCTCAGATGCTGTTATTTATCCTGAATACCAGTGGCTGGCTATGAAAGTGAAGTTGCCTTGAAGCCAGAATTGTCTGTCTGTGCCCATTCTCAGCTCCCGTTTATAAGCCTGTGCCACATGAAGTCTTGGTTAGTCTCTGGATAACATTATGCCTTATGTGNTTTGTTTGTTTGTTTGTTTGTTTGTTTTCTGCTTTTTCTTTTACATTTTTCTTTATTCTTTCTTCAGCTATAAATCCAGAAGACAAAAGCTTCTATGTTTTGCTGTAATATGAGTATCTAATCATGTCCAGTAATAGAAGTGGTTTATTTCTACGTGAAATTTGAAGCTCACTCTGATTAAGTTATATATTCTTTGAATAAATAAGGTATATAAGCCTGAGATATAAAGCTCTCTTAATATCCCACAGTCAAAAGGGCATTAGCTACTCATAGATATTGTTACTTATTCCTCTAGTAACCAAAATTCCAGGCTGACCTAAGAAAACTTAGCAACAGTCACCTCACTGAAATTGCCAGATTTCCACCCAAAATTACAATTTTATCATCTGAATCTTCCTCTCAAGAGAAAATCTTTTAAAAATCACAGATATTTGTTTATTCGTGTCTTGCACAAGTCAGTGTTCTCAGAATATAGTATTTTATCCTGTATTGGAGGAAAAATAATGATCCTTTTCTGCCATCTTCATGGAGAATTAGTTGACCAACCGGATTTTTGAAGTAGTAATGTCTTACTATACCAGTGGTTGCTTAAAAGGATTTTTATTGGCCCCTACCTGTGTTTTTGAGTATCTAAACACCTTAGAATGTTTCCTTATTCCAGTTCGCTCAGGATAAAATACTTCAGCATTGTGGCTAAGGGACAGTGCTTTCATTAG
>VXAV01007208.1:353514-364285 GCA_013399715.1 Alectura lathami | reverse complement strand
AAAAAAAAAAAAAAAAGTAAAAGGAGGGGGACACTAAAATTGTCATCTGTCTTAATTTTGTACGATTATTCTGAATACATCTTATATCATCTCCCTGTGACGTCATGCTGGCTGCTCTTGCAATTTGGGTAGTCCCTTGGGGATTCATTAAACCCCTACAGCCACATTATTATCCAAGAGTTTCATATTTTTATCTTTCAGACGTAATTATTAGCATTTCCAGCCTGAGAGCAAGGCTTGGAAATCCAAATGCTAGTCTCCAACTTAAAAAGGCTAATCAAAACCAAAATATTACAAGAAGAAGGAAAAAAAAAATAGTGTCTATTTCTATTTTTATTTCTAATTCCCTCCACTTTAAAGCTGATCTTCAATTTTTGTGGATCTGACTCACATTGTACCTGAAGTGAGACCATTGTATAAATATAAGAAATATCAAACTCTGTAGGAGCAAGACTGAATCTGTTTTGGACATAGATCTGGACCTAATTTGAAATCCGCTGAAATGAAGGCAAAGGCTTCGTTTTGCTACAGAATTTGGGTCGTGTCTTAGACTGTAGCGCCTAAGTGACTTGATGGCCAGGTTAGAAAAATTTTGCTGTGAAATTCAACCCGCCTGGGCCCAAGCAAGGTTTTGCACAAGCCCTGTGCTCAGTTTTTGTACAGTGTCAGTCCAGCTGTATGCAATGGTGTGTCAGCCTGTGCAGCTTCCTTCTGTGATTTACTAACAGGGTTTGGAGATCTGGATAGGAAAAAAATAAAGCTGAAGAGCAGAGAATGAAGGTGATACTAGTGAAAGATAGATATTAACCAAGTGAATCAGGAAGGATGTTTTGGAGAGAGAGGCTCAAAGGAGAAGAGGTTGGAGGTATAAGAGAGCTGGACCTGGAATTAAGTTGTAATATATTCAGCTCTAAATGTCACAGCCTAACCCCAAACATTATTATTAACATAATACTGACAGGCTGTTTTTACTTGCCTTCTGAGTCTTCAGAGTGTGCAGTGTTCATGTTGTCAAACCTTGTCTTCTATGGAGAGCTACAAAAAAAATATCCTGCCTTTATTCTTAAACAAATTTTCTGATAATTCTCAGAATTCTTAGAGAATACATTGGCTTCAGAAATCCAGGCCCCAAAAGGCTCCTTGACAAAAACATGGCAGGTACTGAGTTCTGTGTCGAATGGAGAATATAAAAAATTTAGTAGTAGAAAAAAATAAAGAAGTCATGGTCAGACCAATGACTAAACTTGAGCAGCTGTGAACAAGTCACAAAAGAAAGATGAAGAAGGAGCTAAGCCAAGCCGAACCAAAGGAAGGTAAAGAGGAGACAATTCTACCCACTTGTGGTACAGAGATGACTGAATGTGGCAAAGAAAACTGAATGCTGGGGTAAGATAAATGTTCACCTGAATTGCCCAGAAGACCACTGTTAAAGAGTCTGTGTCAGAGCTCAGACACGGGCACCTTTGCAGAAGTCCTTGGTTGAATTGCATCACACAAGAAGAGGAGAATATATGAAAAAAAAAAAAAAAAGTGTGACAGTGGCATTTTGGGAACAGCTAAGGTACATGGTGCTCCTGATGTTAGCGGCTCCCACTGTACTTCCCTTATAAGAATGAAGAGAGCCTACTGCCTCCAAATCCTGTTTGCCTGAGCTATGGGTGCTGAGATGTTAAGAAACATCTCAGGGACCTTCTAGGACAGGTGATGGGTCTACTCTGTGCAGCTGGCCCACATGTTCCCCTGCAAAGGCAGTGGGAGACTGCCAAGCCAGGGCAGAGAGCCAGAGTCCCTCCACCCGGCAGGTGAATGCACTATGAGCATGCCTGGGACAGCAGGGCAGAGCAGCTCTGCTCCAGCTGAGCTTGGCCAGGCAGAGGCAGCAAGCATGGAAACAGCAGGGGAGAGCCAGCCTGGAGGGATGTGAGGGAATGGAGTTGTTCAAAATGGGGGAAAATGAGCAAGGTCTTGAAGCAGAGGAAAGTTCAGTGTTTGGCTTTTTTAGTTTGCTTTTGGGGCAGGATATAGCAAGAAGCCAAAATGCCAGTTTTATGTTTCATCATCACTTTCTTAGCAAGCATACACACATCCCACTCTGCTTATGCGGGAGGGGCTATTAACATTGCAGGGGGCATCACCCTTCTCTGCTTTCTTTCTGCTTTAATGCAGGAGAGCTGATGCAAAGGTGGGACCATTAAGAAATTAACAGCAAAGGAAAAAGGGGTTCTCATGACATGCACTGGCTAGGCTTACAATAACCAAAGTTGTCTCTATTATTACATTTTTATATCCTTTGTCCTATATGAATCTCCATTAATCTGTAATTTCAATTAAAATGCATTTTCATTTCAAAACAGGTAAGGGTGCTTATTTTAATTCTCATTCTCAATGTGGCGCAGTTGTTATTCCACCTACATTATTTACTTGTGTATAAGTATCAAAGTGACTCCAGTACCTTGGAGTTTTGCTTCAGTTCTACAGGNCAGATAGAAGCTTTTAGTCATTCTGACATGAGGCTTTCATACAGCAAAAATATTACTAATACTATTTTGCCTCTAAAGTGCATTTGTTATCAATATGCACTTAAACTAGTGATCAAGATTTGGTGGGAGAGACACCTGCTCTGCATTTCTTATCTTTGTAATACCTTAGGGATACATCACTTAATAATTTAGTGCTAAACCATTTAGCATTTTAGCCCATCATCTCTTATATTACACATAGGATTTCAGTAATGTCTGATAAAATTATGTGTTAGATGCCTTATGTGTGTGTAAAACTTAATAAGTCTTCTTCCCCCCCTCAAGTTTAATAACTGATTTCTTACATTTATGGATGTGAAATTTTATTGCTCATGGATATAGTTTGAACCTAAATCTTCATATCTTATAAATTGATTTTTAGTTTCCTTTTTGACCTTATGAATTTCAATCAGACATTGACCTCTTGTTGCTCATGAATCTGACTGATTTAATGCCATATAACAATAATACTGTAGAAAAGCATTATCATAAGAGCCCATAGGGTTTGCTGAAACCCATAACTAGATTTTGGAGGCCTCTAGCAATAATAATTCTTGACCCAAGACTATTCTCTAATGCCTTCATCCGTTAACGTTCTGGACTGACCAATCCTTGTTTTAGTACATTCAAGGAAAGTGGTGGAGACTCTCAGGAGAATATGAGCTAAAACTGTATGGAGCAGATAGTGCTGAGTACACCCAGTAACGTGAAGCTTATGAAGGACCAGTTCTGTCTGGGATTTGTCACATTTTGAAGTGAGAAGGAAAAACTATTTAAAAGGAATCAAAAATTTCTATTTAACTGGTGCAAAAAGTAGTATTTAAGATTTAAAAAAATAAAAATAAATAATTAATACTAATTGTCTTAATAGAATGTATTGTTAATCTTCAGTCTATCATTATGGCTGCAGCCTAAGTAGAGGACTTGAATGATTACTGCTTTGTTTGCTTGGCAGTGCTATTTTAATTTAATTTATTTTAATTGCTTATATGCTTTGGCTTACTGAATAACTGGGTGTTGATGTCCATTATTCCTTATTTAAAATCTTAAAGTGAAAACCAAAGTGTGAAGGACATGGGGCTGCGGCATGAATTTATGAATGCTGCATGTGACTGACTTTGGGCATGAATGTTTACTGTATGACTGTATTTACTGTGTGTGTACATATATATGTATATGGGACCTTCATTTATTAACTGTAGGAATAGGAAACAGGCAGGGAGTCCACATCAAAAACCCAGATAAAACTACTTCTTGTAAACAGGGCAGGGGTTAAGAAACAACACATGAACTATGAGCTGTGAAATACTCCTTCCAGACTCCAGCCAAAATTATACAGGTGTTTCAGCATGACAGGGGGCAAACAGATCAAAAGGGCTATAATCAGTTTAAAGCTCCTTCTGTTCTAGGGCGATGGCCCGTTTATCAGGGATTAATTTATGAGGAGCAAAGTGACACAGTCGCTGTCTAGGAGGAGGATAATAGGTCTCAAGCACCCAGCATTAGGTAAACTTAGGTAAGAGCAAGAGACCACTCACATTAAACCTTTTATGCTTTGTTGTAGTCTTAATTTTAATACTGAAAAATGGCTGGTTGCTGTATTATTTACTGATCTGAGTGCCAGAATGAAGTTGAAGATGGCCAACTGAATCTTGCGTAATGTTTAGGGCACAGCTGGTGTAGCCACGATCTAATCCCATGGCGTGAAAGTCTTATAAACTGCCTCAGAGAGAGCCAAAATTTGCACTCTACCTTGAAAATGTGCATTGCTCATCATCTTGTTTGTAGTCTTGGCTCTGGACTTGGCTCTGGCTACTGTAGCACAGTGGTGATCTGTGAAGCAAACCTCCAACCACAGTGCTTCCTGAAGGGCACGTGCTGACCTGGTCACGTCTACGTCCTTTTGTGTTATATTTTACACAAACATATATGCATGGAGTCACTGTTGCGTTACATCTAGCAATTGTTATTTCGTGTCGTGTTTCGAGACAAGAGAAATGGGAGATGGTCCTGTACATCTCATTAAGGCTATCATGTCCTTGATGCTTTGCATTTAAAAATTAATTAAAAGTGAAGACCTCTTCGTGGCAGTCCAAAAAGTGCTGGCGCAGAGCCATGTCCATTTATCTTTCTCTAGAGAACTATTCTTTCCATACTGATGGCACATGACATTATTGGCATATCTTCTCTGGTTCATATCACTATCTAAACAGGTTTCCAAGGCTTGCGGTGCAGACACTGAGGTTACAACGTGCATTCCCAGTGTTACTGAAGCTGCTAGGGTTTCCGCCAGACATCGCGTATATGATGTAGAGTGTAAAATGAGGGTTTAAATTAGTTTTGAGTTAAGAGTGCCAAGTGTTTCTTGAAAGCCAAAAGTTAGACTAGATGTAATCCAGCAGTGAAATCAGACTTCATATACTCCTTAATAAAAAGCACAATTCCACTTCCTTATGCAGTGGGCAGTGAGCTTTTTAAAAGAGAAACTTGCACCTGGTATATTAATGTTCAATTCAGACATACAATACAATAAGTGAGTAGCTGAAAATACAAATATACAAGAGGAGCTGTTCAGTATTACTACTCTGTTGAGGATGGTAAAAAGTCAAAACCCAGCCAAGTCATTCAGTTCTTTTATAAACTAATTAAATAATTTATTGTTATGCAAAGGTAACAATTTTCTGTGTTTATTCCAGTTTGTGCTGATATCTGATAATGACTGAAGCTCTTTGGACCATGCATTTTTTAGCTAATTCTCTCAATGTTGGCAATAATTTTGCTGTTTCGATAACTGATCTTAGTCACCTGCTGCTAAAAACACTTGTCATGTTGAATTACATACCCTGTGCAGATATTGTTGCAATTAGCAATTACAAAATATCACAAGATAAGTGTACAAAGGTTCAGAATCCAAATTTGTAACTGTATATAATCGTGTCCTAATTTGCTTAAGCACATGCCTAGGAGTTCTGTTTATTTGTACATGCTGTTTATTGATCTGTGTGCACAGACGTAGTAACAGCACAAGGGATGTGGAGCTGTTGGAGCGGGTCCAGAGGAGGGCCACCAAAATGATCAGAGGGCTGGAGCACCTCTCCTGTGAGGAAAGGTTGAGGGAGATGGGACTGTTCAGCTTGGAAAAGAGAAGGCTCCGGGGAGACCTCATTGCGGCCTTCCAATACTTGAAAGGAGCTGACAGGCAGGAGGGGGACCGACTTTTTACACGGGTGGATAATGGTAGGACAAGGGGGAATGGGCTAAAACTGAAAGAGGGGAAGTTCAGGTTGGACATCAGGAAGAAATTCTTCACTGAGAGAGTGGTGAGGTGCTGGCACAGGCTGCCCAGAGAAGCTGTGGCTGCCCCATCCCTGGCTGTGTCCAAGGCCAGGCTGGATGGGTTCCTGGGCAGTTGGATCCAGTGAGCTGGTGGCTGGCAGCCCTGTCCACGGCAGGGGGTTGGCACTAGATGATCTTTGAGGTCCCTTCCAACCCAAGCCATTCTATGATTCTGTGAAATTTGGAGAAATGTGATGTGAGCATAAAACCAAAATACCACCGTATGTCCCCATGCCCAGTGTCTCTGGTTGGCTGCCACCCAGCCCACCAGAAACGTGGGGCCTAGGGGCCTGGTGGAATTCAAACTATCTGAATCCAATGCTGTGTTTTCTCCATTCGGAAGGGAAGGGAAGGGAAGGGAAGGGAAGGGANACCACCGTATGTCCCCATGCCCAGTGTCTCTGGTTGGCTGCCACCCAGCCCACCAGAAACGTGGGGCCTAGGGGCCTGGTGGAATTCAAACTATCTGAATCCAATGCTGTGTTTTCTCCATTCGGAAGGGAAGGGAAGGGAAGGGAAGGGAAGGGAGACTGAAAATGCTCCCTTCCTGTGATTCCAGTGTCTTCATATAGTACTGAGCAGTCAGTTACGGGGGATCATCATATATTTCTTCTTTTTTGGCTCTCCAGCAACAGAATCTATTTTATTTCTTGGTGTCCTTTCTAGTTATTCTGTATTACTCATAACCGCAGCAACGTGGTAGCTGCCAATATAAATTTAGTCTTTTCTGTTTATTCCGTACTGTCCTGTCAAAGCAGATAAGTCTGCTTTGCATTAGAGTTCAAAAATTTAATTGTGGGAAAATGATGAGTCACTCCAGCTAAGGTAAACCAATGTCTGTGTCAGGGGACATTCTTTTGATGTATAAAGCAATGATACAGCATTAGGGCATGAGCCAAAATCACTAACTCTCACATGGAGGTGTCATTTACATTTCCCAGGGACAATGAAGTTTTTTGAACCAGAGATAAAATTGATTTGGGGTCAAGCTGGAAAAAGAGAACAAAAGAACAGGAAAAGGGAGTCTTCCAAGTTCGATTAGCAATTCAAGTGACCTACCTGTGAACATCTGAAGAAATGCTCTCAAGAGAATGCTCAGGATACTTAAGTGTTTTCCTTCCTTGTTGCCATGAGGTATGGTGATCGGTAATGAGATGGTAGGAATCATCTCTAGGAACCAGGAATGGCTCCAAGGTGTGAGGAGCAGAGTCAGTGTCCACAGTTATGACAAGGTCTGTGGAAATTGTGCTGCAATCACTATTGAAGGTCCTTTTACTCTCCTCTCCAGGATGGCAGTGTGACAATCTCTGCCTGATGTTATGTGTTCTCTGGCATCATCCTTCATTGCAGAACTGCATATCTGAAACCCAAACCACTTCAAGAGTTACACCAGTCTGAATAATAGAGGTCATGCACCTTGGGAGTCAGAGAGCTGGGCCTTCTACCTGTCTGGTGTGCTATATAAGGGTGGTTCTTATACAATAAGGAACCTCAGTCTCGGCAGTTAAATGAGATTTATATGCACAAAGTTAAATTGGCAAACAAATAGCAGAATCCAAAGAACAAAAACTGGAACAGGGTCTGAGTACACAAATAACTGAAAATCAAACAGATACAGAACCCATCACCTTTCCCTCTATGTTTTGGGCCTAAATATCGTTGTGATTCCTACATGGTAATCAGTTCCCTTTTAATGAGATTTAACTGTAAATCGTTTAAATAATTCATAAGTGGTTAGTCGTATAACCCTTGCACTGCTCATTGCAGCATAGCAGAACACGCATTTATAGAACCGCTGGAAAATCCCAGCCAAGGCATCTGGTGCTCTCCCTACCTCAGACATATTTGGATTCCCCTCTCTTTCCACACGCCACAGTCATCAGTCTTTCAATGGCTTCTGGAACTGTGGCTGAGCTTCATTTGCCCTCCTCTGCATTCTAGTCTGATAAGTAGACCTTTTCAAGGACAAGTGTAGCAACTTACCCAAGACTAAATTGTCTTCAGCATTTCTTTGTGATATGATTCATTTGCAGCAGAAGAAATAGCAGAAATTGAGCAGAAATGCGTAAGGATAGCCCATGTAGGAAAGATGTAAATGAATTCCAAACCTTTTATTCAGCATAATTTGGACAAGACATAATAGAGTCTACAGTTTACAAGTGAGAAGCAATAAGTGAGAAGTATATAACGGGTAAAACAGCACTCAATTAATTTATATTTTCTGCTGCATCTTTATGGTGAAACTCAGCTGTGTGTTAATGGTCCTCATAAGAATCTAGACAACGCTGGTGCTCTACTGATACTTCTTATTAAGGGTAAAATTCACCCTATTGAAGAGGACAAGCTTAAGATCTATGCACCCACTTAGTACCACTTATCCCAATTTTCACTTAACAAGGGCGTAAGTACTGTATACATCTGGATTGTCCTTCTGCACTAAAGTGAATTTTCTCCCTAGTAAATTAGATTGGTCTGATGTGTGCTTAAAAGGAAGAAAATCTTTGCTTTCATGAAGGGTTGTTCTGGGAAATTGCTGCTTGACCCATAATTTAAACAAAAATTTTCAGTTCTTTAAAACTGCTTTGACACTTATGCATGGTATATTTACATGATTTACCATTTGATCAAACAGCAAAGTTGAAGTAATGGAGCCCATCAATCATGAAGGGGAATGAAGTTTTTGAGGGAGCTGCTTGTTCCTTTGCTTTTCAGGTCCTTCCTGTGGATGGATTTTTTTAATATACGTTTATTGTGAAGTTTAGGTAAAATTGGTAGGGAGTGGGTTGAGTACTATCATAAGACCATAAGCATATCCCTTGGCAGAAAGCACAGAAGAGTGGAATGTAGTTATATATTTAACTTCTATGTGAGTGAGATAAACATAAACACGATAATTCTGTAAGCCAGTAAGCCACAACAGAGTTTAATTAAATGGAAAGTCTTGTGTGCGTGCAGACCTATGCCTACTTTTGTGTGCTCAGCTTGTTACCAGCGATAGGTTAGACCCACCTGTGTGCACATCTGTCTCGTTGCACAAGTCCTGCTGTTCTACAAACACATACTCCCCCACGCCCAGATGCAACCATGCAGAGCCCTCTAGCTTCTGACTTTAAATAGGCAGCTGGTTGGACACATACACATTAGGGCATGCAGAATACCTTCCTATGGCCTCAAACGCATGTTTTTATTTGCAGGAACACAGGCACTGCAAGATACTCCAGTCACAGTTAATGAAGTCCTTAATGAACTGATGGGCCTGTTTCTTATCTCACTTACGCCAGATTTAAACCTATGTAACTCCATTAACTTGTTGAGTTGATCCTAATTTTACATAAGTGTAAAAAAGATGAGAACCAGACATTTTATGTTCTCATTATCTAAGAGAATACAAAGTATGGAGTTCTTAAAAACCTTTTTTCTGCTTTCTATCAGTTACAAAGAGCCTTATGCACTCACCCACCTCTGACCCTTCCCACTTTCCCTATGTACCAATTTCTCCAGCTGCTTACTCCATTTTCCCACAGTCAGACTGATCATGAAACTTTTGATCTCATTGTGGCTTTGAACCTCCTGAAATGAGTTTTGTAAACTTTATTCCTAGTAAGCACATTCCTTCTCAAGAGTCAAAACTCTGCATTCCTTGTCCTTTTCCACAGAGCCCTGCCCTAACACTCTTAGCATTTTGTGGTGTAAAGAAATTACCAGTACTGAAATCATTCATATAACATGAGGGTAAAATTATGGAATCGAAGACAAAATCTTTTTCCTATTTACAGTTTAACTGTAGCAATGTTTAATCTAGTTCTGCACTCTTCAGCTGATTATGTTGAACTTTCTCTGTCTCCAGTAGTTTACCTTCCATGTGAACTCTGAATTGAAAGATCAGTTTTACCCCAAGGAGACATACTCTGTGTACACAGAGAAAATGATCTCAGATGCTTTGTTTAACTTTTACTCTGTTTTGATATTGCCCTGATGTGACTTACAATGTAGTAATGTACTGTATGTTTCTGTCTCCATAACCAAGTTCAAACACCAGCACGAACCTGATCTTCAAGAAATTCAAGACAATGATTCTCGTGAGAAGCTCGCCTATCAGGTACTTTTGCCAGCTTACTCTAAGCATGTACAAAACTGAATGTACGAAGTGGCCAGCAGTGCAACAGGAGCCCTAATGAGACATCTGAAATTCCAAAAACATGAGTCTGAGCTGACCTGCACCATGTTAGCACTGGAGTAATGCCTCTGACTTTGATGGAGTCACTCATCATTTACAGCTATGTATGATCAAATATATAGCCCAGAGAACACAAATGTTAACATGGATAGCCGCAGTCAGGGAAGGGATGCTTATTCTAATGGTACCTCCTGTCAGTCAAGTCATAGACTAGATGTCACTTATGAGGACAATGGATCACCCTTTTTCTCTATTCTGAATATGATTAAAAATAAAAAAAATGAGAGTTAGAATGGAAAAATAAACTATTAGGAAAATAAATAAGAGGACTGAAAAGAGAAATCAGAAAGCAGAATGAAAGGCAGTTGCCCTAAACAGCCCCACAGCAATTACCTCAGGCTTAGCAGAGGGTGAGATGGTTGTCTGAGCAGCTTGAAATGAACTGCATTGCTCAGCTGTGTTACAGTAGTCATTTCCTATTTCATTCTCCCAAGGCTTATGCAAGACTCCTCCAGAAAGTGCCAAGTTTCTGCCAACGGAGGCAATGAGAGCTCCAGGATTCCTCCGCAGCCAAAGCCAATGTGTGATGAGGGCAATCCCCCTCCAAGAGTCACATATGGCAAAGTCAGACCAAGTCAGTGAGAACAGAGCAATGGCCATCTAGGAAAGTTGTGTCAGATATGACTAAATAAATGCAGGGCTCAGACCAGACTGAGCTGGAGAGTAAAAAAAAAAAAAA
>VXAV01007208.1:332088-353481 GCA_013399715.1 Alectura lathami | reverse complement strand
GAAAAAAAAAAAAAAAAAAAAAAAAAGAAAGAATAAGATTCGGGAGATCAAATACTGAATAGATGATTATTTCCCCTTTGTGGTAGTTACAGAATCACACAGAATCACAGAATGTTACAGATTAGATTGGAAGGGATCTTGAAAGATCATCTAGTCCAATCCCCCTGCCAAAGCAGGAACACCTAGATCAGATTGCACAGGAACGCATTCAGGCGAGTTTTGAATGTCTCCAGAGAAGGAGTTCTGCGGTATGTCTGACCCTTTACTTACAGAGGTGACCAAAGGTTCAAATCAAGGCTGGTATTTCTTTGTGATAGCTCATGCATAAAAATGAGAAGATGATTTTTTCTTTTTCTGGAAAAGAAAAGAGGACCCAAGTTTATCTCTTTTATGTTCCTAATTGCAGGCCTCGTCTGAGTTGTGCGGAAAGCTCACATCAGTATAAAGATACATGAATTCTGATCTCTGTCATACCCTTACGATGCCAAAAAGACCTGCAGCTTCAAGTGACTGCTCATCTGATGGGTTTCAATTCTGAAGTCCAAAATGAGATGCCTCTGCTTAAGGACTGGCTATTCAGAGATGTGCTTGAAGTCCTGAAACTGCTCCTGAGATCAGCAGGAACTGACTTTAAGCACCACTGAAATACAGCCCTGGCTTTCTTACACTAGAATTTTTTTAATTGAAGATACCTGAATGTTACAAGACACTTATAAAAAGGTGAGCTGGAGATAATAATGCTTTCAAAGCACAGCAATACCTAAGTATGACAAATACTGTAGAAGTGCTAATGCTGTTTGGCAATTTCCTGGAAGGTCTGTGGAGTGGAAATTCAGTTCGTTAACTGATGCTGATACCTCCAGAAGTCATTTCAAATTCTTTTCCTGAAATAAGACTTGAACCCAGATGGCAGAGGTGAACCCACTTCGCTAGCCTCCAAAAAGAGATGTTATAGGTTCAGAAATGATATTTATATTCCCAAATCTCTCTCTCTTTCTCTCTCTTCTTTAAGCTTATTAAAATTAAAAGCATGACCTGCCACATCACATTACATCAAAACATGATGTAACTTCTTAATTTTGAAAAAATTGTTTTAATTTATGATGTTGCATTATGCCACAAAAAGCTTTTGTTTTCCCCAGAGTAACTATAAATTTTTTACACCGACTGTTTATCCAGTATCTTTGGCAGACTGAAACAGTGAGCATTGGCAAAAGGCAGATATTTAACAGCTACTGACGAACAGCTTATGAATCACCAGGCTGGGATCCTGGCACACATCTCCCTGTAGGTACCTTACTGAAATCACCCATCTTCCCTTCAACTCCTTCTAACAGCAGTAACATTGAGTAACCGACTGATCCTGAACCACTAAACTTGATCTACTTTATCCTCTCAAGCCTTTATATTTTTGGAGGAAAAGTACTCTTGCTGTAAAAGTGCCACTGAAATAACATTCCAGGAGCAGTGTCCAGGATGGATTTCCCACTAATTCTGAATAACCCACAAAAATATTTTCATTATAATACTTGGCATTTTTTCATTTATAGATACTAAAGGGATTCGCCAAATAGCTTTACCTATCTGGTTATACAGATGGGGGAACTGAGACATGGGCAATAGAAGACATCATTAGGAGAGCCAAGAATAAGCTCGTCCAGGTCTGCTCTGCTGGCCCCTGTATCTTCCAGATGATAGGCTCATAATGTTTGGCTTATTGTTTCACGTGCTCCTGCAAGGCAAGCTGGACTGTCCATGAAAGGCTGTATGCTTGTTGGCCTGGATCTCTCACACTTGTTTACCTGTCTGGTGCTTTCTGGGGAAATTGCTCTGGCTAAACTAGAGGAAGTTCAACAGAACTTGAGAACAAGGACTACTTGTCCGAACAAGGATTTTCGAGCCCTTGGTTTCTGAACAATTGCTTTATAGGGTGGACTGTGTACCGTAAATCTGTAGCATAGGAGTATGGTCATATTGGTTTAACTGTCTTACTAAGACTGGACTTATTTCTCATACAACTGATAAAAGTCATAATGCTGTCAGTCCCTAGTATACTAGCTGTACTCAGCTTTTACTGCTTCCTAGTTCCATGATCCATAGTGCACATATGGGGTATAAAGCTTTTTAAAATCATAGCCCCTTAACTAAAAGCTTTCTCTGAGAGACAGTGTGGTTTGAATTATATTGAGGACCCCAAACAGCAATTGCTCTTGGGCCACTGCCTTTGAAATAGATCTATTTTAGGTAGATATTCCTCTTTTGAAGGGGTACTTCTACCCCTATTTATGAGCCTCACTGTTTGTACCAAATAACCTAACATGGGAGCAAAAGCTCCCTGAGTACTTTTGATGTAAATGCTCAGCGACGATCTCCACCTCAAGCAATGTGTCGGGTGAAAAGGGGACAGGTTTTTTCACCATTGTGTAGCTGTTGCTTTGGGTGCCCTACCAAGAACCAAACCACAGGGCTCTGACTTGTTTTTCATGAAAATCCTAGAAGAGTGTCTGTTTTATCTCAATGTTGAGTAGGGGAAAGTTCTAATTTCAAAAAATGTCCTTGGCTCAGGAAACCATTCCTCATGTCATTTCTAGTAACAAGCACCTATTACATCAGTAACATTTCTCCTAGTGACAGATTGGTGAATTAACCTGGATTGTTTTCACTTGAGATCGAATCTCCAGTATGGTTCAGTGAGAGTGATGCAATCTGCACCAGCAAAGCTGTCAGAGCACAGAGTCTGAAATGAGCTGGGGGGCTGCTTAAAATATGTGTGCTAACCTCCACCTAGGGTACCTGGTTACCTCAACCAGTAAGAGCCTGACAGGAAAGAGAAAAGGTCTGAGATGAAAATGCTGGATGAAGCTGAGCTGGAGTCCAAACTGTCTTGTAAATATGGAAGGAATTATCCTGAAGGAATCTCCTGTTGACTAGACATAAGCGGTTTCAGGTTTTATGGCATCTTACATTATTGTTTAAATTTGTTTCAGGAAAGAAACATATTTTTTAAGGTCAGGAATACACATTTGTTGGATGCTAAGACACCTGAAAAGCAAGAATACAGATTGTAGGATGAATATTTTACAGAGTAATTATTTAAATATATTCAAGTATGAACATCTTTAGATCCTAAATTTAGTATTCCTTAAAAATATAATCTTACAATACAATCTAGCCCACTCTCATATTGTTCATATCATTCTAATTTTCTGTTTGAACAAGTTGTTTTGAACAGTTGTGCACTCACTGTTTATTTAAAGTGCCCCAGATATTTTTGATATTTTTGCCCCAGACTTTAATTTTTGGCATAACACTTGCCCATATGTTGATGACAATCTATATCTGAAGTTCTCCAAACATGATAGCACACCACGGCTGGTGTGTGAACCACTCAGATGAGATGTGCAGAGGCAGCTCCTGTTTCCTATAGATCCACCGCCTAAGCTGCAGGTAAGGGCCTGCCTGGGGCAGAGAAGCAGAAATCCAGGGACTGCAAGATCCTTCGGCAGGTCCGCGCAGCTGAAGAGCAGCCTGTGCATCAAGCACTGCCTTGGTTGGAGACCAGGAGCAAGAAACAGTGCCTGGAGGAGTCAGGCTGAAAGAGGTGATGGTGGGTGTAAGGAGCTGGGTAAGAGGCCTGGAGATGCTGCTGGAAGAAGGGAGTTCATATTAATATGTAGTGAAGGTAAGAAAAGAAGGGATGGCATTCATCTCTACATGTGCCTTGAGAATTAATAAAACAAAATAGCAAGGAGTAACAGCCACTATTGCAAACTAATGAGTAAACTGGATTTGGGGAATCTACTTGCTGTAAAAGAGATAAGAAATCCATAGGCTCCACTGAATTACTGGATTATAAATCACATTTTCAGTTCATTTCTCCAAATCTGCACACCAAGTTGAACTCAAATTCTAGGGTTCAGCTGTTTTGTTTTGGCACAGTAAATAACTGGATCTCAGAGTTTTAAAGCTCTGATTGTACCTCTCATACCTCTGAGCTTTATGTCTCATTATATGAATAAAACTGGCACCTGCAGAAATGTGAGCCTGCCTGCATCTGGCTGAAAACAACATGGCTCAAATTTAACCACACCTGTCCTATTTAAAGTCAGTGATAAATGGTTAATACACTGAAATTGAGATTGCCTCTATTATGTTATGTAAAGATATTATAGAATCACACAAAGATCTTTTGTTATTTGTGGCATCACCAAGCCTAATAAACAGCTTCAATTTCAGTTTTAAGTAGGAACACCTTATTATCAAGTATCAGCCATGATGTAATTGTTGGTAACTTTTTCCGGCCACCTGTCTTCCAGCATGGTCCTTGGTGTCTCCTGATTGAACCTTAGCTTGCTCAGCTATATTGGAGTCAGAAAATGATCACATACACTGTAGTGTGACCTATGTCTAGGTTTCATATCCCCAGTTTTCTAGAAGTAGTAGGTAGGAGTCACAGAAGAAATTCTAATCTCAGCCCTCCAGGGTGTTAATCAAAGGTTTCCATGTCCTTGTCTTATTTCTGCAATTTGTATCCTTGTTACCATGCCGTCTACTAACCCGAACTGAATCTTCCCTAACAAAAAGACCTTTTCTCAACAAGATTAAAAGCAGAATACTTTAAGTAATTTAAAATACAAATGTGCAATGAAATATCATCCTGGGTGATGCTATGAGAAGGAAGAGTGTACAGTATGCTTTATGTGCTTTTAGCTGTTCTACCCTACACTGCAACATGTGCACCCACTCTTGTAACCTTTACTGCTGTGCAAAGATGATCTGTCATTTCTACCAAATATATATATAATATGCACACTTGCACACTGAGGCTGCTTTGAATCCTTACTGCCCTCTAGAGAAATTCTGCTAGAAAAGCTCAAACTGACCGAGTCAGCAAAAAATAATTGCAGTCCTAATCTTAACGACACCAGCTGCGTACTGAGTCTGTAACAAGATCTGTAGACATAGAAATGAACCCAAAGATCCTTTTTCTCAAGGCTCTCACAATAACTTGGAGTTGGGGCCAGACTCAAGCACACTTGCCATTTACTTCATAGGATACTTCAGCAAAAATTGAGTTTCCATTATCCGTGGGTTTAAGTGAAAAAGAAACTAAAAGATTTTTCAGTAACAAAATTGCAAGTGCAAAAGCTGACTTACATTCTCAGCACCAGCATGGGATGCTTAAATTATTTAAACTAGACATCTGTAACTATACACCTTTACTTTGTCATTCTCACACTTCTCTCTCATATTAAACAGGCAAGCCTGGTGGTCACGGATGAAGCCAGATGTCACCGAGCTTAAAGGCTTGAACTCGTGCTGCAAGCCTTGAGCAAGCCCTCTGGAAGAGGGTGAGCACCTCCTGCAAGGGCAAGCGAGATCTTACAGGTACAACCGACCACTTGCATTTAAAATTGCTGCAGTCCCAAGAACATTTTTTGTATGGTATTATTCAGTAAAAATAAAATATCAGAAGACACAGCAAAAGAAGAGATGGAAGTATTACTTCATGTGGTTGGGCCAACGCAGACAAAACAGCAATTGTAAACCTAGCAGTGAACGATAGCACAGAGCAGCTAAGAATATATTCAGCAAACTGAGATCCTATTTTCACACTGACAAAAAAAAAAAAGAGAAAAATATAAAGTGTGTGTCTGTGTGTGTATATATTTTCCAAAACAGCTGAATCCCACTATACTGCAGAATCTTATTCATTTAACAGGCTGTCAGTGCAAGTTCCTTTACATAGCTCTGCCTTTTCATGCCTAATGGGGTTTGCCCTGTACCAGACAAAGCCTATTACACATGGCAGAGAAACAGATGATATTAGAGGCTACTGGAAGCAGCGTTGACTGCCCTCTAATGGCATGTGTGCCATGAGCACACACCTGAGCTCCCCGGGGGCTCCTGCCAGAATGCCAGCAGGTTACAGATGGTTTGCAGGACAGCTCTGTCCCGGGGTTCCTGGTGTTCACTGCAAGAGAATTGTTCATATCCAGAGCAAAAAATGAAAAATTTGCATCATGCTTTCAGTTTTTCAAGCCACAACAGTGGGACAGAGGTAGCAAATGCAATCCAAAAGCAAAAACAGCACAGAGCAGATGTACAGTCAATGAGGCCAAAGAACTAAAGGGCTTGCTTACTTGCAGACACAAATCTGTTCAGCATTTGAGTACCAAGTGCTGTGCCTTGCAGCCAGCCTGTCAACAGAAAACTTGAAGTACTGGATAGTGTCAGCATTTCAATTCTTTTGATTCTAGGGGGGGAATTCCAAAGGTTTATATGTTCAGATTAAGTTAAAATGCCTAACTCTGAGCATGTGCTGAGTCAGAATTTTATAACTGTTTACCTATCTGGTTTGTGTGTCTGCACATAGGTATGAGCTGGGCATTTAATCTGTAAGTCTATTGAATTATTGTTAAAGTAACTGTAAATACAGAAGATCAACTTCCTAAGCCTGAGAGTGCAAGCAAAGTAAGAGTCATCACACAGAGATAAAAAATAGTAATTATCATTATTGTTGTTTTGTTACATTAGCACTAAGGGATTCAGCGTGCCTCTCTCTACAGTCAGATTCTCTTATGTTCTAAATAAATCAGGGCAGAAAAGGAAATTAAGGTTTCAGTCATGAATTACTCTGACTAGTTTCTAAGTAGCTCAGTGACAGTGCTTCAGACTGAACCCAGACCGTTTGAATCTCAGCATCTTCCCTCCTTCACCAGACCTTCCATGCCCTTTCGTGTCCTTTTTTTTTAATAATATTTTGCTCAGTACACAGGGAAATGTTTTCCCCAGTGTACCGGTGATCTATACCAATACTTGGTACAGAGATCAAATACGTGCTAGTTCAGAAAGCAAAATTATCTTTCCAAAACTGGAACCTGCAGAGATGGATGGAGGATGGTTCCTCTTCCACAGAGGAGCTTTGGATTGTGACCATCATCTGCCTGAGCAATCCATTCTCTACTACACCATCCCATCAATAGTCAGTGTTTATTTTAAAATACTTTTTCATCTTTTCATCATTACATTTTCATCTCTTCTTGAAATCCTTCTAACCTATTTAAGAGGGGAAACATCAGTCTTGTAACTCTTTGGCAAACCGGATAACTTTTCTGTGGCAATTCCCACTGATCCTAAAGCAGTGGGACTATTTTCCATCGGTTTCCCAGCATAACTGAATTTCTGATGAATCTTATCCCCAGCACATTTCAAACAAATGTTTGCATTTATGTCGGATACAGACTAAATTGGATTCTTCAGGGTGGGGTCCAACAAAGGCAACTTTTCTTCATGGCAGATGCCATGCATTATTTAAAACAACTTCATACTACATGACTTCTTGCACAAAAATGTAATGTGCTAATAATATCCATTCCCTTTCTTCTACCTTTGTCTCTCCCCATTATTATAACTCTGTCCTCTAGCTTTTTCCTCTGCTGAGCTTTCAGACATCTTCCTAATCACCATTAGACACGGTGGGAAAATGGGTGGCACCACCATGTGCAAAAGGCTGTGTTGTAATTTGAGGGGCTCGGCAGTCATCTTCATGAGTGATGGCACAACCCAAGCAGCAAATATAGCTCACTCACTCTGGGGAAAAGCTATTTGATTTTAGATATAAATGTATTTATATTTATGTGCATATGTTTGTAGATGTCAAATATTAATTTCTTTTTTTCTAATTTTCTCTCATTTGCATCTGTCCCAGTGCCTCATCATTCTGGGACTGGAGTGACTTTGCACAAGCCTTGCCTTTGAGGTGCCACTGAGCAACATCATCAGGGAGAAACTGTGCCTCCAAAGGGTGTGACTCTTGCTGTTCCTCCTTGTCACAGGGCAGCTAGGTGCTGGTATGACTGTCACCTGCATGCCAGCCAGTCACCTCTGCAAAGTGCTTGGGAAGGTGTCTCCAGGTGCAGATGAGTCAGCTCTGAGGGTTCCAGGCTGAATAGTCATGCCAAGGGGTGTTAAACCCCTTGCCAGCCATGCACAAGGAGGTTTCTTGCAAGAACCTCATGCAGGTGGAAGCAAACCAGGGAGCACACCCTGATCCAGGCAAGGATCCGACCACGATCCCAGAGAGGTGCTGTCAGAGCCCAGACATTCAGATGTGTCTCAGACCACCTCAGATTATTAGCCCCTATGATTTGTAATGCTTGTAACAAATCTTCCCATTCCTTTTGATCCATATATGTGATCCTTTATGTCCTTAACAGCAAAAGACCACCTTGCCTCCCTCAAAGCTATACTGGAGGCCACCAGGTTAATTCCATGCTATATGCATGGATAAAAAGGACGATAAGAAGAAAGAGCAGGTCATGAAGTGGCAAAGGTTGAGAAGCTCAGCTTTAAACACTTTATGGGAAATTGTAAAACTTCTAAACAATTTAATAGATTAACCTCCCCTTTCAGTGGCATCAGTAAAACTGAATTATCATCCTCACTTTTAACTGATGCCTAGACCCAATACCCATCCATCAGGGATCATTTAGTGATAAAGCAATCAATCCTGCCATGGTGCAGAGGGGACAAACTATGCAAGATACCATCACCAAATATCCTTTCCACCCCAAAGCATTCTGTGAGTCTTTGTCAATGAAAGTGCATTTGTCTAGCCTTATCTGCTGCAGTATACGTGGAATACAAAGGAAGAAAGTAAAATATGCATTTGATGTACATGTGCAGATGCCAGACATACTATCAACCCAAGGAGGACTGCCTTTTTCCCAGGAACTGACAACCGATAACCAACAACTGTTCCGCTACCTCAGGTACCAAATTAAAGCAACGAAAGCAAACACAAAGCTGTTCTAAATAATGCTGTGATGTATGCATGATTGGAGAGAACAATCTTCTGTGACTTAAACCAGAATCCCTAAAATGTTGGTCATCTTTTCATCATCACGGTATGCGAAATATACTTCTCTTTCATATTCACACTTTGACTCCTCACTGTTTACAGTCTTGTTTTTTGATGCTTGTTCTTCTGATATATTAAAGATTTATATATGTATCAAGAAATTACAGATCAGAAAAAATCGGAAAAAGTTTAAAAACTTTCTCTAATTATCTTAATAGGCAATTGGATTTTCTTAAGGTATGTATAATTTGTACATGTTTATAATAATGTTTAGAAGAAATAACATAAAAGTAATTTTTTTAATAGAAGTATCCCCACTTCAGGTAGGAAACTGTCCATTTCCACTGCAAAACCGATTTTTAGCAAAAAATATATATATATATTTGAAAGAAACATATACTAACTCATTTTCTAAAACAGAGAGAAATGTTTAATTTTCCTGCTAAATGTAATAACATTTCTGTATGATTTTGCTTAGGGTAAAATAAAATAGAATAAGTCTATTTCTCAGCCAGATAAGAACTTTATTACGACTGATCTCCTTGGATGTTTTGTGAATGATAATGTGGCTACTGGAGCAAAAGGAAACCTTTACCTATGGCTGCCTAGGAGTTAGGATTTTCATCAACAAACAGATTCAGGCTAAATTAAGAGGTTCAGTATAGCAGAGTTCTTCAAAGGCTTTGTAGTTGCTCAACTCCAATTAAAAGTCTATTGAATTGGACACTTCATTCCCATTTCTGTCCATGAAAATCCATCTTCTATAAGGTACTGTGTTGCAATTCTAGGCTGAAAATCAGGTGCACAGACATCTATAGAGAATGCAGTGCATTATTTTTGAGGGATAAAGAAAATAATAGCTATTATATCAAACATTTTGGGTACAATATTTAACAAAGAATATCACAATAACAGGACACAAATAACGAAAAAAAAACAAATTGAGATTTTTATATTTGTGTGTGTCACCTATCACTCAAGTAGCCATATCACTTTATGTCTAAAATTTGTGTTGTATTTTGTGCCAAAGCAGTGGATTATCCAGCTATAAGCAGCATATCCAAGACAGACAGTACAATACAGACCTGCTGGTGCCACATAACTGAATATCTTTTTAAGGGAATTAGCAGGGGCAGCAGCTGTAGTGGGGCTCAGAAGTGATGACAATAGAAAATTCTTCAGGGAAGATGGTCTGACTCTGCAAAAAGTTACTGACATATGTAGGACAGTAGAAACAGCCCAAGAGCAAATACTAATCCTATCTGAAGATCATGTGGTGAAATGTATCAGAAGGAATTACAGGAGATGAAAATGCAAAGGTAAAATGCAACACAGGATTGTCTGCCTCCTGCTGCAGAGAAAACTGGCATAGCACATGAATCTGATCCGAAAGAAGCCAACAGCACCAGAATTACAGGAGACATTATAAGGGCCAAAAACTGATACCAGCCTCAAATTCTTTTGAATTAAAATGTGAGTCAGGTTCAAGTGACCAGACCAAAACCCTCCCTGGAGGACTTCATTTGGAGATGGATTCACATGTGGAGGGACTTTATCTCACTGTTCTGACTTGGAGGTGACCGAAAACTCCCAGCAGCAGCCACTCCCAGCACATTTCTGTCATTTGGGGCTGAAACACTGCAAGAAATGTTCCTGGAAGTTTCAATTTCCCTGATTAGTGCTGAGCAGACCAAGCTGCCAGTTTGTGCACCTAGAGCGGATTACAGCTATCCTAATGCAAACTCCAGGCTCGTAAATCAGCTAAAGCACCTGGTGGCCACTGTGCTGTTCTCATCATCCTTCTCCTGCTGAGTAGATTGATGTCACCTACCACGTCTGCCAAATATCTGCTGATAGGAAGCGACCCGCTATGAGTGGATCTTCTTTAGTTCCCTTCATCCTCACTGTGCTCACGTGAAGTTTCTGAAGGTTATTTCGTCAGTGGTTCGGAGTGGTTTTATTGAACCTGCAGATAAACTGTCTTTAAAGAGACTGCCTAGGCTCTGAGAACAGAACAGTAATTATAAGGAAAATGAATTGCATCCTTGAGGTGTGACCCTGTTGAGCACCATTTGGTCAGCAGCAGTTTCAGATGCTAACAGCATGAATAAGAAGCCAGCCCCAATGTCTGAAGAATTATTCCTGCAAGCTTGAAGTCCAGTTTTAGCCCTGGCAGTGTTAAGCAATAAAAAGCTCCTGCTATCAGTGTGCTGATTGCTCATTCTACAGAGGGCACCAACCAACACTTCTCTGTAGAGCAATGCAAGAAGAACTCCTAATCCTACCGACCAGTCACTGGCTGATACAGACTTCTGCCAAGAATTTTTTAACAATGTAAAGGATGCTGGAGAAACAGAAGTAAATCCAGTAACATAAAATTTCTCTCACTGACAAGCAGGAAGGCACAGACCTATACACAAACAGGTGAAAACCTCACAATTAACACAAATGTGGTAAAGAGAAGCATGTTGAGATAAGAACAAGATTTCTCCAGAAAATCAGACAAGAGCCTGATCGTGGTGTTTGTTACCTGGGTGCGGCCTGGATGCTCACCCAAAGCAACACAGACAGCGTCTGGGCCTGTGGAGCTCAGGGGCTAACCCACTACATGGCTGTGCTTTATCTAGAAAGTGAGGCAAGAGGAACGTGGAGAGAAGACACAGAGCCCACAAAGACCCTGGAGGGCCTCCTACAGCCCCTGGGCTTGTTCCGGCTCTGTGCTACCAAAGGCAGGCCTGTGTCAAACACCCAGTTTGTATCCAGCCTACTCCAATGGCTGTCACCAAAGTGTGAGCAGTATCTATATGCACAGGCTGTCATAAAATCTTCTTCCAATATATCTTTCTGCAGGCATCTTGTTTCTTAAATAGTTCCCCTGGCCCCCGTGCAACCCTTCCTGAGACCGACTTTTCAATATTTTTAACAGTATTAGAACTGACTTCTTGCCTCTGTGCATACAAATGATTGTAACTATCTCTGTTTATCACTGAGACAGATATGTGCACTAATTAGATATTCTTTTATACATGCAACCAAATCCCCAATCTTCTGAAAACCAGAGCCTCCATTCAGCTCCTCAGAATGGCTGCTTCCTCCCAGAGAATGCTTTCAGAGCACCCTGCATCCTAGGAAATGGTGATGCTGAGGGTACAAACAAACGAACATTGGTCAAGAAAACCACAACAAAACAAGCTTCTGACATGTGATGACTTCTAAATATGAAGTAAAACTGCTGTGTTTTTACAAGTGCAAGGTGGAACAATGGACAGGAGGCCATGCGTCGGTGTCTCCATGCTAACAGCCGCTGTGCTGTGCAGGGCACATTCGAGAGCTAAAAGTGCAGGAGGGCTCAGTGGACACTGATCAGGATCAACAAATATTAATAGATGTAAGACACGCAAAATCGCAGAACGCCTTAGGGGCAGTTTCTATATGCTATTACTCACAATCAACTCTACATTTCCATAAGCACTTTGTTTCTGTTTAATTAAATAAGCAAGAGCCAACTTTTTCAAAGTGCTTCATACATCTCACCCCACTGTGATACCATTGCTGAGCTATTCTGGGAATCTGGCTCCAAGGGGGCATGTTGAGTACTTGGAAAATATAACTCATTCAGATGTGGCAAGCTGATTTTGAAATAATATCTGGAAATCCACTTGCAACATTTGTAATAACTATCCATTTGCATATACAAAAGCTGACTTTTGGCGTGAATATAATTTTCTTATACCCTCCCTTTGAAATTCTGATCCAGATTGTCTAGACAAGTCAAAACTCTCATTTGTGCTAAATACTTTCTAGTTTATTATTTTCCATTTCTCTCTGATTAATTTGGAAATGTCTCTTAGTAAAGATCTAGTGATAGGAGGATATAGTTTTATAGGCTTCTCCCATAATCCCACAGCTCTGGTCATACACATCCTTGAAGTTTGCTCTAAAGCTCAGCCCCAAAAATCTAATTCTACTTACTGGCGTGCATTTTCAGACATCCACAGTTCATCCGAACACACATTTGTATACATTTGCTTTTTATTTCTTCCCACTTTTTTTTTTTCAATAGTAGCATTGTAAATGTTTAAGCAGGTGAACATTGTAGAGCTAAAAAAATTTAAGCGTGCCATGTATTTGCTAAGCAAAGATACCTTGGCAAGACACTGAGACACCTTTAAAAAGGTCTGCCTCTCTCTTTCTCTCTCTCTTTCTTACTCAAAATACAGCTTTTACAAATATGACATCTTAAAATTAAAATGTTTGTTCTGAAAGTAATAGCCAAGATCATAGAATATTTATGTGATCATTAATATTTGAATTTTGAATAATGCATACTTATATATTTCCACAGAAGAATGCAATGCGTGTTTTATACCAAAGTCATCTTATTTTCCCGCTAACAAGTACAGAAGCAGCTTTATTTGCATTACTCACTCGCAGGTATGTAATATCAGATTACACTGTTAATTCTCTTTGTTTCCTGGAAATATCCATGTCAGACTCTTTTACTTTGCACACGTAGGAGGTCCACATTCATAACCATCTATTTTAAATGAAGAAAAGTTCTGTGCACCTAGCCGATCATTTTGAAACATTGCAAGTGCTTCTTTTTTAATTCATTCTATTTCATTTGTTGCTAATTGTATCTGTTTCTTACGAAAAGTTTTGTCTCTGGGAAATCTAAGCCACATCCTACTGCTTCATCAGTAATGGTACATCTATGTGCAAGGACACACAGCTGCATATCAAATAGCACTTCCATGCTCTGCCATTCACCATCACTCTTCAGGATGCTGATGAATGTGCTGACAGACAAAGGCTAATTGGCAGACTGTACGGAGTCAGTTTTTGATGACACAGTAGAAATAATAGGAGACAGAGCAGGTAACAAAGAAAGTTTAGAGGGAATAATAATAGAGAGATAGACAGAGAGCATTTCATGCAAGGAGAGCACGCAGTCTGAAATACAGCAGGAGGGAACTGAAGAACCCCAGAAATGCACAAAAGCATGAAAAAGGAAAAAGGTAAAGGGGAGCTAACTCTGTACTTACTGCTGTTACAACAGAGACAGAAAAACACTCTGATATGAAACTAGGTTTGGGACTGCACTTTCAAAACTGTGATCTGGTTCACTGAAATGTTTGCTTAGGGTTCATGAACCTACTAGGCTGACGTGAAACCATTTTCATAAGAGTCTGGACTTGATGTGTATTTTGTATTTCAAATTGTGGGCTCAATGTGCAGCAGTTTCACCTGATTTTCACCTTGAGGTTTGGGTGCAGACAGTTGTTACGACTGCAAACAGTGATTTAAATGCTTTGCTGGACATTCATTGCCAAGCATAATTACAGCAGATATTTTATGAGCATGAATGTGTTCATGTTTTTTGTGAGGCTACTTGTGAGTAGGCAATTCTGAGAGCATGGAGACGGGGTCCATTCGAACGCAGTCCAGCTGTTATACTCTTTGCTGCTGGAGCTGTCTCTTACTGTGGGTTTCTATAGCACCATATTCCAGTAGAGCTGCTGGGGGTTTTGAGCACAACTGTAAAACTTAAAGCCTGAAGAAGGGATCTTATGCGAATACCACCTGAGAAAAATGTTGCAAAGTAAAACAAATCCACTAAATTGTCCACAGACAGCTCTTCTTTAATTGCAACTGATTGGTAAAGGATTTCCTATGCTTAACTCTGTAATTAAAAGAAGATTGACAATCTCTAGCGCATTCTTCCATTAGAAATCTTGTGTGTATTTCCAAAGCTGAATTTTGAGCCTTAGAAAATTAGTTTGAAATATCGGCTAATGTAAATCACCATTTACCCACTATTCTCAGCAAAACTGCACAAGCTGGGGATATGTGCCTTTATTTCTAAATCTGTTATATGCATAAGTGCCTATTAGCAGAAACATGGGCAGGGTGTACATGCTTAGTCAACTAATGGATGTAACTGACTGAAGAAGAACATGTGCATTTAAATTAGTTGAGCCTGTAGCTGAAATCTTTTGCCTTGGTTTTTAAAGGGAGCCAGAGTGCTTGGCATCTCCTTCCCCAGCATAATCCCATTGAACCAAGCAGACTGTGGCCAGACAAAGCGTCTGCACTGCTGACTGTGAGCTTCCATCAAGGATTTAGACATCTCCCCGATCTAAACTCTGGTTGTAAATAATTGCAGGTGAAATATGCACCCATAATTATTGTTTTCCTCACAAAAATGTTGGCATTTGATGCTTCCCTCTCCATTTTTTTCCTTATTATAAAGCACAAACATGAAAAATATACCATCACACGCTGTTCCATGCACAGAGACATTTTACCCTTTAAGCCTCTAAAGAAATATCAGGCCCAAGTAAATGACCTAATTACTGTGTCTCCGTTCAGTGTGTCCCAGGTCAGTGTGCAGATATATGCATAAAGGCAACAGCAGCTTTGGGAAATAATCTTCTTGACTATAAAGCAGCCATACACATTCTCCTGTGTGTAAATGTGTGCCACTCACCAAAATATAATCACACAGTCGTGCTGATTAGGTATCAGAATGGATGGGGAATATATGTGTGTTTAATAGGGAGTTTTTAAGGCATTTCTCTCCTAAATCACAGACAACATCAAGTCAGTAGGAGTTAGCCTCTTAAAATCTGACCTTCACATCATGCATAAATGTCTTTAAGTTGGATAATTTTCTCAGTAAGTTAACACACAGGTAGCTGAATAACGCCCTCTGACAAATGTAGCAAAAACAATCCATTTACTTTTATTTTTCCAGTGTCCATAATTTTGAGAGTTATTCAAAAATGAGCATTTACTACTGCGTTGAGGTAACGAAGTCACGTCTTTTTCTCTTCTCTTGGCATATGAATTGGCTTTCTAAAAATTCACTGTAGTAATCACAAAATGCTGCTGCAAAGAATTACTTGATAAAACCTTTTGAGATTTCAGCCTACCTCGTCCCTTTGTTTCATAACTAGAAGGAGTATAATGAATGCAAAAACTCAGTGAATAGAGCTCAGCAGGGCCTACTTTTTTCTCATGACTCCTGTGATTATAATAATTTGATTTTATAGGTGTCTATCCTAAGACCCCAGCTAGGGAGCAATCTTTACTGAGTCATGAACTTTCACATCATTAAATCTCTCCACATTTATTTTAAACATATCAAAAGTGTCAAATAACTTTAGATGTACTAAATTTTATTTGCATTGGGTAAAATGAAGTTTAGCCACTTGGGAAAATAAATGAAATCGTTTCCTTAGCACTCAGGAAGGCAGTTAGGCTCTCTGTGCAATTCACCCCATACGCCAGTGCAGCACATCTCCTGCACAGGCCAGGACACATGTTTACAAGGACAGGAATCTGAGTAATTTCCTACCAGTCTGAAAGGAGTATTAAACCCTCCTGTCAGTTGGATGTATATTATTTATGTTCCTTTTTTTATTATTGTTGTTGTTGTTGATTTCAAAAAATATTTCTTTGTTGGTTCAACGCTGACTCCCGATAGAAAGTGATGAAATACCCAATATGTTAAAAAACCTTATCACTAAATCAGAAGCAGAACTATAAATTTTGGCTTTTGAAACCGAACTGACTGTTGAGGATCATTTTGCTTCTGAAATATTACAGCAGTGATCAATTTGCTGTAAAATTAAGCAGTTTAGCTCTGCAATCTATAGATGGAAAACATGTTGTTCTTGAGCAAAGTTTATGCCCTGCCCAAGGGATAAATTAAATTTTATGGGTAAGACATGCATTATTATATGCTTATCTGTTTAACATATCATTCTTTTCCACATCAGTATTATAAATATTTTTAATCATACATTTGATCTCTTGTGCATATAGCGATATGGTAATTCCCCCTGCCCCCCTCAAAAAATATGACTAAACACTGTTAATTCATCACAGAACAGGGGAGAATATTCTAATCTTCCTAAGAAATATGATGAAGATTGAGGCAGATGCACTTAAAATTGGGGCTACTTTGCAATCATTCCGTGGAATAAAATTTTCCTGAAGGAAGGGGTGGAGCCACCTTACCCATTTTTATTATGGTTGTTAATATTGAATATTTATATTTTAAGTCTCTAATCAAACCTGGGGGCTGCAATCTGAGACAATTCACTTTCAAAAGTTACGGAAAGCAGTCAATTATATGCCTTTAATAACATTGTTACTGGTTTCATACATTTCTGCTGGTTTTCTTTGAATTGTATAAACTGGATTCAAAACTCTCAGACTGCCAGCCTAGCTTTCAACCACTGGCAATTCCCATCAGAAGTTCCAATAGAAATTGATCTTCTGAAGGAAAGAGAAAGAAGAGTGAGCAGTTGTGAACACTTTGCCTTCCATATATGAGACAGCATGGTAAAGACCCTCACAGTGCTTGGAGGAGGAGGAGAATGAGGAGTCCAGAATCGGTGCCAAAATCACAGGTAAATGGTTCAACATTTACAACAGGGACACTGCAGCATTCAAATTAGAAGCAGGTGAACTCCATTCACCCATGTTTACTATCAGACATATCTGAATATATTAAAAACATTAAGTGAAGGTGGATAAACTGGGATTGTCAGTCATCTTCAGTATTTATTTTTTAGTTCTTCCCTAAAGGATAAAGGGGGTAGACTCAAACCTCCCATTTTGAGTTAATTCCTCTGGTCAGTTTGAATGGGAAGAGTAAACAGGAAAGACATCTTAATTTAGATATTTGCTCACCAGCTGCCTTCAGCATGTCATGATGTTGTGCATTTTGAATACTCCATGTCATACTGTGTTTTATGTGGAATCTATCCCCATACACAATTTTGAGTTGATTTAAATGCAGATTCTACTAATTTCATTTGGAACTGTGTGACTTACATCCTTACACAGCTTTGAAAATCTAAAGCGTGGGTCCTTGTAACATTATCTTCATGGCTGACAGCCCTTTTCTACTCTTACCGCCCACTTGCTTCCTTTCAGTCATACAGATCATCAGTCTTCTAGGTTTTGGTGACATGGGTATCACTGACAAATTATTTCTAGTCACCTTAATCTGCACTTGTTTCTTACTTTTTATTTTCTGTAGCATATGCTCCCATGATTTTTCCTTACCTGACAAAAACACTTTCAATATGTACATTTTAGCCCATATTTTAGGCTGCCTATAATGTGTTTCCAGGGAATAACCATTTCACATTTAAGGTGAATACCCTAATTTTAAAAAAAGGGGGGGGAGAGGGGGAGGCGAGAACACACCTTCCTCGAAGGTGAGATCTGTTCTGCTGTGGAGGATGCACTGGGTGATGCACTGTAGGGGATAATGTTGCCTTGTCAGGAAGATGAATATGGTGGAGGTAACTTGCCTTACTCACTGGGGTGCTGTGAGGATTAATCAGTTAATGTTTTATAGTCCTTGGAAGTTGCAGAGAGCTATGCAAGTACTAAATGTTATTATTATTTTATTGTATCTTCACACTTTATATTCTAAAGTGAGCCACTTTGAGGAGACAATGCAAATGCGTCCCTTATTATCCACGTTCTGAGTCAGCGCGAGGAATTTCTGCAATGTATGTACTTCTCAGGAGTATGCTGCCAAAATGTAATCACAGCAGGTGTAGAAATGGGCTGCCTTCTCTGGCTTTTTGGTAAACTTTAATCCTGTTTTTATAAAATCCCTTCTTAAATATAGCTCTCTGGGGCAGGCACTGTCTTTATGATCTGTGTTCACACAGCTCAGCGGGATCTTGATCTGTGACTCAGTGTCCTGGAAACTGGCACATAAAATAAAACAAAAATATATAAAAATGTTACTCATTGAGCAGAAGCTGTATCAGGCAAAAGATTAAAGTCCTAAACATAATAAAGACAAAGTAAATACTGTGCTCCAAGAAATTGTAACTACTCTTTGTGAGGGATGTAGTGTCGATATGAAATTGTTGCGAGAACTAATTCGAAACAAATTTAAGAGTACAGATTTTTATTTGTGCACTAAGAGGAGGTCATTGTGCATTCGAATTCTAGGCTCTATAGCACAACCACGATGATCATAGGTAAACAGAAACTATTTCAAAAATGAGCACACAATAAAATAGCATTCTCCAGATAAGCACTCCGGTGACAAATACCCAGGGTAAATATAAGTGAATACATTCGTCGAAGAGTCGAGGTGAAATAACAGTTTTGTACACTGAAGATCTAGAGAACACTGCTAGAAAGGTTTCTGAGGAGAAGAAAGAGGAGGACAGCGAGTGTGTTCTGGCATGGAAGAAGGCTCTTCAACTCATCTGCAAGAGGCAACACTATTGGGAAGGTGACCACATATTAGGTAAAATGAGTACATCTGCATAAACAGAAAATGGTCTTTTTTTAAAGAAATAACTTCTCAAAAATACCTTTTAACTGAACAAAAATAACAACGTTATTGTTATTAATTGTATAGACTTAAAGAGAATGACACTGATTAAATATGCCAGATCTACTCAGATGTTTTTAAAACTCAAGTTCCTGTCTGAGAATGGGAGGATGGTGTGAGCCACTCTAAATGAAATGACACCTAGAGGCCACGGACCTGAGAAATCTGAAGCACCAGCAGACCCCTGACATACTAGATAATGTGAGCTGGATTTTATGTTCAACCTTACAAAATGTCCTTTTTAACTTTACAACACATGACGTATGGAATTTCTCCTTTGTAAAAGCCTTCCTACATGACCTACTCTGTCTGCTGATTCCTGAGGAACTCGTGTAATGCACTGTGGGCAAGCACGAAGTGCTGTGTGGAGCCAAGTGTTGGACTTGATGATCCTTTTGGGGCTCTTCCACCTCTATGTTCTATGATTGTACCAGGACATTAACAAAGACTTCACTCCCATAATTTGCCACCATCTTTGCTGAAAACTGGAATGAATTCCCAAATAGGACAGTGAAATACCTTCATATTCCTCCTTTGCTCTTGCAGAAGAATGAGACAAAAGAGTTGGTTCCACTGCTGCAGGATCTCACACAACTCAGCTACACTTGATTATTATTTGCTTCTCACAACCTGAAAAGAAACCTACTACCAGATTTGTCTGTCTCAACCCCACTGAAGCTGAATACTTTCATACATATGTATGGATAGCTTAAGTTTTTATGAGCATAATTTGGGCTTTTCAAAATAGTGACACAATAACAAAGCAAAATTGAGACACGCATGTAATTTGAATACTGATTTGGTTTTATCTCTTCCCGGTGCTGGCACTTTTGATGCTGTTCTTTTCCATTCCATCTCCCTTCTGTTCTTATTTCCCAATGAATGGAATTAGTTGTGAGTGCATTTGCTGCCTCTACCAACTGAACGTGAAACCTGAGAAGCTGTGTATCTGTGACCTCCCTAACAGTTTCGGACAGTTACTCATTTGCTGCTAACTCTGAGTTTTCTATCAACTACTTAAAGGTGTGTTCCCGATCCCCTTCTCAAAAGGAAAGCACTGTCAGATGGCTATCACCATGTTTCTTGGCATTTTCAGTGACATAAGAACTGATTTTTATTTACAGCTATGCAGCGTTTCAAGGAGGTTATTGCACAGGATGCCTTCTGCTTATATTTCAGGTCAAATACCCCCAGTGAGCTGTATGCCTCAATGTGCAGACTCAGGGCAGCATTCCCAGTGCTACCTTAGAGTGAACAGCAGGCAGCCAACCAGCCATTTACTGGTTCGCAATGTTCACATCCATGTCTGCCTCTGCTGCTGGATTTTGCTGCAAGTTTGGAGTTATCAAAGGGTTCTCTACGGCAGAGAACTAGGTCTAATGCAGCCCTGCCACACCTCCTCACCCTTTCTTGAGATGTGGGAGAAACAGCCCAAACCCCAGACCTATCCCATCTATATGAAAGCACAGAGGCTCCTCGCAAGCAGCTGCAGCCAGATTTGAATAGTCTAATGTTGTAGAGCATTTGGTCCTAAAAATTATGCATAGAAAGTACTCAGTGAATAATTTCAAAGAGAAAATTAAAAAGTGCTCAGGGGCAATCTATGAAGAACAGAAAAAGGGGGTTAAATTCACCTAATAAATTATTTGCAGATTGAATAATTCATGGAAAATGCAAGACACATTTAGAAGGGTTCAATTCAGTATGTCAGCCTTCTCTGGAAAGTGCAGCTACCTCAGAAACTGCATTTTCTAAGGCATCATTTTGGTATGTTACCACAGCTGAATTTCCATCTGGAATCAGACGAGTAGTTCAAGCCTACCAGACACCAGCCAGTATTTGCTTGTGGAAGGAAATCCACAAGGAAAATCTTTTAAGTGGTTAATTCCATCCCTATCTAATATGAACTTTCTTGCATTGGGCAGAAACTGGAATTGAGTTTTCTTCATAACCATATTCCCAACCTGGCAGACAATTCTGCATGTTTAAACTATCAGACTTTGAGCAAAGCTTTGCTCACTTGTTTAAAGTTAAGCAGATACATAGACCATATGCAAGATTACATGTGTGTATCATTTACCGATTGCCTTATCATTTGACAAATTGCTATGTCCTGGACAGACAGACTTTAAATTACTCATATATAAAT
>VXAV01007208.1:313839-332033 GCA_013399715.1 Alectura lathami | reverse complement strand
ACAGGCACTAAGTTTTTTAACGTTGGATAATATTTTCAAAATGTTTTTGAAAGTAGGCTAAAGTATGTTCAAATGCAATTGAAAGCCCAGCATTTTAATACATAAAGTAGGCAACAAAAGAAGCATATGAGACTTTGTAAACAGAAATTTTAAAAGAAATTTAATAACAGACTTTTTAAACTCCCAAATCACTGTCAGAGCATATATATGTTAAAAGGCCTATAAATATATTTTAAAACAATGTATTTTCCTTTCACTTAGCTGCCAAGATCTCCATTAGGAGGTTTGCATTTCCTTCCAACATTAAAGAATATCTCTAACATCTGTAGAAACGAACGGTGAGGAGTGTCAGTTCTGCTTCTGAAACAAGCAATGCCGCCATTTGAAGGAGGAAAATGTGAAATAATGAATATGCCTTCTGAGAACAGCCTGTTGTGTAGCAGAAGATGCACAAAGCCTCTTGCTGGGCTTGATTTTGTGAGTTTGTCCTGTACAGCTGTAAAGACTGCAGTCAATTATGCAAAACTTGGTCAGTGGGAAAAAGATTGCCCAGACATGCTGAGCCCAAATGTGAAGAGGCAGAGAGCACACCACAAGAGTGCTGGGGCATGTGTCCTTAGGTATCAGGACGGAAGGAAACCTATCGCATCGAAACAGAGCCAACCTCTGCCTAACTGCAGCAGCCATGCCTTAAAACAGTACTTGCTTTTTGTTTTTTCCCCATGAATATCCCCAGGAAAAAAAAAATAATAAAAATAAAAAAGAGGGAATACTGTATGTTCTTGGGATTCAGGAGGTTCATGTTCTCTATTCTTTTCCACAGTTGTTTCCTGTGCTTCGTTTCTGTATCAGTAACTGGAAGCAACAATAGCCATCAATAAACAGGTGAGTATGCTAATGATCGCAGAGTGCTCAGACTTTATAATAAGGGAGGTATGCACAACTGTTGGTGAGTAATAGAAATAATATCTGCAGGAGCTTTACTGGAACCACAGCACAGAGTGCTGCAGATCCTGTTATAACCTGATGGGCAATATTTTATCATCATAAATATCTTTTAAAAGAAAGTCCCCATGTCTAACTTCTAACTGAGAAATATAATGGGATCTGCAGAACTTACAAAGCCAGGACTATTCACAAATGCTTCTGAGCAAAGTGACCTCACTCTCCCCATTTCAAGAAAAAAATGCAAACAATTAATGCTAGGTGTTTTAAACTGTGCAAACAATGCCTAACGTCCTGAGACAAAGCTGAGAGAGATTTTCATTCTTCCTAAAACTGCACAGATCCTTTTTAGCATGAAGGTTTTCACAAATATTTCAGGTTTTCCCAAATTTCATGCAGAAAATTTCCTGCAATTATGCATGGAAATATATCTTAATCTAGTTTGGGGATCCTGCCTCTTCCTCAAGCAACAATGGAAACAGCCTTAAGTGACATTCAAGCTTAAAAACAGCTAAGAGAAGAAAAAAAATCTTACAAAGCTTCCAAAATCTTCGAGTGCACGTTACTCTCAGAATTATATTGTCCAGCTGTACTTCCAAGAAAATTCAGTTGATGCTTGAATGGGGTAGATCCACAGCCAAAAACACCGAGTATATGTGTGCAGGTATGTAATTCATAAAGCCACAGGGGTATTCAAAGGACTGTATCTGCAGTTTTTTAAAATCTGATTTCTGATATTCATGTGTCAAAGGCAGAGGCTGAAAACCTCAGTGGCTAAAAAGAAAGATAATATACTGCTTGCTACTCAACCTGAACTACAATGGAAAGGGGAAAAAATCAGTGTTAATCTTGCTACTCGAGCCTTAATCAATTTTACATTTTGCTTAGCTTTTTCTTTTTCAGCTTGTATATAATTTTATAGATAATATATGCATGGTCTTACATTTATTATCTGTATGTATTCTCCCTCCAAAATGTAAATTCGTCCTTAATTTTTTTTTGGCTAAAGTTACACCCTTAATGTTATTTTAACATAGGGCTTTTTTGTAATGTAATGATATTTAATTTGCATTAGCACAAGTGACATACAATAGATCATGCTATTATCATGATTGATATCAGATGAACTGGCATAAATTCAACATTATAAATTGAGCCTATAAATGAAACTATTATTTTACAGGAATTACTGTAGTAGAAAGGCTAAGGACCCTCAAGTCAACCTTAGTCAAACCCACTCTTTAGAGTTTTATATTTTATGCCTGCAATAAATGCTTTTGTGAAAGCCCATAACCTGCAAAAAAAAAGTCATTGGAAGTCTATTAATTATAATAATACTATCCAAAAAGCTGTGAGGGCTTATTTTTGTGACATCACTCTTTGATTTCTTACTGCCTTAAATTATCCCTTTGTTGGCTGGGTGAGAGTAACAGTCATACTTTTGTCATTAAATATAAGGAGTTTTAAAGCCTGATCCACCTTAGCTCTAATTGATATTACTTTCATTTGGCAGATAGTGACCTGATTTATAATTTAAATATGCATCATTATATGCACCTCTTCTGTATAATGAAAAAGCGAAGTTACTCTCATCTTTTCCTGCAATGTTAACATCAAGGAAAAGTATCTTTCTTTTTTCCCTTTTATACTCAGAGCCTAATTGAAAACTGTTCATTGAATTTCAACATGATAGAAAAGTCTTTTTATCTCTCAATTTGTCCATTAGCTATTATAATTGAAGTATCTGCTACACAGCTGAATTGATATTGTTCTTGTTTAAATTCTGGATTTCTCTAAATCTTCTATGAGGCATCAACTAAAAAAATATGGGTTAGGAGACATTAGCTAGCAATATTGCCTAAATGGGACATTAGACTAGCACTCCACATGTGTAAAGCTACAGAAAGTAGGAAGTCATCTAATTTTACTGGAGAACGTGTTGCATAATAATCTTAACAGCATGACCATAAGGTTTGCTAATTGCCACATCTGTTTAACAGCTGTCAGATGTTTGCCATATGCTGCCATCAATATTACAACAGAGTACATTACAGGGAGTTTTATTGTGTTCGACTGTTATTTATTTGCCACAGACATTACTACAGCCAGTGACGTCTATTTATGTTAGATCACTAATTATATTTTAAAAGCCCCATGTAAAATCCATGCTTTTCAGCTTCCTTAGACTCTATTTCTGATGATGTAACTAATATTTTTTTCCTTACAGATCTCTGAACTGATTTATAAATTTCTCTCTTCTTATGGTAAATAATTCTTCAGTAAAATAACTTATTTATGCTGTTTTTGAAGGGTATTTCTACACCCAAGTTACGTTTTAATGGTGTTGTTTGTAAGAACTCAAAAATAAATTTCTTTTTCAAAGAGCTCACTTCATCCCATGTTTGTTTTTTTTTTTTTCACTAGTACACAGGTCAGGAATGAGAGATAGCTTCATGCTTACAGCTAAGAAGGCTGGGTACCTTAATTCTAGACCCAAACCTGCCATGGATTCACTGCATGACCTTGATTCATTATATGACCTTAATTCTGATGAGCCAAGCTAAACACTGACTGTACAGCTGTAACATCAAAACTCGTTCATTAAATGTCTGCAAAAAGTACAAGTGCTACAGCAGTATTACCATTAAGGCACAGAAGTAGGGCTCGTCTCCACTGTTCTTTTAAACATTCTTTTATGGGTTTTTAAACGACCTTTCAACTGGTCTATGCATTACTTGTTCGTTACATGTAGCTACCACAGCAATGAAATAGGAAGCAGAGATTGACAAAGTGCAGACTAGGCAAAATATGCATGATGTGATTTAATATGAGCTGATAGGTGTCACTGATCTCTATTATAAATAGACTGTGTGAATTCCATATGATGTATTATTTATCTATTGTAGATGCCTTTTTGTTTCATTAATAAAGCTGGAAATCAGACGTATACATTTCCAATGATGAGTTTTTGGCAATACAAGGCATTGTGGTATTTGTCTGCAATTGCTCAATTATTTTGATGATTTTCATCTTCTTTCAGTATAAATGATTAATGCTTGAGATGTTTGTTCAAGATCCTTCTGATTTTAGCTCATTTGTCCAGCTGAAGTCTTTTTTCCTCCTCTAATGAAAGAAGATCACTGCAGTGTAAAGACTTACACTTTGACCTGAACCCCAGGCTCCTTTGAAATGTTCCACTGTAGCACACGACACAAGTCCTCTTGCTGAGGTTTGTGAGATCTGATAACTCCTGCAGAACTCACATTAACGATGCATTTTCACTTTAAATCTGCTTCAAAGCAGAAACTCGTAATGCTCTTGTTCTACCTACAGTTAAAAACATTCCCCTGGTATTGCTCTGCTTGAGAAGGTTAAGAACATACATTGCTGCTCATATAGGCAGGAAATACTTAAATTTTCCAAAATTCTGAAGGGAGCAGTGAGAAACAGCTAGTAGTGCCTCCCATTTACTCTTTCTGAAGATGTCCACACAAAGATATCCTTGAAGACACTTAAGGGCAAAAACTTTATAAGGCAAAGCTGGGGGCTGTACCAGGAGCACGTCACCAAGCCTTCGAGCCCCTTGAGACGGGCGAGGACGGCAGGGGACACTGAAGGAGGCATTGGGGCTCTGTGTTCCGACAGCACATACCTAGAGGAGAAGTAGGTGCTCAGTTCCCACGAGAAATCAAACTGCCTTACAATAATGCCTCCATCAGTAATCGGAAATTTGTCTGCCTTCTGCATTTGATCTCCTTATTTTCTTCTTATATGCCTTTTTAATGCTGTTTGTAGCCATTTCAATTATGTGATTTCCTTATCTGTATACCATTGAGAATACTGTACAAGACTTTATAAACAGCTACTAAGTTTATCTGCCTGTCATTTGGTTTTCATTATGCAAGATAACAATCCTTCTCATATCTTATAAGAAGATATAATGTGATTGTTTCTAAATGGGGAGGGGGAAAAAGTCTAGTCTGCGTTATCCCTAGCCTCACAGTATTTGTAATGTTAGTGGTGTCAGCACAATCTCCAACATTTTTCCTTGCTGTGGTCCAGGAAGAATTATCTCCCTAGTTTTTTGTGTTTGCTGCTATCTGCTCTTTTTCTCCATTTTAGACACGGTGAGTTTCTTATCTGGAGCGTGGTTATGTGGCCACGGATTTGCCTATATTCAGTCTGATCATTCCTAACTGTTTCGTGGGGCTGATGCACTGAAGGGAAGGATGAGAGGCAATTGTCAACAGCTCACTGTATTAAATATGGATAGATATTATTCATGTAATTTGACAGTTCTTGACTTTCAGCTGTATAATGACACTGAAACGGTAGGAATTTCAGCAGCCGAACTTCTGTCTTACTTCAAGATAAGCTTATCAACTGTAGCCTGAATCCATTCAACTCATAAGCAGATCAAAACTCATGTCATGCTGAACTGCTGCACTGATTCCTGCTTCCTACTATTGCTGTGTATGTCCATATGGTCTTAGTTGTTTGCCATCCTAGTTATTTTGTGAGGTTTTTAGGAGACAAACTGTCTCTTGTATTTGTACAGCACCTTGTACAGTGAAGCCCTGGGTCCTGCTTGATGCCACCAAATGCTCATGTAGCATACATACTGTGTAATGAAGTGATAATAGATGGGCAGCCCTTGTGTATTCCTCTCTCTTCCTCAGTTACGCACTTGGACTACAAAGAGTAGTTGCTTTATTTGGCATCCCACTTAACAGTAAAAAACACCCTGAGGTTTTTCTTGTGCTATTTATCCCAGAGATTCGGTGCAATACTGCACAATATGCAGGAATCATGCATTTCATTCACCATTCATGCACTCCCACCGCTGCAGCATGGTGTGGCAGCTGCAGACTAAACAATGTCTTTAGGTTAAGGATTGATCAAGTGTCTGTGGAATTTCCATGCTCCGTTACGTGCCTTCCAGATTACAGCACTGTTTCCAAACTGGTGGGATTTGGTAGAGGGGGAGGAATAGTGGATTTTAGAACTTTCGGCAGCTGAACGCTCAACTTCAAAAAAAAAAAAAAAAAAAAATTAAAAAAAAAATAGAACTGTAAAAGCAAATGTGAAATCTCTCTTTAGTCATCTCCACCTTCAATTTCTTCCCTGCCAGTTCACTGGATTTTTATCTTATGGGCTGTAACCTCCTCCAGGCTAAGACCGTCTTTCTGTTTCTATCTGTACAATGAAGACTGTAAGACTATATAAAAATGTACTGATGTTGCTGCTGGCTCAGGCCATGGGCTGGTGTCCTATCTTCCATCAGATCTCATCTGCTTGCCATTTTGTCCAGTGTTCTACCTCTTGATGGAAATATGGCCCACTAAAGGAAGCCAATAGCTACAGACTTCACCAGAATATTTTCAAATAATTTAAGTTTATTAATTCATCATCAATATGTTTTTCTTCTCTGAATTTTTCTGGTCACTTCTTGAGTGCACTTCTGAGCAGTAGTAAACTAAAAATGATTGCTATCAGAATAAACGATAATACAGAAGTTTTTAATCTCTTACCGGTAAGAAACCCTTAGCTATTTGACTTTTTCCTATAATATATCAGTAGAAATATGACTTCAGGTTTCAGAATTAAATGCATGCCTCAGTGGCTCAGTTTATGCATTCATAATTATATTTACAATTAGAAATAATGTAATCGGGAATAGATTTTTTTTTACTGGCTGACTGCACAAAATGAGTTGAGGAGAAAATGTAGTTTTAAGCCATGCTTTCTTCACCACAGTTTAGGATCATTTAAGCTTCATCTCCATCATACATTAGGAAATTACAGGCTAATGAAGTCCGTATGTGGCTGCATTACATCTAAAGTTTGCTGTGTCCCTCACTAGATTCCCTTTTGCACAGCAAAGCCCAAATCGTGAGGATACAATAGCAGAAGGACATAAAATCACTGCAGAGATTCTGCAGCTCCACTTTGCAATGGTTTCCTGTAAATATTTTAATTCCTTTATAACTGAAAAGGCAAGCCTTAAGAGAAATGCAGATGGGGACAGAGTGCATGGCATCATGTAATTGAGAATTCACATGCCCTGCTAGGTAGGGTTAATAGGCATTGTCCTGCAGTAAACCAGCTCCTGTGATTTCCTGAAATGTCAAAGTGGTACAAAACAAGATTGTGAACCAGGTCCTTCTCGGTTTAAAGGAGGCTCCAGGGCAGCTCTGAACTCAAATGCATAAATTGTAGTCACAGGATGTCATTTATGATTGCTTTCCTCTCTTTAATCAGAATATTTTTTTTTTAATGTGAAAATTTTATTTTTAATTGAAAAAGTTAAGTTTGTTAACTTGTTTAATTTTTCCTTTAAAAGATGGAAATATTATACTGGAAACTGATGGACAATGTCCTTGTTTGCTGATAGATTCAAAAGCATTGAATGACCTTTTTTTCCTTCAGTCTCTGGACAAAATATGCAATGAAATACATGTTCACATGTTTTGCACAGTGATTTTTGTCAGAAAAGCCATTTCCCACCAAAAAGAATATTTCAAGGGATGTTTTCACTTGCCAGATTGAGAAGCACATTAGTGCTGGGATGCAAACAGGAGGGGTACGCTCGTACAGTGGGCTTCCACACTTCTCATGATACTTTTCAACAGGACTGTCACTAGCAGCACAAGGTGCAGCAATGTCAGTTTTAATTAAAACCTTTCGTTTTACCTACTGCACAGAACAGCTGCAGCATAAACTGAGAAGCAAAGGCACTACAACATGTACAAGTTCAGGTTTTGTTGAACATAAACAGGAGACATTACTAATGTGAACTCTACTGAAAGCTGATTAGTCAAACAGATTCTAGAAAACATTGATCACTTCTCCCTACAATGTTCCATGCAAACTTCTGCTGATTTTCAAAGTATGTTTGCTAGAAAAATATGCAGTACTTNCCCCCCCCCCCCCCCCCCCCTCAGGAAGCACAAGACAACCATCTTATGCCTAGAAGTGTGTGTGACTGGCTCATATTCTTTACTACTCACTGCTAGACACCATTAAATAAGTCCACAGAAGCTGCTGAAGCTAATTCAGTAACAATTATAAATTTAAATTTGCTTCCCAGGCTTTCCAGATAAAATAACACCTTTTATAAAGTGGATAATAGCTGTTTGCTGTTACTAATCAGCCAGACTTTGAAGATATTTAAGTTGAAGGACATTTAGCTAACTAAGAGTTGTAGGTATCAAGTCCTTTTTTAATTTCAGCGTGACTGAAAGATTTGGTAATGGAAAAACCTTAAACCTACATAAATACACAGTGCCTCCCAGTCTGTCCCCAGAACTGCCCTGTGTGCTGTTTCTAGGATGACCAACCCTGTATTCTGAAGTTCTCCAACTCTCGCAATGGTAGAGTCAAAAGAATGACTTGGGTAAAAGTCAGTCCTGGGTGAAGAGGCCAGCACAAGCACCTGTGCTGCGTGCTGTGCCCTGACCTGCTTGCCAATCTGAGTGCGTAGAGAAGGGAGCAGCTGAGCAGGTGTGAGCAGTGCAGGAGGTGATGGTACCTCCTGCCCCAGCCACTGCAAGGGGGCTGGAAGTCTGGGGTAGGCCTCAGTCCCCCTGAGGATCCATTATTAAGTGATTACTACAGGATATCAGCAGCTGCTGTGTCTGATAGTCCTCACCTTCTCAGGCCATGCTCTGGGTGTGAGCAAAAACGCACATCAAGCTGTGAGGGGAAAGGCCACCATGGGCCACGGAGCCTGGCCTTGCTGCAGCCTCCGGGCCTTGCGACAGGGCTGCCTGGGTGTTTCTGAGCTCTTTCTCCCAAAATGAACTGAGGCTGGCTATGCAAATGTGCGAACTGAAACACAGTAGAAAGCATTAAGAACATCAACCCTGTTGTAACCTAGGGGTGGAAATACCCTGCACGGGGAGTGGTGACAAGGGCTGGAAAATGGCAGCATCTTCAGGCAGCTGGATCTGAAGGAGGAGGATGTTTCCCTATATCCTTGACCCACTGTGAAGTCTCCTTTTCCTCGCTTTCCCATTATACACAAAAAGAAGGGAAGTATGTTCATCTCTAAGGAGAAGATCATTAATTCAGTAATGACAATCAAGCTGTTATAAATTGGAAAATTGCTAAGTCCATTATGCAGTGTATTTCTATTTATTTGCTTGTTTTTCAGAGTTTTTTTGTTTTCTTTTTTTGCTTTGTGAGCATTCCCAGGAATAGCCTTGCAGGATGTGCATTTCATTTTCATGAGAATTTTATGAAAACTTCAGGGAAGAGCAACTACGTTACCTGAAGTTACCTTTGTATCATGAGATACAGGTAGCAACTAGTTAAGAAGCACAAAGGATCTTCAGAATTTAAACTTGTTAGGAGTTCTGCCTAATATAGCTGAGCAAGAATTTATGCTGACATGAAATTTTTCAGAGCTTGCTTATGCTATTTAAAATGGAATTTCACACTAATGAGCCTAAAACAAAATAATGTGTGGAAGGAGATTTCAAAGTATACTCGTATCAGTCGTTCCAAATAAACATTTAAAAAAAAAAAAAAAAAAATTACAAATCCAACCAAATAGCACCCTCTTCTGGACAATACTATCCATGCAAAACGCCCTCTCGTAAATACAGATTTTGCAGAAAGTCATAAGAACTACACTGGTCCTAAAGGAGAAAGGGAGAGAAGGTAAGATTCCACAGTTAATGTTTTACATTCTATTTTTCAAGGAAAACACAGGGAAATATTACTATACTTTTATTATTCTGAATGTTTTATATTAAGACATGAAAACTGAATGGATGCAGTATCAATTTACTTCAAAAGTAGGTCCTGGTTATGAAAGGTTTGTTTTCATCGCAGTTCTACCATTACTGTAAGACCTTTCTGATAGGTCATGCAACAGATCCAGGTTAATAAGTTTATGTGTCCAATAGATACTTCATTTTTCTCTATTTCTGAACTTTTTTTTTTTTTTTTTTGCCTTCTCAGTGTGTATGTTCAGAAAATAGTTTGTGGAGCTACATTTTAGTCTAGAGTTCTTTATGAGCAACTTGGTTTATGTAGCTGATATTCTGCCTTCTTCAGGAAGACACTTTTATGTTTCTGCTTCTTGACTGAATAAATTTTAATTCTAAAGTTCAGGTTTCCAATGCAAATTTAAAATTTGCCATCAATGAATATGCTGCCACACTCTCTGAAATTCATGAAGCCTGATAATAGATGAATGAATTTGTTACAGGGTTCCTGGAAAACAAACACATATGACCATGGGGAATATTACCATGATAGAAAGAAATTTAATTGTAAAATGAAAATGAGTTGTAGTTTAAGTTCAGAAAGTATTTCCCTAGCTGTGGTTTTTGCATGCAGATATTATTCTCTAGGAACTTAAGACGTTACACCTCCTGTTTCTACCCTTTTCATGATCTTTTCAGTGTCTGAAAAAACAAAGCACATATTTTGACATGGTGAACACCAAGCTAACGCCTTCTTTCAGAAAGATTAGAAATGGTTTTATTGTTACAATTGTTTTATTATTTTTGTGCAGTGAATGATACAGAATTCAGGAATAGTGGCATTATGTTGTGGTGCAAAAACAAAGGACCTTTGATTTGTATAAAGACTGAATAAATTGAATACCTTGATATTACAGATCTGCAGATAGACTTTCCTAGCTGCAATGTCCTCCAATGCTCGCTAAAACAGCAATATGTATACGCAGTTAAAATGCAAAGTTCTTCACAAACTGTTTCTGACAAAGCAGGCTTAGGGTCATCCTTCTCAATGTGATCGCCAAGCTAATTAAAATTTCCACCTGAAGTGTACCATATACGTCGTTTATCATTCTAGCAATAGCAGAATGTAATCTGTAACAGTGTAAGAAGAAACTCAACTCCTGCTCACTTCAGTAATCCTACTGAACTCAGAACGGGACTTCAAGAAAAACTTGCAGTTGTCAGGAGCTGTAGCTCCATTGCCCAGGACATGGCATTTAATAAATGATGTATAATTACACAATACAAAAGGAATTTCCTTCATGTTTTTATCTATAATCAGCTAATCTAGCTGAAGAAATCTTTTAAATTAAAAGCTGGAAAGGTTTAACAGTGAAGATATAAGCAGAAGTTTCTCCTACAGTGGCCATTTCCACAAACCATAGCTGTGTATAGAGGAAACTCGATAAAGGTGTTTTTGTGCAAATTGATAGGCACTGCTTGCACTGAAATTCTGCAGTCTTTCCTATATGCACAGACTTTATGAAAGATGGCAAGATTTATAGAGAAAAACTGAAAGAAGAAGATTATTTTTTGTAAGCTTTGGAGTGTATGAATTAATAAATTCTAGTTGTCCTAGCTCTTAGGAATTCCATTCTGTCTAAATTTCAGTTTTGTTTTCAACTTTCCCTCCCCAGTAGAGTTGAACCTGGGAATAGCATCACTCAATGGCTCGTTAGTTTGATAAAGTGGTATAAGCGACTATAGCTACAATGGGTACTTCCAGCTCAGAAGCATTTATAGGTCTCAAGGGAATTCTGAAAAACACCAGAAAGTCTTTAGGTACTGAATCACAGGCAAGCATTTTGAATCTTTAATTTTTTTTTATATATATTCTTTTCTATGAGAATGTCAGAAATAAAATATGGAATATGCTTTTCCCACTTGGTTTCTATTACTTGTAAAGCATTCAAAAGCTTCTAGAATAGAATTACCACTATGCCCTGCTAGGGAGCAGGCAAAACTCCACTGAGTATCAAGGGAGTCCACCTCTGCTGGTGTTGCTTTCCCTTTTTAACCCAAATATAATAATAAAAATGCCTAAATATTAGACTGGAGCTGTACAATCTTAGCTCCTGCACTTATTTGTTATCATGTTTATCCCAGTGGAGTTTTACTGTACTTTTATATTTGTACAAAATGTGCTGAAACAAATTCCACAAATTAACTAGTTTATTTTCAGATTTTCAGACGACATAAGCACCATCATAGTAACTTCAGTTTGCTTTAAAAGTTTGTTTGCAGGATGATAACCAATTTGCATTTANAAAAAAAATTTACATAAAAAAAAAAAAAAAAAAAAAAAAAAAACCAATTGAAACAGAAATGTAAAGAGATGAGACACACAGGAAAGAAGGGTAAGTACTGCCAAGAAATGACTTGCAAAGAAAAAGCAAATTGCAGATAATCAATTTTTAAAAAAGTAATAAAGTTTCAATTTTAGAATAGTTTAGAGATACTCCAAGTGAGAAAAAAAAAAAAAAAAAAAAAAAAAGTGCAAGTGCAAAGCTTTCAGGAGAAAAAAAAGCGCAAAATGTTTTCTTAAAGATCATTAGACCCTGATATTAGACCCTGATATCAGACCAAAGTTTTCATGCACAAAAGCCCAGGCCACTAAACGCTGCTGCAGAAACACAACTGGGCAACCAGCCGGTTGTTCTCGCATCCTGCTGCCCGTCCATCCCGCACAGAGCACAGAACAAGGAGACTGTGCGAACCGCAGCTGCCAGTCATTGCAATCAGATAATTCCTGCTGAGAAGCAACTGCAGATAATCAGAAATTCCCTGAGAAACTGAACTAAATGATGAAACAATATAGCTAACTTTCCTAATCGTAACTGTGTATTTTCCAGTGTGTGAAAGACATCCAAGCGTACTTGCATAGTTAACCCCATAAAACCCTGAAAATCTCCCCTGTGAGGGTTTAGGTCTGCTTTCTGACAATGAATAATTAGACATCCCAACATAAATGAATACTGTAACAAAATAGAAATGTATTTTTGAGGCTTAATCACAGTTGTCAATGTGCTACTTCAGTGAATAATATTTTCATATTGAATTATTTTACAGCTCATACAGCAGTAAGAAATATCTTAAGGTACTAGCTGATTATTTAGACTTTACTGTAGATAAAAGCAATGACATTGAAAATATTGTATAAATACCTAATACATTAAACAGCAAAATATCTAGTATGTATTATGAATTGGAATGACGTTATTTTAAAACATCTGAAAAACATCATATAATTATATGTTATCAACACAGAGACAGATTACCTATTATTTTAACATAATTAATTTGAGCTCAGTGGATTTCTGTAGCTGTGTTTGTCATTATCCACCAATATAATTATGAAATGCTAAAAATTGGTTTTTGAATCTTTAAGTTATTTTAATTGGCTGCTTTTTTTCCTCCAAATGCATCCTTCAATTGTCTCCATCTTCAAAGTCTGAAATTTTTAATTACAATTTACATTTCTTTTTTCATCTGTCCCCCAGGCCACATTCCAATCTCACTTGTGATGTTTTCGCACCAGGGCATTCAAGAGAGATAAGCCTTCCCTCTTCAGTGACCGCAAGCTTAGAACCAAGTTTATATTCTTTCCTTGCCATGCTGTTACAGGTTTTTCACATCTTATTGGTATGTTCTCCTCCATTTATACTTCTGTACCTCTGCTTTCCATTGTATTATTTCTCTCTTTTACAGCTACTCCCATCCAGGCAGCGTGAAAGGCAAATGAAACAATAAACAGTACAATATTTTAAAGAGATTTCTCTGCTTCTTCTAGCTCAATTGATTAGCTCTCTTCCCATTACTTCAATAAGTTTGGGGTTTTCTTTCTCTCTGAGCTTGCAACATAAGTTACGCTGCCCCTGTGTGATCCTGAATGACAGGGGGCTGGATGGAAGCTCCATGTTAAGATAAAAGTCTGCCCATTTCTTGTCATACATAAATGTCTGTCTCCAGGAAAGCGTTTAGGCCACAGCTGTCCAACTCAGTGCCCAGAAATGCCTGTCTTGGAGACCCTGATGAGGCCTGACTTCTTTATGCCTCTGTCTGATTTTTTTCTTTTTCTCTCATGATTGACATTTGTCTTTTCCGGGCCTTGTTTGCTTGCGCTGCACTTGTATGCAGCCTGGAGCAGTGCAGTATTTTCATTTCAGTCAGGTTAAGGGTGATGAAGATTACACATGCATACTGATTTATGCCTTCAAGGCTGGAAATAGTGTCAAGTGTGATCTCAGCTGAGCTCTGCTCGATGACTCAAGTGCTCAGCACAGCGTTATACTCCCAGACATCAATCCTCATCCAATGAAATGAAAACTGTCCAGAACATCGTTCAATAAGGTCCTGATCTGTAAGTGTTATTAGTTATTAATAAGATAATAATGATGCTATTGATGTTAGCGCCAATGCCAGAATCAAGCCTTTATTGGGCTAAGTACTGCTGAAAGACAACGCAGTGAGCAATGCCAGCCTTCAAGACGTCTCTGCAAATGTGCACTAGATAACCTGTATCTCTGCAAGTCACAGTATGCACACCTGTGTGTGCTTCTGAGAACATTTCACTATGAAAGCCTTGTGCAATGATACAGCTGGAGCATCTTTACACAGTCTAATATCTTTAAGGATGAGTCTAGAGAATTATATTCGCAGACACCATGTGTCAGGAGTGCTTTGTAAACAGCAGTGGATCAGAAGGTGGATGTTATCCTAAAGACGTGAGGCACTTTTTAAATATTTTGCACCCTGTATTAGACTGAAGTCAATGCCTGTGGACTGTTTTTTCTTCTTCCTCTAACCATATATATAAAACAAAAGCTAAAGAGAGAGTGATTTGCTGGTGGTTCTTCTGCAGGCAACTTTCACTCTCTGGTTTTAACCTCATGTAGCTGCCTGGACCGGAAAAATTATTCTGAACACAGATATCAAAATGCTAATGGCCCTATGGAAAATGTTCATTTGGTCCCATCTCCTCTTCACCCAGTGGGGAAGGAAAAAAAAAAAAAAAAAAAAGGACAGAAAATTCCCAGCTGACTGTATTTGCAGCATTCTAGGGAATGCCAGAGATGGGAAGAACAACACAAGAGAAGTCCAAGACTGTGCATTTCCAGTTACCTTCAGCTCTTGCCAGCATAGGGAGGTAAGCAGTTTGTTTGCTCCTGACCAAGTGCTTTCTGCAGGACAGCTGGAAGGAGTGGTGGAAGGGGGTGGAGGGAATTCCTCTTTCAGATGCCAGTTAGTAGTCTATTTAGTTCTGAATCCTTTCCCTTAATTCAAAACCTCTCTTTAATAGTGTCCAATTTAATAATGAAGCAAATGTTTCTAAAAGAGTTGGTACCGCACCAGACCTGAAGCCATTCATATCTGACTCAGCAGTGCAACCTCAGATCATCCATGTGTCAATTAAATATTGTTACCCTGACACCCAGTCATCAGTGAGTACGGCTGTGATGCTCTTACTCTGTTGTATTTGTTCTGGCAGTCAAAGGGGGGCACACAGCCTGCCTAACTGTCATTACAGTCCTTGAATAAGTGAAAATTCACTTTTAACAAAACACACAATGCTCGTTCTTTTCTAATCAAGTCAAGCAGGCTTGTATTCTAATGAAAAGGCATTAAACCAGAGGAGAAGTAGATTAATCTAAGTTACATTACACTCCACAGTACACCTGTGACTACAACTATAGCTGGTGGACAGACAGACAGGCAGCCACTCTGTCAGCTTTGGAAAGGGGTAGTGGTGTTCTGAAAAAAAAAAAAAAAAAAAANGAATATTCTTGTAAGGAATTTGACATCTCTCCCTAGCAAAATTAGTCAAAAGTCAGCTTTCAGTTCTACAGCTCTGTCTGCACTGTGGAAAAAATAGATTCAGGTTGATTGCTCTTTCTCAAAGCTGTGATTTCTGTTGGATATACTCCCAAAACAGTCTCATAAAATTATCTCTATTTCCAGAGTCAATGTAAACACCTTAATTTTTATTATTTCAGGAAGGAAGGGGATTCTGAAAAAATTTTTAAGCTCCTAGTAATGTCTCACATTCAATGTGCATTGTGTGGTTTCTTCTTCTTTCGCATTTGAATGCATTCCTAGAATTTAAACCTAAAATTGGTTTTAAATGCATGTGAAGTCTTGAACCAAGTTAAATTTGATCTTTGCATCTAGCACTACGATGTGCTATCAAACACAGTTAGCTGGTTTCAAAGGCCGGAAGTGGGATTATCACCTTTTGTGTTTTATCTTGGCCCCCTAACAATCCCATGTCTGTGCTATATTGTTTCGGTAAAGTGGGTCAACGGAAATGTCAAGCAGATACCACTTTCCCAGGAAAACAAAACTTCAACTGTAATATGAACTGGCATCTGAAATTGTGAGCATGTTCAGTGCATGCACAAACTATTCTGAGAGTTTATGAATGAATACATGGTTACACCTGTACAACTATAAAATTGTTCAGGAGCAAAATCAAATTTGCAAGGAAATGCCAGAATTAATGTTGTTTGTTCTTCCATTCATGATTATCTGCATTACGTGATCTCCAGTTACTTGTCTTAGTCCATTCTGCTCCCTCTGCAGCTGCTTTACCCCCCTATCACCTGGTGTTTTCCTCTCTGTTGCTAGACAGAGCACAGAAGTAATATCTAACACAAGTGTGAAGGTATCAGGAGCTTGAACTGGATGCAAAGTGTGCCCGGATTGAACGTGTCTATCAGAGCCTTCAGCTGCCAAACACTGAGCCTTTACTGATCACAAGCCAACTGAGCTTTTTCTTTCATTCAGCTTGGTGAAATTCAAGTAGCAAAAGGCATCTACCTGAAGTTATAGCTATCAGACTTCCAAATTTCCATTTTCCACTTAGTGCACATGTACTGAAGTGAGTATTCCTTAAATAGGTGCATTTTTAATACAGGACAAAGCAACATTTCAGTGATATGGCATTCCAAAATGGCTGTACCAGTTTGTTGCAGCAAGACACTAAAGGGACATACTTGGCACAAAAAAAAAAAAAAAAAAAAAAAAAAAAAAAAAAGTCCCCCTTAAAAAGGGTGTAATCTTAGAGCAAAGTTTTCTACAGCCCTAAGCACAACGATCACTGACTACATGTAATGGACGTTTAGGTCTACATCCAGAAATCCACTCAGAGAGATTTCCAGTAACTTCAGCAGGCATAAGATTCTTATGTGGCCGTATTAATGTTGGGAGGATCTTATATTTGAGGTTTGGGCTGAGCATGACTGAAGGATAGGTGAGGGCCTCTGAAAGACAAACAGCATGTAAGAAAGGAGGTGTAGAAAAGGAAGAAGGTTTTCTGGCAGTAATACCCATGAAACCAGTTTGGTTCTCAGCAGTTACTGCAGTGTTGTCCGAGCAATCAGCAACCTCAGAATTTATGATCCTGCATGGCACTAGGTACAGCACTCCCAGCCAGGCAAGTAGATCACACTGCTCTGCGGCTGCCTCACCTCAAGCACGGTGTGTAGGTTTGGGTGCCACAATACCAGAAGGGCATAAAGCTATTTGAGAGCGTCCAAAGGAGGGCTATGAAGATGGGGAAAGGTCTGCAGGGCAGGATGTGAGGAGCAGCTGAGGCCCCTTGGTTTGTTGGGCCCAGAGCAGAGTGGGCTGAGGGGAGGCCTCATGGCGGCCTGCAGCTCCCTCACCAGGGAGCAGAGGGGCAGGAGCAGAGGGGCAGGCGCTGAGCTCTGCCCTCTGAGAAGAGAAACAGGGCCTGAGAGAACAGCGCAGAGCTGCCTCAGGGGAGGGTCAGGCTGGGGGTTAGGAAAAGGTTCTGCACCAGGGGGTGGTGGGCATGGAACAGGCTCCCCAGCGCAATGGGGCCAGCCCCAAGCTGCTAGAGCCCTAGGAGCACTTCGACACCGCTCTCGAACTCAGGGCTTGGGTGCCCCTGTCTGGGGACCGGGGCTGGACTCAGCACTCCCTGTGGGCCCCTTCCAGGTCGGGATTTTCTGCAATTCTATGACTAGAAGCATGACTGAGATAGCCAAAACTGAAGACCACCTCCGGACGTAGTTCTACCACCAGTCCTGCCGCACTCCCAAATTTATACTTTTTTCTTCGCCCTGCCAGGTGAAGAAAAGCCCAGCGCAGGCCATCGGAAGGGAAGGCCGGCACCCGCGAGCCACCTCAGCCCCATGGGCGAGGCCGTGCGGCTGCTTNATGGACGAGGCCGTGCGGCTGCTTGGCTTTTCGGTGCGTGGAGCCCGGGCCCGTTAAGCCACTGCGGGCCGCGCCGAGGGGAACGAGCGGCAGCTCAGCCATGCTGCAGAGCCCGAGGAGCCGGGCACGGCGGAGCCCTCAGCCCGGTGGCAAGCGAGGGCAGCCGCAGCCTCGCCGCAGCTATTGAGCATGCTCGGCTCCTCCACATCCGCCCCCGCTCGGCCGCCGAGAGGCGCGGGGGTGCAGGCTCCCCGCCGGTAATAAGCCCCTCGCAGGTGGCGGAGGCGGTGTGCGGGGCTCGCTGCTGCTATGAAC
>VXAV01007208.1:301448-313485 GCA_013399715.1 Alectura lathami | reverse complement strand
CGGGTCCCCCGCACGACCCGGCAGCCCCGGGCAGCTCCGTCCCTCGGGCTCCTGGGGCTCCCTGAGCTCCGGGGCTGAGCCCGCGGCGTCTGGCCGCGGGCCGCATGAGCGCTCGGGATGAGCAGTACCGGGTGTTGTCCCTTCCTTCGGCTGAGCCGTTGAGCGTGCCGCTGTTTTTCCAGTTCCAGGAGGCACCACGGTGCTGGTGGAGCTCACCCCGGACATCCACATTTGTGGCATCTGCAAGCAGCAGTTCAATAACCTCGATGCCTTCGTGGCGCACAAGCAGAGCGGCTGCCAGCTCACGAGCGCAGCGGCCGGGGCCACCAGCACCGTCCAGTTCGTGTCGGAGGAAACGGTGCCATCGGCACAGGCACAAACCACAACCAGGACCATCACTTCGGAGACCCAAACCATCACAGGTACCGCGGTGCTTGCGAGCACTCCGGCCCTGCACGGTGGTGATGTTCTGTGGCCCTCTGCTCATGTGTCCCCGTCACACTAAGCTGCAAAAAGCATGCACGCTAGTTGTCATGTTTGCACAAGCAAAGGAGGAAAAATGAGTGGTGCAGCCTCTTGGTTTTGGTGTGATGACCGCTACTTAGTTTGTTAATTGGGAGAGAGCTCACTTAGAACAGCTCAAATCTAGTGTGTTGCATAACCAACTTCTGCAAGCTAATTAAAATTGTCAATACATTTGAAAAGTACTCAAATTGCTATGCATTTTTTTTTAAAGAGCGCTTTTGATGAGAAACAGACCCGGAATTGCTGTTGGGCTCTAATCCAGGCCTTTTTATGTGAGAACACTGCATTTCCTAATACTGCTCCCACAACTAATTGGCAGGAAAAATATTACTCAAAGTTTCTGCATATGCAAAGGCTCAAGTAAAGTCCTGATCCTGCAGACATTTAAATAAAATTAGTACTTTGTGCCATGGATGAAGGTTTGTCTTTTTACATATAGTTAAATCTTGTTTTATTTCAGTCTGTGACCTTACTAAAATCCAAGTAATATGACTTTAAATTGGATAGGCAGATCAGAGAATCTGAAAGAGCAGTGAAGCAGACTGAATTCAGGGCTCACTTCCAGGAATTTTTGTATTACAATCCCTCAACTCAGTGTGGGTTTTGGATGAGTCATTTTTCTGCTTCATATTTACTCATCTTTAAAATGAGGGCAATTACATCCTTCTGCCCTTTTAGGGTATAACATTTAATTGATTTAAGAGCTGGTAGTTTGGCTGACAAAGTTTTACCCGTTATGAGTAACAGTTAAAAACAGTATAGTTGATAGAAGCTGAACTTTTCAAATGTTTTGGGTTTTGGGGTTTGGGATTTTTTTTTTTTTTTTTTTAATTATTTACACAATGGCTTTTTGACAACATTATCAATATAAATAATTTACTTCCTTTTTCTTCTTTGGGCAGTAGCACAGCCAGTGTTGAAAAATAAACAGAACTTTATTAATGTAAGACCTGGACAAGCATGGAAGAAATAGAACACTTAACAGAGCAGTCAGATAGGATTCAAAGAGGGAAGCAAGTGGGCCTGTGTAGGACAGTATGAAGTTCAGCATGGCTTACTGGCTCTGACAGAGTTTTCATCTGATAGCAGGATAGCAAGGGAGAGAAAAGCCTTTCTCCTTTCCCCCCTCCACCCTATTAATGAGAAGCCAGGAAAACAAATGTTGCTGAAAAAAAAAAAAAAGCAGAATACAGAAGTAATTAATGAGACTGGAAGATAATTAGAAAGATTTTACATCAGTAAAATTTAACATTATCAAATTGAACTATTTTATGTGTTTAGTTTCTGCGCCAGAGTTTGTTTTTGAGCATGGCTATCAAACGTACCTGCCTAGTGAGAGCAGCGAGCCTCCGACTGCCGCTGTTGTCTCTACACCACCAAAAGCACGTTCGAGAAAATCAACTTCCTCACTTACACAGAAGAAACTAAACTGTTGCTATCCAGGTAAGATGTTGACAAGGTTGTCTTCTTCATTGTAACATTGGTGGGTTTGGTATGGTTGTATACACAGTTGGGCTGTCTATTTTAAACACTTCAGACTAATGGAACTTGGAGGGCGACCAGCTCAGGGTGCGGTCGTTGGTATCAGTGGTAGATTTGCTATTGATTTCACACACCCTAGGCTTCTGTCCTATGCTGCAATGTACTTTGATGCTTCAGTGGCCTTGCATATAGACCTGGGCCCGCAGCCACTGCAGTGTACGGGCAGAGTCTTGTCGCGTTTTTGCTAACTGCCATTGTTGTACCTGAAAAATAAGTGTTCAGGGACAAGTTGGATGGGGCTTTGAGCAACCTGGTCTGGCAGAAGGTGCCCCTCCCCACAGGAGGGGGTTTGGAACTAGATGATCCTTAAGGTCCCTTCCAACCCAAACTGTTCTGTGATTCTGTGATTTCGTCAGTTAGCAAAGGATGGGTTGAACCAAAGTAATTATTAATAAATAAAAATCATACAATGTGCAATAAATGTGTGGAAACACTCATGTAGATGAGTAGTGAGTGATATTAACAGGAGCAGAAGTTGCAGTCTCTTTTTTTGTAAGCTTGCCTTCACTTGGAAGGCACATTTCAATTGTTGTAGCATTCGTTGCTGTGCTTTTTTCCACTTTCCACTTGGGCAGGATTCCTGAACAGTGAGCTGTTCTCCGAGTCCCCAACAGCACTGACTTGAAATCATATGTGGAATTAATTAGATCCCTCTGCCTCTCTTGTGTATTGTAAAAGGTATCTCAAATCCTAGGCAGAGAGTGCAGAGGATTTCTTTGAAAGCTTACAGTAAGACTAACAGAAAATGGTAATGTAGAGGGTGAGTTGCCTTTGTGTGGTGAAAGATGAGAAAACTGAAGTTCATAGGCAAGCCAGTCACTCTTTTAAGCAGATGTAGGGAAACAAGATGGGGAATTTGTTTTCTGTAAAGAAAATGCATTTCAGAAGAAACATAATGCCCAGAATATGGTAGTATGTTGTGTTATTTTGTTGGATTTTCCTTGAATTTGATAGTTTTCTTTTCTTAAACTTACCACTGTCAGGTTGCCAGTTCAAGACTTCCTATGGGATGAAGGATATGGAACGTCATCTGAGAACACACACAGGTTTATTTGGTTTCTTTTCTCCTTTCAGCTTCTTGCCAAAAATAATTTTCCTACAAATAACATATCTGTAGATAAATTGCCTAAAATATACACATATTACTGTACATTCTAGAATTGTACTTCTTAGTGCCTGGGGAACTGCCCTTTTTGGTAAGCCATGTGCCATCATGGGCCCTACTGCTCACAGCTATGAAGCATGAGCACTGCACAGAGATTTAAGGCAGACTGTGTGTTTGTCGGGGTGCAGTGCAGTGGTGTGTAAACATAATTTGTCCTTAATATCAAAAAATTATTTCAACAGTTTGTTTACCTTCCATTAAAACACCAATTTCAGAGTCGCAAGGGGAGAAAGTTGCAAAGAGGCTTCTAAATTTTCTGCACTTGCGTGTGCAGCCTTCTGGAGCCTTAGCTGACTGGCTGACAGCTGAAATCCTGTATTCAGTTTTTGAAAACTAGCCACATTGCTAGTTGGAAGTGTTTGGTGGGGTTTGCCTTTCAGTAACATCCTCCTGCCTGCAAAAATTCTTCGTGTGTTGATGCTCTCCTGTTTGTTTCAGGAGACAAGCCCCATAAGTGTGATGTTTGTAGCAAATGTTTTAGTCGCAAAGACAAGCTGAAGATGCACATGCGGTCTCACACTGGGGTGAAACCTTACAAATGTAAACACTGTGACTATGCAGCTGCAGACAGCAGCAGCCTCAACAAGCACCAGCGCATTCACTCCAACGAGCGTCCTTTCAAATGCCAGATCTGTCCTTACGCAAGCCGCAACTCTAGCCAGCTAACGGTGCATCTCAGATCCCACACAGGTAAGCTTTTGTACCGAAATTCATATCTGTAAGAGTTTGAAAGCCACTGGGAAGATCTTAAATAAGTATACAGGTGTCAAGGTGCCAGAAGGTGCCTATTTTAGTTCTCAAAAGCATCTAGGTGTTGGGCTTCTGTGAATTTCTAGGGCATATAATCTAGTAGGGCAAGACAGGTCTCCTAAAAACACTTCAAAGCAGTTGGAAGACAGACTTTTGGTAGTTTTTCTTTTAAATTTATTTTGGAACTGTCTGTTAAGATGTTCTCAAATTGGTAGGACTTAATGGATCAAGAAATAATTAGGTCCTTGAGAGCATCTAGAGTCCTACCTGTGTCTCTCAAGTCTGGTTCACCATTGAAACACTGAAATTGTTTTTGAAATTGTAATTCAGCTAGTGTTATCAGTGGAAACTTCAGCTGCATAATTTAATTTCTGTCATCAGTAGATTTGCAAGTAATTAGCAGTTTAAGTTGCACTGTTTTTCAAGTTTCTTTGTGGTACCTTCTGTGCAGACTGATGGATGTTAACAGTAGAGTGTGATCAGCTGGAACTGTATTCTGCCCACGTCATATTCACCCTATGGATACAAAGCTTTACCCTCCAGGCTTAGAGACATTGTATCATTTTATACTTAACCTATTTGTCCGCTTCCTTTTAATCAGAATTCACATTTATAGGTTGTTCCTATAAGAGATCTGCGGTTGTCTTTGTACAGTTTTCTCTATGTTGTTTTTCACCTAATCCAGGTTTTAGTTTCTGTGGTGTCTTTTATATATTTGATTAGTTCTGTGAATTTTAGCTGCAAGGTGGTTATGGTTCAGTGATTACTAGATTAGCTTTGAACCTATCCTGCATCTGATTCTGAATTCAAGTACTAAACAACATTAGTTCAGATGTGTGCAAGATGGGATTTATTTTGAGTAGATAAAAGAAATAAATCCCTTGTGCATTGTGAAGGAGGGGAGGGTTAAACCAATCTGTCTCTAGCAGAAAAGAATCTTTTATACTTCACAAATCTTCTGTGATGGAACGGGCAGGACTGTCAGGCAGTTGTTTTACAAGTTTCCCTCTTTCTGTTGCTACACAAGAAGACATGGTGGTCAGTGAAAATAATATGGGGTGTTAGGAGAAGTTATCTGTTGGTAAACACAGTAGCTGGAGAATATGGTTTTGCATTTTCTGCTGGTAATGTAGGAGTGTACATGTGCATACGTTTATTCCTGGACAGGACTGCTCTGAATTTGGCTGTGGGAGACCAACTGAATGATCATGATACTCTGCATTCCCAATAGAGCTGGACTTTTGGGGCATTAAATGTTGCAGTAGTTGGAAAGGGGTTTTAGGCTGCCTTCTTTCTTTTTGGCAAATCAGTCTGTTGCTTAAGAAAACAAATTATGCTGAAATTCAAGCCAAGGCTTTAGTTCGGTTATCTCTTCCATTTCTCTGGAATTAAATCCTTTTTGTTTGTTTGTTTGTTTTATAAAAGGACCTTTTTTGATCAACTGAAAGGAGACGCAAGAATTTAGAAAGTAATCATTTCATCTTTATTAGGTTACAGAGCTGCTACACACACAACAAATTTTTGGGGAGAGTAAAACTGATATCTAGAATGTGTTCCTTACTACAGTAAAATTAGTCATTCTGTAGGAGGTGGGTGTAATTCATGTTGCTCAGAGTCAGATCATCTACATGGCATTACCTGGTGAACTGGTCATCTAAAGAGCAGTTTCCTGTTAATTTGAGTAGAAATAGCCTTAATTCTAGGATCAGACACTTTTTTTTTTTTATTCTGCCAGTGTCAATAATATACGAACAGAAGTGTAAAGAAACTGATAGATCACTCTTTAAATAAGCAGAACAATCATGCTTTGCTATATTCAATAAAACTGATAGTTCTTTCTCTTGTGCCTACCCGGTATGTGAAAATTAACTCATTGGAATACATACAGTGCCTTTGTCAGTGAAGTAGATACAAATTCAGTCACAGAGTATGTAGCTGAGAGTGTAAAATAAGCTAGATGAGCAAACAGTGCATCTTTATTAATAAAATCTGTTTAATATAGATAATATACCATGTATCTCAATTATTAAATAAATACATGGATTAGCACAGTAGGCCATAACTTGATATGAAAATATGCAGCTAAAACTATGACATATGTATCAGGATAAGCAAATTATGCAAAATTATACAGCTATCACAAACTCTATAAAATATTAACTTACAAAATAAATTAGCTGTTTGCAATTTGATTACTGAAGAAGAAAAATGCTTGTTGAACTAAGTATACTCTCTTTCTCCTCCCTCCCCAAGCATACCTTAGCACCCAGTAACACAATTATTCCACTTTTTTCAAAATAATACCTGAAAACTTTTTGCTCAGGTAGTTTAGAAAACTGTGTATTTGAAGAAAAAGGTGAGGGGTGTTACTCAGTAGGGTTGGTATGTTTGCTTTGGATTTGTTTGTTTTTCTTAATGACTTCAGAAAAGAGTCACTGTTTTTTACCCTGGAATGGACTACCTACAGATTGATGCATGTACAGCTTAATTTGGCAATGCATGTTGTGACAGAAGCCTGCAAATAAAGAAAATGTCAAACAGGGGTTTAGATCCAGGCAGTTCAAATGGCTCTTTGTGTAGGTAGTTTGATGTAAACAGGCTACTAATGATCTTACAGATGAGTATGTTCATTTTTCGTGCTTTAGCAGTTAAAAATTTGACCTGACTTCAGCTAAATAGATTTTGGGTCAGGATTGCTCTCATAAAAGTTTTGCACTTATGAACATTTTATATACCTGTTCCCGTGAATGTGAACTAATACTGCATGGATACAAACTGATGCTAGATTTTCTTTGAGTTACGGACTTCTGTCCATACACCTCCATGTATTCTGGACATAAGTTCTTACTACTTTTCTGTGCTAGAAATAGTATTTGTGCTGCACCACATGACCCAGAGCAAAGAATTAACCAGGTCAAAAATTAATCAGTTTTTCTTGTCAGCTAAATTAACTCACCATGTGAATAAATGGTGCAAGAAGGGCCCTAAGGAGTACAGGGTGGAGCAATGGGGCTGATGGCTACTGGGCATCTGTTTTTGTAGTAGCCTGAAACTTACCTAGGCTTAAAGTTAACCTAAGAGTTTCACTGCCATTCTTGTACTGTGGGCCTGAGACATGCATGTGTTTATGCTGATTTCTTAGACTTCAAGAATATAGCAGCTGTTAGAGTGTTTATTATAATGATGTTTAAACGCTAGTTGAGACATACTGTAGCTAAAGAGAGACAACTGAGAAACTCCAGTTGCTTTTTGGGAGCTCACTGAACAGTTTCACAAATAAAGTGAAGTAGAAATTGAGATTATCTTAGATACAGACAAAAGCAATAGGTGTGGGTAGGCATTCTCTTGGAGAGTCTGCGCACAGATATGCCAGACCAAGTGATAAATACCATGCCCTTAAAGTTCTCTACATCTTGAAAATATGTTGGGAGGCTGCAGATATTTAGAACAAATCTGCTGTACATATTTCACTATAGCCTTGATCTCTCCAGGAGAAAAACGGATCTTGGTGTCTCATCTGTAATTCAAAATGTGTTCTTTGTTGACAGGAGATGCTCCTTTCCAATGTCAGATGTGTCCTGCTAAATTTAAAATCAACTCAGACTTGAAGAGGCACATGCGTGTGCATTCTGGTGAGAAGCCCTACAAGTGCGAGTTCTGTGAGGTTCGGTGTGCTATGAAAGGAAACTTGAAATCACACATTCGCATCAAACACAGCATGGAAAACACTCTCAAGTGTCCAGAGTGTGAGTTTCAGTGTGGAAACAAAACAAGCCTTCGACACCACATAAGAACTCATCAGCCTGAGCAGCCAGTGAAGTGCTCAGAGTGCAACTACTCTTGCTCCAACAAGGCAGCACTGAAAGTGCACGAGCGAATTCACTGCAAAGATCGTCCTTTCAAATGTGAATTCTGCAGCTTTGATACCAAGCAGCGGAGCAACCTGACAACTCACATGAGGAAAGCTCATGGAGACAAAGTCAAGACCAAGAAGCAAACTGTGGAGAAGAAGGAAGGAGATCGGCCAAAGCAAGGTGGCTCCAGGCAAGTTGCCAAATTAGATGCCAAGAAAGCATTTAAGTGTGATCTGTGTGATGCTTCCTTTGTCCGAGAAGATTCTCTTAGGAGTCATAAGAAGCAGCACAGTATGTACAGTGGATCTAAAAATAATGAACTGGCTGTGCTGCAGCTCCAGATGGATCCCAGTCGGCAGACCGGTGCCCCGATTACTGTCAGTCACCTCCAGGTCCCGATTCAGGCTGCTCAGGTTTCTCCATACAATGAGGGAAGGGTCAAGATCATTGTGGGTCACCAGGTGCCGCAGACTAACAGTATAGTTCAGGCTGCATCAGTGAACGTTGTGCCACCGGCACTAGTTAGCCAGAACCAGGAGGAGCTCTCAGCCAACAGCCGCTTGCAGCTGCTGGGCCAAGTCAGCTTGTTGGCACCGCCTCCACCGCCCATATCTCAAAGTGAAGCAGGGCCTGTGGCACAGCCAGCAGTTCTTCTCACAACCCATGACCAAACTGATGGAACTGCTTTACATCAGACTCTGATACCTGCTGCCACTGTCAGCAGTCATGAGGCTTCAGCAAACCAAGCTTTCATCACCAGCTCTGGAATCAGCTGCTCTGACTTGGAAGGCCTTAATGCTTTGATACAAGAAGGAGCAACAGAAGTGACTGTGGTTAGTGATGGAGGTCAGAGTATTACAGTGTCCACTTCAGCTCCCCCTCCTCCTATCTTTTCCTCATCCTCTCACACAGAAGCTCCTAAGCAGACCTACTCTATCATTCAAAGTGGAGCCCATACAGCTTTGCTGTGTCCAGCAGACTCCATACCAGATTAGCCACAAGGTAAACAAGTTTCAGCCAAAGGCACTGCTAATTCCAGCGAATACAGAATTCATCCTACAAAGCCAAATACCTTCCACATAAACATTTTATTTGTCTGTATATAGAAACATACATCTTGTATGTGGAAAAGAGGTGGTGTGTATTTAATGCCTCTATTGAAACGGAAGGCCGTGTTCTTTGTAAAAAGTGTTGAACGTTTCACTAAGCAGTAAGCTTGCCAGAATGTGATCCTTGTGTTATACTGGCTGAAAAAAAAAGAAAACTTCACCTTATGATGAATTATCTTTGCAGCAGACTTGTTCTTTCCTGTGTACACAAGAAGATAATAGTCCAAGCCACTCTGAAGTATATTTTTAAGTAAGGTCTGTTTTGATTACATGCTATGTATGCATTAACTGGATATGACCGATAGTTGATCTGCAAGAAATGTCTACAACCAGGTCTAACGCAGCCCTAGTAGGGGTTATGTGGCTTATTCCTGAATGTCAGTAGAAGTTGGTAGCATGTGACACTTGATCCGGAAGTGCTTATGCAGAAGACGAAGTAATCATTTTTAAAAGACAAAAGAATTTTGTCCAGTCGTCTGTTAAACTAAATTTGTTAGCAAGAACACTATTGCAAATCATATGTATGGCACAGTGATCTGTGTCAGAGGCACCTGTGTTTTAATGAACAAAACATCCACAAATATATTTTTTACAAATGCTACTTAAGTTTTGTTTTTATTTTCATGTTACATGTCAGAAGTTATGTGGGTGAAAGAAGTCCATTCCATTTTGGCACTGTTCTTTTCTAGTTAAATGGGAAAAAGGAGATGATTGAATTCATTCCATTAAAAAAAAAAAAAAGTTTCTAATCCAAGGTTTGCAACTCTAGCATAAATTCAGATTGGATCACGAGACAGTAATTTACCATTAAATTATGTACATATCTAGACTGAATGAATGCTGGGCTGTATTTTGTACTATCCAGTATTAGTTCTCTTTGATGAGCGTTCTTGTATTGGCAGCTAGTAATATCGTCGCCACAGTACAGTCTAGCTGGAAAAGAGTCTCTCAGTTTGGGGGAATAGACAGCTCTATAGGTCCCTGGATCTGCGAAAATGAGTGATCATTTCACAGCCAGACAGCATCCCAAGGACAGTTGTTAACGTGTGAAGACTGGAGAGAGGCTGCTATCAAAACCAGCTCTGAGATTCCCTCTTGGGGAATCAAAGTCAAGTTAAATTTCACAGTAGTTGCTAGTGGAAGACATTGAATGATTGCTTTATGTGCTAGAAACATGCTTGGAAAACTCACAGAGAAGATTATATAATTGGGACCAGTTTCTGAATAGGTCTTGTGTTAGAATTTTTTGTTTGCTTGTTTTGTTTTTACAGCCTTAATTTTGTATATGTGGGGGTGCTCCTTCCCCCTTTGTGGTATGTACTTTATGTACATTGTGTAAGGCTTTCTGCTTTGCCATACGGATAGGAAAATTCAGTCCTAACTTGCAAGTACAGGTTTTTCTTGAAAATGTGATCTCTGCTTTTGTTGAAAGGTTGCTTAAACCTAAATCTTCCAGTAACACTGTCTTCATTAATTATGGGAAATAGTATTTTTGGAGATCTATTCTGCCTGCATAATAATTGATTCAAAATTAATGTTCTTATAAAGCAAACATTCCAAACAGTCTATGTTTTAAGGTCTGATCTCTAATGTGAACTGCCTGACAGTGTGCCCTTCCACTTACAGATATCACCACAGACCACACATCAATTAGAGGGAGATAACTCAGGAATGCTTAATTAAAGAGGCATTATTACGGACTACTTTCTTAGCCCCACGCTGTGTTGAAATGTGCAGTAAAAGTTCTGAGTTCACTGACAGCTGTATTTCAGGGTATGTTTTTCCCTGCACTTGGTCTCCAACTTTTCCAGTGATACAGGTTTGTCATCTGTTATGTTTTCCCTACAGGTCAATGATTTCTGGGGCTGACAAGGGCCAGTTCCAAGTCACCATGTGCACTGTTTTTATATAAATGAGAAGTAGGTGGGAGGCAGGAGTGTGGGTGGGGCCAGGTTGTGCTGGTGGGCACCTCCAGTGTGAGGGGAGTGAGCTGCAAGGCATCTGTGTTGAAATCCAGTGCTAGGTCTTTGAATAGGATTGGACAGTCCATTGGCGATCCAGGTCTGAATATCCGTTCTTACTTATTTTCCCTTTATTGTAATACAGAAGAGTCTGAATTGATTTGCAGGCACATTTTTAGTTCTATCACTGCTAAGTCTGCATCTGCTTGCTCACACCATCTTACCGATAGCTCTGCTGGGGGATGTTATGAAGGCTGGTGATCTCAGGGATAATTGTTTCAGTGTCTCCAGGCCACATGCCTACAGCGAGGTTTCTGCCGTGCCAGGGGAGCTGGCATATAGGGACTCCAGTACAGAGCTGTGCCTTGCTGCTCTGATTTTAGGATAAGAGGTTGTAGGTAGGTGGACCAGCTGCTGATAGCAGTGGTAAGGTAGGCAGTGGTAAGGTACGGAAAACTGTAGCAAGCTTAAAATCTTGTAAGTGCAAAAACAGTACAGCTTGGCAACTAGAAGGTGACATTGGTTTTCATACACTCCTTGGTACTTACCAATTCCTTATGCAGGATTTCGTGAGCATGAAGTATTTTGTATCATCTATAGGTGGTGCTAGAGATCCAGACAAATTTTAAAGTGTGGCCTGTTCTGCTTGATGGTATGCTTCCTGTTAAACAGTTCCCTGCTTTTAAATCTTTCCCGGGTACAGGTGGTAAAAATATTTCAAAATCCATTTTTATAAGAAGTTACATAAGGCTTAGCTGTAAACATTTTACTTTCACTTAAGATAAAAAGCAACCAATAAAAAAGTATGGTTTTCTACTGTTAATATCATGAGGCAGAATTATGGCCAGAACTTAATCTTGTCATTTAACTGATGATTTTTGACTCACTGTTAATTGGTTTTACCCGGTACATATTTTGCAGCTGCAGAATTGCAGTACAGTGCAGGAATTATAGAAGATGAGATTTTCACAAAGTTAATGGTTAGAATTGCAATTATCTGTGTTTGCACTTGACCAATAGACCTGCACCCAAGAGATGCACCAGCATGTCCAGGAATCTCATGCTCAATCTAATGTCGCACTTTAACATTAGTTACACAGCTCCCTTATCTGTATTTCAATTAAAAAAAAA
>VXAV01007208.1:285601-301441 GCA_013399715.1 Alectura lathami | reverse complement strand
AAAAAAAAAAAAAAAAAAAAAAAAAAGACTTGTTTACCTTCTAAAATAGGAAACCAGTAGATTTGTCATATTGTAAAGACCAGCCTTCATTCTGGTCCTGTGTGTGCCTCTAAGATAAACAGGAAAGATAACAAAATGGTGTGAATAAATAGACAAAGCTTAGTGCTGCTTCTTCAACATTGTTTAGCTGATTGCATTATGTTGAAGTGAACAATCTAGAGAGACTTCTTCCCTCCACCCAAAAAAAAAAAAAAGGTGATAAGCAAGGCTGAAGTGGGAGTAATTTTATTTATTTTTTTCAGTTCTCTGTTCTCATGTTTGACAGAAATGATCTTTGTGTTTTGGAGCTGGTAGAAGCAGATTGTTTTAATCTCTGATACTCATTTAATCCATTCTTCATGTTATCAACGGAAATATCCCTTGAGAGAGCACAGTAATTCATAACAAGTGTCTCTTGTAGAGCTTGCTTGCTTTCATGCACACGGTAAATAAATTGTATACCTTGCTAGAGTTCTGCCACTGCCACAGAGCTCTATATCAACTTTTCTCTTTCCAGGAGAAAATATTTGGATGGATTTTGTTCCTCTTGCCTCAGGATCTCTAAACTCTTCCTGGCAAGGGCTGAGAACCCCTTTGCACGTGTGGCACACAGTGAGCAAACCCAGCTACTGGTCAGGAGCACACCTCACACTGTACAAAATGGATGGTGTTTACACTGTGTTGCACTGAGCCCTAAAATGAAAATGTAAACCTGAGTATGCCACAGGTAGGTTCCTTCCACACACTCGCTGCAGTTTTTGCTCTCTACACACCCTGTCCCTTTTAAACCGTTTGCATGTGGGGTCCCAAATGCGAGTTAGGGTGTTACGGTCCTCCCTTTTCTGTGAGTGCCTCAGACTCCTTAAGAAGAGGTTAAAGCTGTGGAGTGCAGTGTGCATGCGTTTCAAGTTGGGCACCCCCCTGCTCTTCCCTCTCAAACTGTTGCTGATTTTTGTCATAGTCATTACTCCATTACACCGCTTTCTAAAACTAGACCCAAGCATCACATGGGCAGAGGCTTACCCTCTGCAAGGCCTACTAGAATGTGCTTTCCCTCTGTTTTTGTGAGGCAGAAACATGCAGCAGGAAAAAAAATCCAAAGTGCAGAGAGAATTTTGTCTTCAACACCTTTAATTGTGACAGTTATCTGTGTGTGCTCCTGCACAACATCCGCAGAAAGACGGGGTGCTGAGTTGTAGCAATGAACCAGCAGTGCTGTGGGTTGAGTCCTCTATCAGTGTTACCAGTATCTTTTATACGGTTCTGATAAACACTTTAACTGTCATTTGCATCAAAATGGCAGATTCCTGCTCAAAATCAGCATCAATTTGTCCCTTGCACAGGGTGGTTGCTGGGGATGCAAATGCACAAGGGCGTACTCCTGGGTGGCTGAATAGGATCAAGTCCTCTTGTGAGAGGAGGCATAAAAACGAGAGGACTTGGCCCAAAGCTAGATCCTTTGGGATCTGGGGGAAAACCAAATTTATATTGAACACACGTGGGTTTTGCAATTATAAAATTATAAGCAGAATATTTCCCAATCATTTTGGCAGAGCTCTTTACTGCTATTATCTGACTCCAGTGGAAAGTACCTTCTGTTGTGGGGTTTAAAACTGTTTTTTTAAAATTGTTAGAAGCATGCCAAAACATTTTTGTCTAGATGACAAACAACTGGGAAAGCATCTTTTCTTAGATATATTTATTTTATTCTGTATCTGATTTGGGGGTTATTTATTTGTGTTTGCACAGTCTGTCATCCTTTTTGCAACGCAATGCTCTGGTGTTTGTAAAAATATTTGTTATGTCCTCAACAGAAAGGCTTCTGTCCTGTAATTTCAGGCATATTGACTGGATACTCTAATGGCCTTTTACATCTCCATGTGGAAAATCTTTAGCCTTGTTATTTAAATTTTAAGAAGAGAAACCAATATTGTTAAGAGAAACTGATGTCTCCTGTCACTTACCCAGATGACCTTTCATGAGGTGATAAAGGTTTCTATAGTGACCTGAGGAAATAATGTCTCAGGTATCATTGTGAATTAGGAATCTGTAGCGGGAAAAGCTTTCTTTTCTCTCTCAGGTATCCAGTTCTGCTTTTGCCTTTATTCCAGTTCCAGACATGGAGAAGGGCTCATAAAACATACAGTATTTGGTTACATAGCTGTCTTTCATCTTTTAGAGACTTCACAATGTTGTAGGGAAGTAAAAACAAGAACAAAAAAAAAAAAAAAAAAAAAGATCCAAGACAAAGCAAAGGGTTTTTTTAATGCTATGTAGTAGAGTAGCATATAATATGTAACGATCAGGGTCGCCTTGTCTGCTGCTGTGATGCCACTGAATCCTGTGACCCATGAGATGAGATGATTTATTCCATAGGCTTCAGGATTTTGGTTTGTATCTATAAGAAAGAGGAATTATCTAGTGTTGCAGATTAAGCTTTGGCAAAGGTGGTGCAGGGATTGTTCTAGGTTCCTGGTCTCAGACCTCATGTAAACTTTCTTTAAACGTCTGAAAGGGAGAGCTCTCTTGGTTAGTGGTAGCAGTGACTGAATTCTGCAGGTAAAAGTTGAATGGAGCTGTTCAGACAATTTTCTAACAATTTTATTTAGTTCACAAATTGGAAGCTTAGCAAAGCTGGAAATTCCTGTACCTTTTTAGATGTTGGCTTGTAAAGGAAATTATCCACCCACACACCCAGCTTTCTCACACAAATAACAACTTTGTGTTTCCAAAGTGTCTCTCTGCTTACCGCCTGTATCTATTGTTATGTTCATCATATATGTTGTCACTGGAGTAGTGCTGCTGAATTCCCCACCCGCAGAAGTGACATGCATCTCAGAATTAAATTGTGAGGCTGAGAATAACTCAGATACCTCAGCAATGAGCAAGATGCAAATACCTAGATAGATAGTACAGATAGTCACCATCTCATGATGGCCTAGAGGAAAATTTGAAAGAACAGGAATGTGTAAAGATGAACTGCATAATGCATAACAGTCATAATTAATAGATTAAAGTTCTTTGTGAAAGATGTTTTTTTGATTCTAGTAAGGGAAGGGGACTACAAATGGTGACATAGTTTTAGAAAAACAAGGTAAGATGCCATGTGAAAGTTGTAAAGCTAAATAAGTGTTAAAAATGTATCTTGTTTTTAAATTTTTACAAGAGTGATTTATAGATTATCATCTTAAATAGTAGCACTTTCCCTCATCTCCAGGCACATGGGATCATTGCATTTCTATAAGTAGGTATATTTGCTGGGGGGCTGTAAAGAAGTTGCCAATCCTTGCTGCTTTCTCCCTCTAAAACACTTCATAATTTTTCATATGAATGAATTTTCCTGAAGAACATTATTTTTTTTTTCATTGTTGTAAAATCATGTAGATCAGTCAGTGATATAACTTTAATTGGATATGGATATTCATGATTCTTTTTTCTTTCTTTCTTTCTTTTTTTTTTTTTTAAAAAAAAAAGCCTGCCAGCAAAATTGCTTTTTGGTGATGACTCTGCTTGAAAAGTGCTCTGCAGGGGCCCATTCCCAATTGATTATCTTTCACAGCTAATAGCTTCAAAGGCTATTTGGTGGACAGTCCAGTTTTACATTTAAATGTAAATCTTGATAGCCTTGACAGACTGATGATCAGAAAAAAGGGAGGAAAAACAGTAAAATAAATGTACAGCTGGTATAACTTTCACCAGCTCCTCCAGGGGCAATTGTAGTAAAATTAAAATGGTTACAGTTTGACAAAGCCCTTTATAGTGGATGGTAAGTGAAAACTTTCCTCAAAAGGTCCAGCATTAATAAGTTGCTAAATGACCTGTCAGCCCTAAAAGTTCAGTACAGTGTCAATGGCTCCCATTTGTGCTTCACTGGGACTCAGGAGTAAAGTTCAAAGCATTGGAGGCACCAGGGCGAAGCCTGTCTTTTGGTGAAGCTGCAGCAGAGAGGGCTTCTGGTAAGAACCAAGTTCACATGTGCAGCTCAGACCAGGTAGCAGCCCAGGTGGCATCGGCATGTGGAGTCGTGTGGCCCCAACACGTTTCCTGCTCCAGCCGGGACCAGGCGGGTTCCAGCCTTTGGGCACTGAAAGAGATGAGTTGTTGGATCAGTGTAGTGGATGATACAGTATTTCTTTCCTTGCTGCAGAGACCTGGGTGCTTCTGCGTGCAGGTGCAGCAGGGTTTGGTAGTTTGCGTCTTGCCACCAGGCCAGCTCGCGGTGCGGTCCTGCTGTAGGGGGAGCCGGCGCTGGGGCCCTCAGCTCAGACAGATGGAAATGGAGCCCAGGTTCTGACAGCCCTGCAAAGACTCACCTAGGTGGCTCCAGACCAAAGCTAACAATGAAGGCAGAGGATTGATTCTCTGGCAACATACCAGCTGCCCTGTCCATTTTATGGGTTGTCTGGGATTTCGGCACAGGGTTGTATAGGCCTCAAGATACCGATTGTCTCAGAAATGGATGGGGCAACAGAAGGACACCGAGGGTTGCATCACTGAGGACTTTTCAGCTACGTTGTACTTTGCTGTAGAATCACTGCATGTTGGCAGCTTGGAGGAACCTGCAGAGACAGCCCTCATGCTTTGCCGTTTTGCCAAGTGGCATCTTACCCCTTCCACCTTTCTCTGAGCATTATCCTCTCCCTACACATGCCCCATCTGATCACAGTAAGTGTCTTTGTTGGCTTCATTGCCTAGGACTCTCCCAGTCCCTGACACGCTCAGATGCCAACTGCACCACTCTGGGAAAGAAGCACCCATCAAGCACACAGCAAGCAGCTAATGCCATCCATCACTGCATGCGTCCTCCTCGCAGAAACCACAGGGAAAGACTTTTTTACTTAATTCACATCCTGTTTAGTTTGTAGCATGCTTCAGGTCTCCTTGCGCAGCAGCAAAGTGTATTTCTGAGCTGTTTGTGTGAGTCAGTGGTGGGTCCTTGACCACTGGAAACCGCTTGCAGTGTTTCAGATGCAACAGCTTCTCTGGCCTCCTTAGACACCCTCACCATGTACACTTTGTGGTTACATAAAATGCTCTGAATCTGTGGTCAGTGAGTAGGGCTGCCTCTGAGACGAAGCTGTGCTGCAGAGGCACCATAACCTCAGCCTGAGCCTCTGGCCACTGCTGAGCATCTGCAAGTGCTGCTGCTCCCTGCACTGTGCTTCCACAGTCTGTGGGAGAAAAGGTGGAAAAGGAATTCATCATCCATGAAACATCTCAACTATCATGAGTAGAAACCTTTTTTTTTCTTTTTCCCTTTTTTTTTTTTTTTGTTGTTACCATGGTAACTGAGCTACAGACGCTCACTGCAAATTTTCTCCTATTTAGTTCACATGCATCCAAATGGTCATAAATACCAGTTAACTGCTGTACAGCATTTTCCAGACTTTTGATGGAAGAAAAAAGGAACAAAAAGAGCAAAATGCTTAGCAGCTTAGCATAGAAGCCACAGAGAAACAGAAGATCAAGGAAAAAATGTCTGTCTCTCTCAAAGAAGAATGTGAATTTGAAGACCTAGGAATACTTAGAGATGAAGAGGTAGTAGAAAAAATGTTTATGCCAAGCAAGGGACTGGCACACTCTGCACAGTTACCTTTAGTCCTCTATTTTTCATTTATTCTTCTGACATCATTTGTATCAGGTCTATGGACTTGAGAGAGTTTGTCCTACTGTAGCCAAAGTAACCCCCAGCATGGCCCATCCATAGTAGCAATGAAACCAAGCACAGAGCCTGACTGATGTCTCCAACCCAGTGACAGAGCTGGTTGGCCATGCTCAGTGCCAGAAGGAGGGAGTGAACAGCTTCTGTCACCTTTGGGCACTGCTTATTTAAATTTGGGCTGGAATGTCTGAGACAGTGAAGGTAAGTAGGGCTCCCAACATCGAGTCCTTTTCCGGAGGAGGCTTTTGTTTAAATAAAGCTTAAATTCCACACTCCAATGGCAAAATATTCCTGCTTAGTAGAGTAAAGGTCAACTAAGCCTATCTATTAACCAAAAAAAAAAAAAAAACCCACCACCTTTCTATAGCTCCATAAATTCTCCACAGTAACTCACACATTCCCCTCACAGTGATGACCAGTGCATAAACCAGAGTAAAGTGGTGTCAAATCCATCCAAAAACTCACCTGCTTTTTAGTCTTCCTTCAGTCCTGCAGGGCAGGACTGTGAATTAGCAATGACACCTTTCCCCACAGTGAAATCCTAACCTCCTTTCAATATAAAGCTAAGAGAAGTGCACAAAGCATGTCTAACAAAAAACTGACACATACCCCCTCCCCTCCTTCCTGAAGTCCCTCCCTTGCTTTTTTATTTACTCAGGATGTACACAGCCAAGCAGTCAGCACATACAAAAAACTCACCTCATCAGCTGCAGCAGTGACAAGGTCCAAAATGAAAAGGCTTCTGTCATGAGAGAAATCAGAATATGGGACTTTTGAGCCTGCCCCTCTCTGAGTGCTGTGGCAGTAAATGTGTTGTGGCACGGGCTCTGCCATGGAGCAGTCTCCAGCAGCAGGAAACCCTTGTGCAGGGGCTGGGTGCGTGCAGAGGCAGTGGCTTGGCTGAAACACCAGTTGGTTCCACGCACAGTTACTGAATGCCAGCCAGCTCTGAGCAGTTCGAGCAAATTATTTAAATTTGAATTAATCCTCTTTTCTTCTCCATGTAGAAAAGTCTTTAATAATAAATCCAACTATCAATCCAGCTTATACGGAAAGGCATGATCTATAAAATCCATGTGCAGCAATACGAAGATCTCTATATCAAGCTCTGAAAATTTTGTTAATGTGGCCACTGAACTTCACAGGAATCTTTTCATTGACTTCCCTGGGCTCTGTGTAAGATCCTAGTTAAAATGTACTTGGTAGTAGGATTGGTACATAAAGTAGAAGTAAGTTAACACAAAGGTAAGCAGAAAAAGATATTTGTTTTACTTGTTCTTTTGCCTTTTTGACATACCAGTTTCCTGATCTGGGGTAGATTTTTAAATGTTTCGCAATTTATTGATAAATTCTTCTATTTACTAATGGCAAGCACTAAAACCCAGACAAAATTAAATGAACACACTCATCCATAAGGCAGTATCAAGTCATACAGAAAGTCTATCCAAAGGTTCTCCATCCTGTACCTACTCTCCATGCTGTAAATGTGTTAATTTATTCAGATCACAAAGACCATCATTATTTTAGTTCATATTTAGACATGAAGATTTTTACCACAAACTAACAAATTTTCTTCTCTTTCCTTCTGCGCTGTTGTTAGGGAAAAACAATTTCTTTGGAGGGTGCTTCTCAAAAACTTAATCTCTATTCTTTTTATTTTGAAGGCACTCTGTTTAAATGGCGTATATATTTTTCTGTGTTCATACTTGGTAAAAATACAGGTTCCTACTAGTGGAAAATTTTATGTGACCCCTGTCCTGCTTGTACTTCGAGATAGCTTGTCTGAAGGAAGAAGGTCTCCCTATGGTAATTGAGAACAGTTTAGCAATAAGGGGCCAGTTAGCATGGCTGATGAGTTATGCCATCAATACCAAACTGATTTCTAAGATAAACGCAACCCTGAGGCATAACAAAGCACAAGTTATGGCCAACTGTCTGTGTATGTGATCATCTTATGGTGATAATACAGCTTAGAACTGCTTTTATCACTAGCTTTGTGAGGTATGTATTGTGGTTTTTGGAAAGAGAAAGATTAAATTAAAAAGACAGTGCAGTGTTATCAGCTAAATTCTTTAGTTCAGCTCCTAACAGTTGAACAAGTTGTCCAGCTGACACTAAGTGAGACTAAGAAGAATTGTGGTATAAATGATTTGTTAGAAAAGCAAATAATTTGGGTTACAGTTACAGAGATGGAATTTGAGGCCCCTCGGTGACCACATCATCCTCAATGTACAAACAGTTGATAACCTTATCAATGCAAAGTTGCCTCCGTGCTGCATTTAAAAGCAAGTTACCTTTATTCCAGCTTCCACTCCATTGAAATCTGCTATAAATACCTACTTTATAACACTGACCCAATATATAAATTGCTTAGTTCAAAAGAAAAGCCTTTTTGGAGGAAGGGGGAAAAGGAGTGAAGGCAGTGTGTTGTAAAAGCTAAGTGGTTTTATTGGCACTTTAAAATACCCTTTTATGCTGAACTCTATCAGCTCTGATTATATATAACAACAGTAGTTTTGTATTAAAAATGTGTGTCAATAGTTCTACTAACACTGTGATTTGTCATCTCTGTGCCAGAGGTCCCAACAGACTTGACTGACAAAATCTACCCATGGCTCAAAGGGATCAGATGCTGGAGTATGTTGTTTGCTCAGTAAATTGGTATCAGGTACCATCTCAGTTATTTAATTTTTTTTAAAAAACTTCATATATCAACGACAAATATGCTAAAGCATTCTGCATTCGCACACCTCTTATGGGTGCCCATTTGTGATGCCAGTGGAGAAGCCCAAACTGAAGCATCATCACCATGCCTAGTGCATAAAACCTCTAGTAAAGGCTAAGGAGCATGTTTAATCATATTTACGCAGGATGGCTGATAGTCTCCTGTGCTCACTGGTTTAGGACTGCTGTATGGCTAGATGTCAGTGACTATAGATCCTATGAACTCTTGCTCCTGAAGCATCTGTAGTACAAGAGGCAAATGCACATCTCACTGGGAGGCATTAAGCCTGATATTTTCCATAGATGAGCAACTCAAAAGCAGCATGCATTTTTTGTGTGACTGAAAAGAGGGAGCACTGCCTGCACTGTAGCCAGGATGCAGGCACTCAGACAGTTTGTCTCGCCTATGCTAAGTGGCATTTAAAGCAAGCAATGACACGACTGCTTGCAAAGATCAATCAGGCTTTTATAAAGATAGTGTCAAGACAGTACGGTGTATGAAATAGTAACTAAAGTTTCATTGCACTTGGCGCAAATGCAGGTGTTCTCTTGCAGCGGGTGTTGAGTCTCGCTCAGCGAGGACATCCTCCTGTCTGATTCCTTGATCTGCCTGCATGTGGATCCACGGGCTGAGACGAAGCATCCCTCAGGGCAGCTCGCTCTGTGATTCTCTCAGCTGTACAGTATATAACCTAAGTGCTCTCAGACTGGAGGAAATAACGTAATGCTAGAATTCTCCAAAGAGTTTGCCTGCTTATTTTGCTGAAGTGTTACACATTCCATACAAAACAGTGGGTTTTGATGACCCTCTCCTCTTTACAGTCATAACTACTCTCATGCGAATTAGGTTGGTGACTTTACACTGAGAATTGCAGGGTACCAGGTGCTTCGTTTTCTTTTCGTACACCCTCAGCTGAAGGCCAAGCAGAGTGAAGCCTGCAGAAGCAGCCAGCTGCCTCTCACCATAGTGAGAGACCAATGGGCCACAGCTGAGGAACATGCCCTTCCTCCTCCATATACACCAGATCCCACCACATTTGAAATCATGCATTTGGGTGTGTCTTCCAGTTGCAGTTCCTCCCTGCTGTGCGCAGTGCTCACTGAGGACATGCCTGTGTGGAAATGAAGATCTTCCCTGCTACACAACTTTTGTTACCTCCTGAGACAAAGGTACTGTGCTGGTGGCTGGAGGTAGTTGTAGGGAATGTTTGGCTGCTCTACGGTTCTGAATCAACTGTTTTAAAAGAAAATAATATTGTATTTGGTGGTTAGAGCACCTATGTTGAACAGTGATGTCTTGAATGCTTCTGGGGAGCCTCTCAGCATGCTGCTGTATGTTGGTAGTGGCTGATAGTGGGAGGCCCCACTTTAGGATTCCCACTTTAGGGAAGTCTTTAGGATTATTGCTTTAGGGTGATAGCAGTGGCCTTGCTGTATTTGTAGAACACCTACTGCTCTTTTACTCACCTACAAATAGAAGGTAAAAAAAATAAGTACACAGCACTCTTCTTCTTAAACTCCATTTATAACTTTGCAATCTGGACTGATGGGGCTAGTCACAAAGGCTAGGCATCACCTAATGAGGTTAATTGCACCCTGCCTGCTCCACATCAGTGGAGGGAAACAGATTTCTCCAGGACTGAGTCAGCACAGTGTTAGCTTTGACTCACCTGTTGGAAGTGCTCCTCTCTCTGCACAGTTGCACGTGAAATTATGCCCACAAGGCTGGAGCTGGACCTTGCAAATATTCCTTGTAAGGACAAGAGATCAGAATTCCCCTCTTTTGTTTAGCTTAGGAGTACATGTTTTAGATTTAGAAGTAGAAAGACTGTTAAGTGAAATGCTGATTCTTGTTTTGAAATCATCTGAGATCTTTATGAGCCGCACGCTTCAGCGACGGTCCCTGGGTACCAGCCTGTTAACCGAGCAATGCCCAGGTGCTTCTGGCCGCAAATACTCCAAGGAACAGCAGTGCTCTGGTTTTTCTCTAGTATACAAAATGCAGCAAATAAAACACATAGCCAGTTCTGTCAGTAGCCTTAAGATGTCACTAACTGACTTGGCCTTGGCTTTTTCTGCTGGCATGCAGCAGATCTTGAGTTGGAGAAGTGGAAATAGGCTGTTATTTTTAACACATCTCCCCCCTCCTACAGTGAGTGACAGACAAGGTGCTAGTGTCAATTGGCTAGTGTTACAGGCATTAATTAAGTCAACTGAAAGTCAGTCCTTTTAGTTCCTATTTCCTTCTGCAGGGACAACCAACACACATAAGTGGGAAGTGCAGGAGGAGAGGGTGAGCTCAGTGTGCTGGGCAGTGCCAGTGGGATGCCTGCAGAGCGTGGAGCAGTGTGAGGGTTCTGGTGAATGCTCAGTTACTGCGAGCATTATGTTAAACATCTCAGTGGTTTTTTCCCCTTTGCCTGAGTTAAATCCTGCTTGTAACCCTGCTTCCTTTAGATACAGGGTTGTGGAATTCTGTACTGAGATATTTGCATGCGGACGGTGTAAGGATGGATAAAACTGGAGAGTGGTAGAAGGCTGTTGTTTAGGAGAGCCAGTTCATACCTGCTTCACAGTGCTCACTGCAGCTTCTAGTGCTGCAGGATGCTGCATGGAGGCTTCTGGGTGCCTGGATAAGTCAGCCTAAGGCTAGTACAGCATTGCTCCTTATCCATTGATCTGCTGTGACTGTGAGGTTGGCCAGGGCACACTTCTGGAAAAATCCACAAGTGTAAATCCCTGTGAAGAGTGTTGAATCCATGTTCTGTTATACATCTGCAATGATATAATATCATACTAAACCAGCTGACGTGATAACCAGTGTCAGGTCTTGGACTACTGGTTCTCTAGCTCTTCAGATCTTGTTAGTACCATCTTGAACTGTATCATAGTAAGAGAGACCACCACCAACTTCCACTGATCTTTGAATTAGATCTGTAGCAGCCATCACATTGACATCCATAGAGCAGGGATCAGTGCCAGAATCATCTTTTCAGCTAGGAGTTTAGGTACTATGAAGGCATGAAACCAGCACAGAACTCCTAGTGTATTAGGACTCTGCATATCTTCTGAGAACCTGGCAAACTGGGAAAAACACTCTGTGTCTCAGCTCCTTTGTCTGTATCTGAAGTTAAATATTTATTGTGCTTCTATAAAACCAGTTGTCATGTTTTGTCAGATGCTATAGTTTAAGCTGACGTTGCACTAAATTACTATTTCCTGTCCAACCAGTATAAATAGTATGAGCAACTCTGTATCTGTACTTTATTCTAATAAGTAAAATATATATAACATCCCAAGGATACAGCATACCTTACTGAAATACAAATTTGTGACAAAATCTTCTTGTTTGCTTGTTTTTTTGCTGGTTCCACTATCCTGTCTCACATAAACATTAGCCCTATGCTAGTTTCATATAACTCTGCAGATGTTTCATTGGGATCTGGTCTGCATAATAGTTCTTTACTGGTAGAATTACTGCAAATGGTTGTAGGTGCCACCTAGGGCCTTTTGTCAGTTGTTCCTGTGTTGTATATGCCCAGTAGCAAACAGGACAGCTACGAGCTGCATGCTAACAGCTAAGGTGATGTAAGTCAGAAGTCAGCAAGGCCATCAACATACAGCTCCAGATCTGTTTCTTTCACTCAAAAAGCACTCATAGCACACTTAGCTTGGCATAGACTTGCCAGTATAGAAAATGCTCTGATCAGGTTCCTCAGAACTTCACCAGGGAAAGAGATTGTGACCAATGGGCTGCACATATTTTTAATAGTGCTCATTAATTAGGAAAATAAGCAAGAATAAAAATAACTGCACTTTTTTTGTTGTTGAGTGAAACTTTAAAATGTGATAAGTTTAGATCTTCAAGAAATCTATGTATTCACATCTTATAAGCTTTATTGCTTTACTTTTTTTTTAATAGTAATGAATGGTAAATAGCAGGCAGTGTGGAAAAGCACAGTAAGAGAGGGCATGATGGCTCTGGCTTACAGCACAGGTCTGATTCAAGGTTTACTACTCTACCATGCTTTCATGAACCTTTTTGTGACCCCAAGCAAGTTACTCCCATCTCACTATTCTTCCATTTCCTCTTTCTGTAAAATGATATTAATAGCACTTCAGCTGCAGAGCAGGTTTATTGTACAAGGCTTAATGAATGTTTGTCTCCCTCTGATTGAGATTCTTTCCTGCTGGAGGCAAGAATTTTAAGCAGGTTGATTAAATATGAAAGGGTTTTAACTCTGAAGTTGCTATTAAAAGTAGAAGGAATTATTTCTCAGGGAATTCTTAATTTGACATGTATTAGAATTGTCTAAAACACAGCAGCTTTTGTTTTTCTGTTATTTAGCAACTTCAGTTTTAATTCCCATGGGAATTCTACTAGGGGAATGCCCTGAATTCTGAAATGATCCAAGACAAATCCTTGACAGACACTGCTAAACCATTATTGCCCTGAGGAACAGCAAATCACAGCATTTATGTGGTCAAAAATATGTCACTGTAATGACATCAGTAATGCATCTGAAGTTCTGGAATTGTAGGAAAAAAATCATTACAAGTGGCCAGAACCAATCTCCATCCCAGGGGTGTGAGGCTGTGATGTTTGTGTAATGCTGTGCCTGAAATCTCATGCTATGAGAGGTGCAAAGCCTCTCCCTGTCTGCAGGGAGAGCATTTGGCAGCCCACGATTGGATGGATGGGGAAGGCTGTGTTGAGCATGGAGCACTAAATCAAGCCAACAGAAAATGGTGAAAACAACTCTAGTGCATCCCAAAAGCCTTGTGGAGGCCAGCACTGCTGTACGTGTGGTCATCTGTAACTGAAAGCACAGAAAAATAGTAAATGCTTTCCTCTTTGAAAGAGGGTTCCTGCTCTTCCTTTAATAAGAATGCTGCTAAAAGATGTGGTTGTAGCTCCTCTGTTACATTGCTGGAAAGAGCCATCACAGAAGAAAACAGCTCGTGCCCTTGACCTTCTGTCCCAAGGGACTTGGATGCAGTTTCATCCATCAGTTCAGCCTCTTCACTTGCAAGTAGTACACAGCTCTGGCCCCTTCTTCCTAGCACTTCCTGTGACCTATCTTGAACCATCTTTGGACAAAACATAGAAACAGCCTTAGAAGCAGAGTCTCAAGCTCAAGGGCTTACTCTCCCCAGATGGCACCTGCAGCCCCATGCTCCAGCCATTCTTCAGCCACAGCCCAAGAAGCGAAGATTTGGCAGTTCAGTTCCCTGTGCTCCTTGTTCAGCAGGTGTTGGCACAGCCCACATCACAGCTCAACAACAGTTTTCTTTATTAAATTCGGGATTTCTATTCTGAAAGAGAAGCTCAGTTTCCCAGTCAGTCATTGTTCTCTACTGCAGGATATTCCCAAGCATGAAGTGTGCCAGCTATTTTTCTGGAATTGTTTCATTTTCTTTCCCCACTTTGTGCTGTCACTTTTGCCACTATGAATGCTACTTTAGTGACTAGTCTTGTTATTGTACCATTTTTCTGCAAGAAAAAAAAAAACCTATCAGGCCTTTACTTTAGTGAGACTATTTTTAATCCTCATAAGATTAAATAGTGTGAGGCCCACAGAAGAGCATGAAACAGGCATAGCATAAGCTTAATTTGGTGCACACTAGTCTCATGTGTTTTGCAGCTCTGGGCAGGTAGGTGCTCCAAGAGCGCACCATGGCAGTGCTGTGCAGCCATCTCATTTACCCTCTGCTCAACCCCACAGCATGCTCAAAAGACAATTGTGTCAATATAAAGTTGCATGTACACCCAAGGAATCTCCTACAGAAGCTGAACACACAGCTCTAAAGTGTCTGAAAATTGCCACAGAATTGTGCTTTAAAAGTATCGCATGCTCTGTAAGTCTACCTCCATAAAAATTAAGCCATATTTATCACAGCAATAAAAGTATAAGTACAGGATCCTGTCTTGCTTCTGTGACATAAAAGTAGGAAACTCCAAACATTCCCTAAGCTTTCAGAAAAGCTTCAAGAAGTTCCCTGAAACCTAAGCATTTAAAATTCATTTCTCTCTGGAATCAGTTCCCTCGACTGAGAGATGAAACAGAGTTCTCAAATGAGCATATATAGGCTGTTTTCCCACTTGTATATAGTGCTTTTCCAAATTAATGACTGGCAGCAAATCAGTTTTTGTAGGGAAGTCTTACAGCCAGATCTTCAACCGCAGCTTGTACAAGCAGTGAATCACAGCAGACTGCATCTCTGGCTCTAACACACATGTAGGCAAGGAGTTAGATTTAATGGTCTTCACTGGATTTGGATATTTATCACAAAACTGATGTATGTGCTTGACTAAGCAGTTTTTACAAGCAGCTGTATGAACTGAAGTTAGCACATATATGAATTTAATCTCTCTTCTGTGGATATGCTGAAAAGCTTGGCAAGAATGTAGACAGTAGCCAAGGCAGATCACCATTGTGGTTAGGGGATTATATAGCTGCTGCTGGTGGCCAGAGACAAAAGACGATGTTTTAAGTTAGCCCCAATAGAAACCACAATGTTTCCATTATTATACAAACAGGGCTTAAAGTTCTTGTCTTCCTTCCTGATGTGTTAAAAGCAATTACACTGGTTAATAAAATTCAGGGACAAGTTTTGTTTTTCTCAGAAAATGGAGCCTATGGAGCCTCTTGAGAAAGCTGAATGATGTAACTTGGCTAATTCTTGCAGCTTTATAGCTAAGAAAACAAATTCACCTTTCCCACGTTACAAACAGAATGTCCAACTTTATAAACCAGATAAATGGAGGAAAACACAAGGGAACATATAAAGGAAGATTTTGCTGTGGGAGCAACTGCTTTAATATACAACACGCACGTGGCCAGCAAATCTTCCATTTTTTTTCCACTTTACTTTGATTCAGTGACCTCACGTTTACTCCTAAACCTAATCTGCCTCTCTTGTTCAAGATATCAACTACAGAATAAATAGATCAATGTCAGGAGTCAGCGCGATGACATGGGAGCAGTGCTTAAAGTGGTGGGATTTATAGATGGTCAACGGAGGCAGATATACAACGCAGCGCTGAGGATGTTGGCGGCTTTTGTACCGATGGGCTGGGAACACAGGAGCTATGATGCACCTATGAACTCACTGTAAAGCAAGAAGGAAACACATTTTCTGTCTTCCCGTCTCAGATACCAAAAAATAATAAAAAAAAAAAAAGGCAGAAATTACTGAAATCATCTTCTGTTGTTAAACTTCTGAAGTGAACAGACTTGTGCAATAATTCCTGTGCATGCATCTGGGAGGCAGTTGTTTTAGAACTGTGCAAAACTATTGCTCTATTGCTGTCAAACCTAAACAGTGCTTTTTTTTTTTTTGGGAAGAGGGGGGAGGTTAGATTCTGAGTAACAAATTAAACTTTTAAGGTTTTAAATGAATTCATCATTTGT
>VXAV01007208.1:258825-285560 GCA_013399715.1 Alectura lathami | reverse complement strand
TTTCCTGAATTATAAGTAATTTATTTTTTTTCTGTTTGGCAAAGCATGTACTCAAACAGTTTAGCATCAGTTTAAGTCTTCTGATGTTTGAGAGTCATTAATTTACAAGATCCTCAGGTTATTCATACCATGCTCCTGCAGAAGTTACTACAATATTGGCATGAAATCTCCCAATAGAAATCAGGGTTTCATGGAGGTTTTCACTATGAAAGAATAATATTAATGACCATTTCTTGAAACTTGATCAGAACTTTTGGATGAACTAACAAAATCAAATTGACATTAACTGTCATTCCTTTAACCTGAAATAAATTGTGAGGGTTGTTCTGATTCATAGGGTGGGTTGGCTGGTTTTGTCTCAGTTACATTTTGGCATGCTTAGGCAATAAAAGCAATTATCTACCCCAAGTAAAAATGCGTTTAAAAAAACAGAAAACAATATTTTGTTCCCTCGTCTGTTGTGGGGATCTTTCAGCATAAATACAGAATTGCATATACAGAAATGTATGCAAACAGGGACTGCAGCGAAGAACACTTAACTATCTTTTTCAAAATTTTCAAGATTTTTCAGGTTGTTTAATAGATTGACAACTTTGTAAGAACGATCATCATCATTTAAACCATCCTTTCCCTGTTCTTCAATTTTTTAAATGTGGGCAGAGCAGCTGTGCCTTGTTACTAACTGCAGTAGCTGTTTAGAGGGAAACTGCACATCCACAGAGAGACTTTAATGCAAGTTTTTATTCCAAGTTTATTAAAGTTCATATCTGTAGTTCTCCATGTCAAATACATGCATGTATTTCAGGTGCTGTTCTTTCTCTGGCTGTTGCAGTCCCAGTCACTTTTCTTCCATCAGAGGAAGCAATCAGAAAAAGCTGTCATTGCCCCTCAAGGTTTCTTCTTGGCTAATTGGAGTTTTTGGCTCTTTATCCTGATGATTAAAAGAACAGCTGAGTGGAAGTCAGAGTGCTTTTACAGAGCTGACACGCCCAGCTCTGCTGTTTGGTTTACTCTGATTAATTTAGCAAATGAAACTCCTGTAAACTCGCACATTTTGCCTATACAAAACTACTGTTACTATAAAGTTCTAAGTGAGCCCTGAGTAAACTATCCCACAGATAACCAAATCAGTATCACAAAAGCTTTTATAAAGCTTTTTTGTTGAAAAGTGTTTTTCTGTAAAGTAACATTTTTTTGTTGAGGCATATAGATTGTATGAAATGAAAGGGCCCTGCTAAAGAAGCTGCCTTTATTTTAGTATATGAGAAAAACAACTGTTACTGTTTACACTCTTCAATCAAGGTAAGCATGTTTGTCTAAAGTATTACTACAGCTTGGCTTACAAACACTTGAAGATTGCTTACCATTTTTCTATATTTAGACTACTCTGTGGAATTGTCTTTATCAAAACTTTTGGGAAAATCTTTAACTGAATTTGAGAAACTTGCCTAATTTATGCAGCCATCTATTCTCCTTCTATTGATTCCCTCCATGATATATGTTTATCCTTCCTGCCTGTGAAAACCTAGAATGAAAGCCGAAGCATTACTATTTTATCTCTGTAATTGCTGATAGAAAAGACATGTGGTTTGTTGTTGTTTTTTTTTTAATGAGCAAAAGCCATAATCTGTTTAGTGAGCTTTAAAACAAATCATCTTGTAAAACCAAATACAAAACTATCCCAAGTTTGCAAGAAAAAAAATTCCGAACAGTCAGAGACTTACCTCACTGTAATTTTTAGAATCTGCTTTTAAAGATCTAACCATTCCCACACCTTTTGTAATGAAATAACACAAAGTGAAGCAGCCACCTCCTCGGGTTGGAGAGGAGAGAGTGTTGGGGACATGGTCCCCACATCAAAACTGTCCTGGAGAGATCAACCATTGATGATTTAAATCTTCACTACTTTATCTCTTTGTTTGCTGCTTGGAATGCTATTGATACCTTCTTTGTCTTTGTAATTGTTTTAATTAGCCACCCAGCATGGGCCCCTGACAGTGCTTGTGATAGAGTATTATGGACAACCCAGCAGGACAGTGAGCCTGTTAACATGAAACACAGACATGGCAAGCTTAACTTCTTTTATTTGTGTCAATTTTTTTCCTCTCTTCTTTGTGTATGTGCATGCGTTCTTACTTGCGAGAAGGAAAATAACTTCCCAAGTACTTTGCTTTCAAAGGGGGAAAGAAGCATGAAAATGGCATCCCAAACATTTCTTGGAGATTGTGCAATTAAAGCTGATATTACCACATATCATTTCTGGAGCCAGGCAGACAATGAAGCGTTGGCCATATTGATTAGTCTTTTCATGCATCGTGTCTTCAGCAATTAGACTGATATTTATGTCAGTTACTGTACTCTTGACTCTTCTTAATTATTTTTTTGGCTTTACAGCGGTATTTGTTCTTGTTGACCACATCCTTCTTTTGTAAATGGAAATCTGGATGTTCAATTATGATGCAGATCTGCAACTCATTAGCAGTAAGCTCTGGTACTGTTGCCATTTGAAGACAATTCTGTCATTTAACTTGTGGGAACTCATGGCGATGAGTGTATATTCTGGGGGAAAATAGCAAAACTCTAAAGTTTGTTTTTCAGAAATAAACAATTCAACAATGTCAAAACCTCAATTTTTTTCATAGCATAGTGGCTTCTTTTTTCAAAACAATTTTGTGCTTGGGATAAAGGAATATGAATAGAGAGGGGTGCTTCATGAAAGCACAAGTTTCCTTTGGATTTCTTTTGTTCAAATTAGGCCAAGGACAGTCCCTGCCAATTATTGCCCCACTTCAGCTGTTCTCTGGACATTAATACAAGCATCTCCTTTATTAAAAAGGAATCCAGTTTTGCACTTTCAAAGCAAGGATTTTTCTGTTGGTGTTTTTGTTTTCCATACTAAACTGAATTTCTAGCTTGTTAACCTATTTGTTTCATTTTATTGGTCTCCTTGAAAAATATCTGCGCTAAAGCATTACTTTGTGACTCGAAGGGCCAGACTGAAATCATTCTCTGCTGTGACAGAGCTGAATGTAAATCCTAAATGCCTGGGATTTCCCATGTTGTGGTAAATTAAAGGCACTGCTAATTTTCAGTGTTGCCAACTCTTGCACTTTTTCACATCCCTCAGCCACAGGGAAAAGGTATGTGGTGGGGGAGGCTTGAAGGGAGAGGTTTGTTTCTTAAGGAATATTTTAATCGTGACTGTTTTGAAGAGGAGCTGAAATGCAACCTGTAGCATCCACTGCAAGGGAAACTTGCTTGGGGGAAAGGAGAGGGAGGAAGGGGTCTGTGTTACAGAGGGGCTGCTCTTTGCTGGCGATGGGTTTGAGCACTACCAGGCAGAAATCATTGCACGCTGAGTTGAAATCTTAAAATCAACGCTGCCTCCAGGGCGGGGGTTGCTGCACAGGAAGCATATCAGTTCCTTCCACCGTTTGCAGCTCAGCATTCGAAGGCAAATTATCGTCCTTTTCTGTTTATGTTAATACCCAGCCGTGTTCTCAGGCTGGTGAGCTCTGAGCTGTGGCCCACCTGGATGGGGCAGTGGGGGCCTTTTCGGGTTCTGCGAGCACTCTAAGTCAAATCCATACTGGCCAGGCAGCTGTAATATAATACATGAGGCAAACAACTTGAACTGGGAGGATGAGAAATCCCCACTGCCATTAGAATAGTGAAGGAAGGTCCTTTATTACAACAAGGAGACAAACAGTGTTGTCTTAAGTAACATGTGAGGGTTCCTTCATGGAAGGAAGCAGGAAGATATTCACTGGCCACAATTTACTGATCTCTAAACTAATCTAAAACGTGGTAATATTAAATTTCTCTGTGTCATGGCCCCATTTCCTTTGCAGGGAAATACAAGAGGAAAGAGACTTCTGAAGTCTTCTACCACACACCACACTTGCAGTAGTGGGGGTGGTGTGTAGAAGAAATGAAGTTGTCTTTAGGTTTGGTAATTTTAATTTAGAAGATACAAGTCACAAAGCATATCAACCTTGCCACAGGTTTTTTATTTGGCCTTGGGCAACCTACACAGCCCACCATGGGCTTCAGCCTCCTCCCCCAGAAGGTGGGTGTGGCTCTTTTTTCTCTTCTAGATTTTTATAGGGCTAAAAAGCCACTAAGAGCTCAGAGGCTGCTTTAAAGAAGGCTGTTGGGGCTGAATAGAAGAGGAACTGATAGTATCTCTGACACCAGTGCTTAGCCATCCTTCAGAGAAAAAATAATCTTATTTACATCTATAGATTGAATGCCTGTGGCATGTGATGCTTGCCAAACTAACACATGTATATGAGGTATTTTCAGGTTTTTAATCAAAAATAGGTAAGACAAATATTGCAAATACCTTTGCTCCATTAAATTGTTTCACTCATTTGATTTTTGAGTTTCTGAAGTCTTCATTCCAATTACTTTGAATTAGGAAGTGTATTTACTTGCAAGCAGCATTGGTGGCATTGATGACTAGACAATTACACTCGTGTTTTGATTTATTCATTTCTATATCTAGTAATGGAAAATGGATGTACAACTTGATGACTGGTGCTTGTTATTTCCCTAACATTCTGCCTACTATTTTTGATAAACATTACTGATTGTAACATAGATACTGCAGTTTATGTGACACTATAAATGCATTTGGGTGCAGGAAGCATATGTTCACTGACGTAACAAGAGTCAGACCATTTTTTTTTTTTTTTAATTACGTTGGACCCAAAATTGCTTATTCAGAACCTATAGAAGTCAGTGATGCTCCTTTCCCCGATCCCACTGGTTTTCATGTCAGAACCTTATGGATGCTGAGGCTGCTCAAGGTAGTTCAGTCCATGCACCGACGCTACAAGAGCAATGCAGTTTCATCAGCTCCTTTCTGCACCATCATTTTCAGTCTCACTGCTGTGTGCTGACCTGTCTGGTAGACCAATGCAGTTGTTAGGCTGTGTTGAGAAGCAGCTTGAGGAAAATAAACAGGCCTAAAAATTTGCTGATTTCTTCCTTCCGTCTTGGACCACTTTTTTTTTCTTTTGGTAGAGTTCATAGCCCAGCTGGATAGGTGGGATGGAAGGCTGCAGAGCTGGGTCCAACACAGGGGACAGCTGAGATGGGAATGCCAATGTAAAGCTGTTTGTCCTTTCTAAACGCTTTGTGGTATTGGACCACAGTTTAAGGTGGACATCCTTCAGGATGCTCTATAAGCCAGCGGGAAGAGATGGGTGCCCTTAGATAAAGTGGTTGAGCAGCTGAATTAAATGTCTACCTTATAAATGTGTGAGCAAAACAAGAGCAAACTAAAGCCAAGAGGAGCAGCTTGCAGTCTGAAAGCTCATGGAAAGAGACAGGATTTATCCAGACTAAAGGAAGTTTGACATATTATTAGGAGACTAATAAACTTGCTGTGATTGTGACAGTCATTGGTCTAGAGTCGATTTTCATTTCTGATCTACAAACCTTGTTCACTGGTTATTTGCTGGATGATGAAGGCCCCTCTAAATCACCAGCAGAGAGTTTTTTGTGTCCATCAGTCTGACTCATGATTTATAAATAATAGCTGTGTTTACAAATCAACCATGAGTAGAACTCTGGTGAGTGAGGCAGTGTCTAAACAGGGACAGTTTAATTAGTTCTTACTCAACAACTGGTGGGCAACAAAAGCCTATTCCAATGTCAGTGGAAATTGGTTTGTCTTCATGGGGTGTTGGGTTAGCTATCTGATTTGGCCACTTTGGACAGTAAATTTTATTTTTGTCAGAAAATTTGCATGGGACATCTTTGTAAGTTATCTGTAAACTCTGAATCTTCTGTGTCTCTTTTATCCCCAGGCAAACTCGTGTGTTGTAGAACTTAAAAAGGAAAATAATATCTTGTGCATCATGGCTTGAAGTCCTCGCTACTTAAATTTATTTGATCTTAAATGCCCAATTTTGTACTGCTTAATATTCAGGCCAGTTATTGATAATCCTGCTGAGTGGGCTGCCAGTGGTCAGCTGTGGACTCAGAACATCGAGATGCTCTTCATGGGCACATGGATGTATGTGGGAGCCATTCTGGGAGGTGGCCATGGTGGGGTGGACACTTATTCTCCCTCCTTGGAGAACCAAACAGTTTAAACAAATCCTGATGGAGATTCCATGTCAGGGAAGTGATTTCTTGTGCCTTGAGCAGTGAGGGAGCTCTTAGTAAACCTGCCAGGAAGAACAGTTTCATTTCTGGAGTGGGAGTAATACATGACGTGGCTAAAGCTATTAATTTCTTACAAAAGAATTCCTGTAGTAATGCATTTACTGAAAGGCAGCGTGAGTGTAAACAACTAATTGTAAAGGTTGAGTGATTATTTTCTGGTTTTCATTTTGAAGTAGATGGAGAAATGTTTACATCTCCTATAGATATGATTGATGTAGAGAACAAACAAGAAAAAAAATCTTTTACTGGGTCAGCAGGTTACTGAGAAATGTGTGGAAAGGTTAATCCCAAAGCTTCTGTCCTTCTTAAGTGACTATTGTTATTTATGTATTCATAACCCTGGAAAAATCATAAAGACCTTTCCCCCTGCTCCAGGAAGTTATACTCATGCATTTACCTGTTACAAATGACTAACTAAAGTAATCCACAATTTTTATGACCTCTCACTGCATTTTCAAATGAGTGTTTTTGTGTGTGTGTGTGTGTGAGAGCTTGGTGAGGTGTTAGTCTCTGCTCAGGTGTAACTGAAATCCTGGATATTCCATTTAAGAGTGTTGTTGCCCACAAGATATTAATTGCTTCTCAAACCTTAGAACTATTCCGGAGGTTAATGAAGCAGATAGATTTAGGACGTGTTCCTAACCACACAGGTTATCCTCCCTTCCAGAAATATGACACTTGCTGCAGATGGGTCATTCATTTTTATTGTTTAAAATGTAACGAAGCATGGCATTTATAATCCGCTGGCTGGGAACATCTTACTTGTAGAAAAAAAAGAAATAAAAAGGCCACAATGTACACTGTTTTCATGGATGTTAGCACTTGTATCTGTGTTCTCATTTTCTGGAAACTGGTCGCAGAGGCACATGTTCTGGCCAAAGTGTCTGGCTGTCCTTGCAGGACAGGCCTGGCGTGCCCAGCTGGGGCACTGGTGCCCACAGTCCTTCCATGCTTAGCTGGTTTGCCAAGCCAAGGAAAGCTTCTGGGGCTGGATGCATATGAGGAACTTAAAAAGGCACAATAAGTGAACACATCACCTAGTTAGCACTGGTGAAAAGTAGCTAGTTCAGCTCTGCAGGAACTGAGCATATTGGTTTGTCTAATTTGTTCACAAGTGAGGTCCTCCAGTAGCAATGTTTCCAAAGTTCCGAAGCCTTCCTGGAGCAGCCTCACCCCAGACAGTATTGTGCTCGGAGTAGCATTACACTTGGTTGACACAAGCTTGCTTTTCTGTAGTGTGAAATATACCCAGCTGAAGTTTGGAGTGAAATGTTAGTTTCTTTAAATACCAGTAGGCCAGGACCCTTGAACTCTGTGCCAGACAACGCTCTTGAACAGCAACAACAAATTCCTCATGTGAACTTCATTATCCGCTCCTAATTTTCAGAAGTTATCTAAATTCTACCTATCATAAACCCTTGGCAAAACAACTGCTAAGTTTGATAAATATTTGATAAGCCTCAGGATTTACTAGGAAGATTCATGAGGGTCCCCTTGTCCCTCCCACACACTCTATAGGCTCTGGAATTTTAAAAATATTTGCACAGGTTGTGTGCAAGCAGTGTGTACGGGCAGCCACGTGTCCATAGCATGGATAACCTCCAGCTTCTTGTCTTTGTTTTATACAAACGGATGAAGTAGTTTGGCTTGCCAAGTTCTCCCAACCACTAGGTACTGAAAACAAGATTGAGGAGGTCTAAGTTTGTTTTGTATCAGTTAAGAACCATGGCTCTTTGGCATGGTTGATGTTTGATAAGTAAGCATAATCTATGTTCCATGCAAAAGAACAGAAATAGTTTTACTGGTTTTACCTTCTGTGTATGTCTGTTAAATCAGATAATTTAGGAGGCTGAAAACGTGATATAAAAATGTCATACTTGTTGTTAGAGCAGGTTATCAAAAATAACAATTAAGGATGTTTTCAGAATGATGTGGAAAATGAGAGAGAATTTCTCTCTTGGTTTGTGAGAGATCCATGCACACGTTCAGCATCAGCTACTATCTCAGGGAAAGCAGTAAAATTTGGTGCAAAAGCAGGTGTCATTCAACATATTTTCTTCCTTTTCATGATGAAGGCCCAGGTAAATACTGCCCTTAAATCTGTCAGTTGTTTTTCTTGGGAGCTGGTTGCAAACTTTATGCTTTAGAATTTGATTTTTCAGAAAGGCTTATCCAGCGTGTTTGACTGGAGTCCCTTTGCATATAGACTGCTTCAGAGGTTCTACATATCTTGAGATAATGGCAAGAGTTTTTCATGTGTTACTCAGTAAATCTCAATAATACACAATGGAGTCTTACTTTGTAAATTCAGTTTTTAAAGTTTTTATAACATCTTCAAATTTCTGAATTTTGAATGTATTCGCCTTTTCCAGCCACCTTAAAAGACTCAGGACCACATTAAGATTCCTTTTCTGTTATAGTAAGTAAAGGATTTTTGGGAAAATCCTGAGGAACTGGGATCTAGCACTACAATTTCAATATAGATCTGTTAGAAGGTCCTGCAGGTTTTCTGCTGGGTAGTATCTGTCCTCCTGACAGAGGAACTGAAAGTGGGAGCACCACAGTGATCTCAGTTGCCCACAGGGAAGTATAGTGGGTTATGTGGGGGTACTTGCTATGAAAACTGAATTTTATAGGCTACAGAGATGAGTAACACACTGCAAAGTATAAAGGGGGAAATTTTACATCTTCTCAGTGATACTGGGGATGAAAATATTTCAATACTTAGGACAAATAGTGAGTGGGAGGTCAGTAGATAAAAAGATTAGCAATGCCCAAAAGGTCAGCACATCTTACTATGGAGACAGGAAGAAGGTAGGGCAAGGTGGAATGGGCTAAAACTGAAAGAGGTGAGGTTTGGGTTGGACATCAGGAAGAAATTCTTCCCTGAGAGAGTGGTGAGGCGCTGGCACAGGCTGCCCAGAGAAGCTGTGGATGCCCCATCCCTGGATATGTCCAAGGCCAGGCTGGATGGGTTCCTGGGCAGTTTGATCTAGTGAGCTGGTGGCTGGCAGCCCTGTCCGCGGCAGGGGGGTTGGAACTAGATGATCTCTGAGGTCCCTTCCAACCCAAGCCATTCTATGGTAAGGTAGATGAGAGAGAGAGAGGGTGCCAAAGAGTGAGATGTTTGCTGGCTTCAGATACAGTATGGGCTGCCTCTGCAGCTGCTGGAAACATAGTCCCATCAGGCTAATACAGGACTATATAGATCACAAAAAGAGAGAAGTTGTTTAACAAAATTTCTTTACTACTGCATTTGGATTAATTGAATCCCGTGTAAGGCCTTATCAGGAAGACCTGTCAGCAAAGAATTCCAATAATCCAATCAGGAGGTCACAAGTGCAAGAATAAGTATCTACAAATCGGATTGAGAGAGCCAAACCTGAAGCCAAGCAATATTCCAGAGATGACAGAATAGGTGATTTCACCACTGATATATTGCTGATATAATTAATGGAGATTGATAAGTTCATCACTACACCCATGTTTTGTGTTTTGTTTGTTGTGCTGGAAAAGTGATAACCTAAAACCCTGACAAAAAGGCAACTGAACAAAATGAGAAGTGTAAATCAGGTAAAAATAATAGCTAAACAATTGTCTGTAATGCTAGATTTGTGCATATCAAACATTCTAAACAGGTAGGTCCCATGTTAACCACCACATAAGACCAGCTGATAATTGAGTAGCAGATGGGTTAGAGATTATAATTTAAAAGACAAAGAAGAAAAATAATTGCAGGAGAGTTTGTGTGAAACAGTCATCTTAAAAAAAAAAAAAAAAAAAACATTATGTCATTTGGATACTAAGGAATATTGTATCAAACTGTTTTTAGGAAGGAAGAAATATTTCAAGTGGATAACTCAAATCTTAGTCATTTCTTACAGCTCTTATGTTTCCAGTTGTATTCACAAGAGAAGTTACCTAGTCTTAGCTATTTTATTTAAGAATAAGGTTGTCCATAACTGAATGAAAGACAGTTAAATCCAACTTTTACTCTGTCTATTGATAGAAGGTTTTTGGTGGTTGATGTTTTTTGTTTCTTGTAGGAAAATTTATCCTCAAAAAGAGAAATGCAATGTGTGCTCAGGGCTGGGTCTTGACTAGGGAAAGCATTGTGAATGTGCGTGATTTTTAATGCATTTTTTGGCTCAATTGAAAGCTGCTATTCAGCCAAGACATGGGGATTCCAAAGTTTCCAAAGAGAAAGAGAAGAAAAAGAGCTCTCTTATTTGGGGTAAATTTAGCTCCATGAGTTAGCAATGTGAAAGGAAATGCCATGATATGTGCTTCCTTCACCTGTACTTGTTGAATTTGTATAATGTGATGCTCTCCAATTTCCTATTTATGGCTGCAGATACTATATATATACATATCTATGCATGGTTTGTCTTATTTGTGTTTCAGTGTTGCAAGACAGTAAATCTGCCTGTGCCAACAAAACAGTGAACCAAACATGAGAATGGGGGAAATACTGATAAGTTCAACTTCCCTCAGGAATGACTGAGTGTAACTTTGTGATTTAACCCAGTGTGACTGAGAGTTGATTTGGTTTGTTGCTGACTGCATAAAGGCTTTCCTGATCCAAGAGATGCCTCTATATTGTAAAACCTTGTATTTCTAACCTTTAACATCTTACCAAGAGTACTGTCCATTGCTGTCACATCATTATCTGAGTTTAAAAACCCCTCGTCTGAGCTTGTTCTTCCTTAATCTTTAAACCTTGCTTAGTGCTACCTTCATACTTAATCATTCTCCCGCTTTGCAAAGCACTTGGGGATCATTCCGATGATAAATTTCAGCTTCATCAGCTTCTGACCCACATACACTCCTCAGCCAGGCTGCAACTCGTTGTCCCTATAGGTCCCAGGATAATGTTATAGTTGAAGAGCAGCTGCTGGCATGTATATGCTCTGTGGACCCTGTCATCAAAGGGCAACTGATGTTCCACATTAACCAAATGGATCTCTAAGGAATTTCAGTGATAGAAATCAACTTTCCTCCCCAGGAGAAATGATAGTACATCTGCCTTGTCACAGCTGGGCACTGCGCTTGTCCTGACAGTTGTCTCATCCAATACCACAGCTGTGCCTACAGACATGGCAACTGAGGCTTTGCAGTACGCTTGGACCTTCATCTGTCTTGCTAGGATTCCCCATTACTATCAGTAATGTTCCTGTGCATGTCACATGATAAAATTGGGTGGTTAATAGCCTTTATTTACCAATCTGATGATTAAAAGTAAATGGTAGTTGAATTTAAAACTTTCTTATATATGTCAACAGAAATGGATAAAAGAAAATAATCTTGTGCTTGGTATATGATTAACCTGTGGAATTTACTGCAGTAGGACATTACTGAGGCAAATAGTTTAGTAGGATTTAGGGATTAGACATGAATAAGAAGAGCATTTGCTAGTTACCTTCTCTAGACTTAAGAAAGGTAATTTCTTCCTGGTGCAATTCAGTACAGCAGATGATCACTAACATAAGGGTGGATAACATCTTCTCTAGCCCATGGCTCCCAGCAGGTCTGCAAGACAAGGTCCTTCCTTCCTGGAGGAGAAGGAATCAATGTGCTTGTCAATCAGGAAAACACTGTACTGGATGCACAACTGCTCTCTTTTAAGGGTTAATTTTGTCCCTGTGGGTCAGGTCAGGATTAATTCATACTCTCAGCAGTTCAGGGGTTTGCCCTCCCACTTTTTTTTTTTTTTCCTCCCCTCTCCCCTTCCTTTCATAATTTCAGAAAGCCTTACAGTGTGGCCAACACCCTTCCTCAACAGTCATTATAACTAATGGACAAGCATATTTATTACAAACTCTGTTAAAGAGTAGTTAACAAACCCTGATTTCTATTTAACCGGCACTCTGTAACCTGCTTGAGAGCAGAGTTGCACTCTAAACATAATCGCCTCTTAATGCTTCTTATTTATTTATTTAGAGCCAGTATAAACACCCTAGGACAGAACCTCTGCTGATGCATCAGGGCACCCCCAGCAGCCTAGGTCTGAAATCAGCGGGGCTTTACTGATTTACATCCTCTGAGAATCTTCACATACAATAAATTCCAGCCAAGAGGTACGAGATATGTGTATATGCAGCAGTCAGATAAATTGGTGTGTTTGTGTGACACACAGGCGTTTCAGGGTCAATAGTATGTGCTGAAATCAGAACTCTTGTAAAAGAAAACTTAAAGACTAATTCGACTTATTAAACCTGATTTATGTTTGTTAAAAAAGTCAGGTGACAACTAGCTGATGCATATCTTTATTTGCTTTGGTGTAATCCTGCTTTTTTTTTTTTTTTTGCGCTAGTAGATATGATGTTTCACTGTTTTAAGGTCAGAGTCTAATTTCAGATGTCACAAGAAAGGTAGTGTACTAAAAAGCACACTGCTGCTTTGTGTGCATGCAAAGGAAAACAGATATTTTGCAGCACCGAGTAGCTCTATAAACTGTCAACCTTAAAAACAAACAAAAAAAAACTTTAAATCAAGAACTTGCAAAATGTTTTTCAGGCTGTCATCCTAGCCAGCCAAGTTTTATTTTAAGTTTTAATAGTCCCAATTTATTTATTTTTCTTGTTGACATTAGTTTTCAGAAAATACATGAAGATTTTGTTCCAAGTGAAATTAATGTGCATCCAGTTTTCTGGGGCTGCAGTCCATAGCATTGGGAGTTGTTTTAAGTTGAAATAAGTGGATTTCTATTAGCTAATGTTGGTATTGTATATTTAAAGCACATAATTTTAACAAATCATTTCTCTGCTGCTCCAACCCCTCCACCAGGAAGAACAGACAAACCAAAACTCTTGACATAATTATTTTTGTGGTTTTTTAGTGATGTAGCCCTGCCTCTTATGACATGACTACTGTACTATGACTTATTATAATGCTATGCCATGAAACACCTCATAAAAATAATGTTATTTCCTCTGCTTTCTTCTGGACCTTTACAAGAAAATTGCCCTCAGTCTGCTTAAATCCTGTTACTTTCTGTAACAACCTCCTAGAAATAAAAGCAGTGCAGTTAACTAGGTTCACATTATCAACCCAGAAAAATAAGGTAGAAGTTTAATTTTCTCCCCTGTTTTGTTTATTGCTTTGTCACTAACAGTTGGAAGGAAAAAAAAAAAAAAAAGTAATTGGATGTTTTATAATTTGTGACCATTTAAAAGAATAAATGACCTGAATCAAAGGTCAAAGCCTTTGTGCTTTCTGCAGTAGAGAGGTTTTTGTTTTGTTTTACCCTGAATCTTTTTATACTGGAGAAAAAATTAAAGCAGACTAAAATAAAAATCTGCTCTGTGCAGACTCCCCCAGAAGATGATTCCTAAAGGATCTTTAAAGCTTCTGATCGAAACGCCTTTTTCCTTAAAGGCTGCAAATATCAACAACATTCCTGCACACTGTAATCAAATACTTTCCCAAAAAGCCATGGAATGTGCCATAATTTGTCAAAGATCCTCACTGACAAGTTTTTAGTAAAGTCCACTACAGCAAACCCTCCTCGGCCCCCTTGACCCACGTAGCAAGAGACCTTTGACCTTATTTGGGCCCCTTTTATGAGCTTCTTTCACTCTGACCAGATGGCTAAACTATCAAAGCTTTTTATGAGTAAAAACTGCTTTTCAAACTCACAAGTTGTATATTTCTCTCCATGTTAATGTGAACTATCAACCCAAAGGCTTTAAATTGAAAACACAAAAGGTGCTCTGCAGCTGCCAGCTCTGCAGCGGCACCGCGCATTGTGCCGGCTGGGTGGGGATGTTTGCAGTGTAAACAGCTGATGTCCAGATGAAGACAGTTTAAGGCCAAATGGCTTTAAAAACACCCATCGGAAACCCTAATAAATTATTTCACCCCCTCCCCCTTCTCCGGATATTGTTTTGAGCCCCTAATGTTGTGTTTGCATATTAATTCACAGCTATTGCCAGCCCACCCTCTCACCTCTGTGTGGAGACCACTACCATGAGAGGCGAATTAGGACTAATTAGACCAAATTGTGTCAGAAACGAAAATAGAGAGATTACAGGCTTCTCAGTCAGTTTGAATTTCAAGGCAAACATCTCTGAACACCTGGACATCACTTTCTTAAGCCAACAGACCTGCCCTGCTCCTTGCTGTCCATGTGTTGATTTTTGATCCAAGATCATTAATGGAGATTTGTCATTACTGTACAGTTCATCTGGACCACAATTTTTTGTTACAGAAAAAATATACTCTCATTTTTTATATAGAATATTAGTGCATTACATATATTTTACAGCATTTGACCTTCCTATTTTTACAGATATTTAATAACTTTCAAATCAAGCTACTATAAATCACAGAGGGATTAATAAAGAAAAATCATACCTTCATAGGGTTTCCCAAGAGAGCTAGGAATATAATCTGCTCTTCCTCTTTCTCATAGGTTTCCAACAGCTCTTTTTTTAACTCTCCAGGTTCTGGACTGTTATTCTTGCCATGTTTTATTTGCTTCATAAATGGAAAATCATATATTGTCGAAAGGGTGTCAATGTGCGTAGTGCACGCTTGGGAACATCTTTAACATTGGTAATCAAATGTCTCTCATGAAGGGTATTTCTCTAATACAGTTTGAAACAAGGGTCTTAATAGTTATGTATTTTTAAAGTCAAAAGTCCTTTCTCTCAGTTTAAATCACAAATAGGGTTTGTTTGAAGGAAAACAGAGGTGTCAGAGTAGGATTAAAAACAAACAGTATTGGTAAGAAATCTCCAGTGAAATAAGGTTGTCTGCTGTCATCACACTCCCAAACTGCACAGTCATCTGTGCATTCCAGAATCACACAGGCCAGTGCTGTCTTCTCTTCAGTAGCTATTCAGACCTACTGTACTTAGAGCCATCAGTCATGCCAGCACATTACAAGTGACAATAATGTACAGAAAAAATGTGCAAAAATGTACCATTTTTTTCTCTTTTCTCAGAGAAAATTTCAGCTTATCCTTACCTTCTGTCTAAAGCTTTTCACTTTCTCAGATTTCTTTACATGTGACTTGTTAATCCATCAGTCTTGTTTATCCAACCAGGTTTATTAATGACAAATGTTGCTGGCCTTGCTGAGTTATGACTGTAAACTGAAAGAATATGAGGGCCAAGGTGAAAAGGTGATTTCTTTATAACAGCTGTAATTTATCCTGGGCTTTGGCCAGGCCTTTGATTTTGGACTGGCCCTGGATATAGTATTCCTACTGATTGCATTAGAATAGCCCTCAGGGGTCATGCTGAATTCCAGGGCCCTGGAACCAGTTAGAAGAATGGAAGATGACCATATGTGCAGGGTTAGAGAATGATAATAAGGTGAAGCACAATACAAGCCCGAGTGTTGTGGAAATCCTCTGCTATGCCTTGTGCGTGCTGTCATTCATACAGTCATTGCATAAGAAATGTATCCCAGCTTGGGCAGGAGGAGGAGAAAAGAAAGCAGGAAAAAAGAAATTAAGTCCCTTAGTCTGTGGGTTCATTAAATGTCTCCTGCAATGAGAAGATTTAAGTGTGTCGTGTTACTTCTGTTTAGGTTTTGAAAAGCTGGGAGAGGCCAGTGCCACCTAAAGCAGTTTCAGCAATTGTTTCCAAGTATTGCTTCTTGTGCAAAAGCCATCTGGTCCTTGTCCTACAAAGAAGGAAGAGATGGAGAATACCAGAGCCTCTTCTCTGGCTTGGGTTTTGTCCTGTTTCGTTGACAGCACTTGTTTCAGAGACAGCACCTTGCTCTGTCTGGAAGTGATCCTCCCTGTCCTGCCCTGTCTCTTCACCTGGAGCAGTCACCCAGGGGGCAGGAGACCTCTCAGCAGTTCATTTTTCAGCCTAGGTGCATAAAATCACATCTCCTCCTTGCTGTGAGAGCATATCTTAACCAGGAGTGAGTTCTCAGTCTTTCCTATGGAAATCGACATCATTTTTATTAAGCACTAAAGAATAAGTTACCACAGGAATTTTCTTTATCTTTCAGTGGTCCATCCTAAACTATAAAATCGGAAGAAACTATGGGAAACAAAAGGTCAGAGCTCACCTGCCCTGTAGTCAGCTGATTTGCAACTTTGTAGGTGCAAAGAGATGGTTACACTGCTCTTACAATTCAGTGATGCATGCCGCCATAGACAAGTTTTCACAGGTGCAAGATTGCCTTTGAAAAGATCAATCCAACCTCTTAAAGTACAGTTTTATTAACTGTTGACAATTCCCATTATTTTTCAGGCATTGCTGATTACACTGTCACTTTTGGCAAATGCTAAACCAGCCTGTGATCCCTGCCAACTTCAAAGGCTTTGGAGCAGTGCAATACTGTACCCCGGTTCTACAAAATACATCCGGTGTCTCAATAAGGCCATAACTATTAATTGCAGGACTATAGGTCTAGCTCTCTGGCTGCATGTAACACTGTACGAAGTACTGCTAATCCCTCTACCTGCCAACCTGTCATTAAGTGTTGAAACTGTGATTTGCAGCCATCAGACATGCTTGCATGGCTCAAGTGACCACTTTCACGTGAGATCAGTATCACAGTCGGTCTCTATTAAGACACTTCATTAGCTTTTCCTGGTATATGCTGCCTTTTAGCCTCTGCAAAGCTTTATCACTGTTACCATATGTTAATTTATTACTGGGCCAGATTTTACCTACTGTCAGTGTGAACTTACCCTTTCCAAGCTCTCTTGTAGTTCACCTTGCTGGGAAGCATCTGAACATCTTCCAGCAGTGCAATAATAATGTTCCTCATCAATGTAGCGTGTTTGTCCTCCCTCAAAGGACAAGCACACATGGTGGGATAGCTGGCTTTCAGGAGGAAGAGACTAGGATTTTTTTGAGAGGTGGGAAGGAGAGGGTGAATATTCATAATGTATTTACTGCAGTAATGCAATGTACAGACGCTCAGTCCTCTGGTCAGTTCTCAAAAGAAATTAAAAAAAAAAAAAAGAGGTGTCAGTAAATGACAAGACAGAGATATGAGTGGGAGAGGGAGAGCTGTACTCAGGCATGCTATTGCATGGGCAATTGGATACTTCATTTGCACAAGATGATTCTTTCAGGTCCTGGTGAAACAATTGCTTTTGCAATGTGCCAGTAGAACAATAAACAGCCATGGTGATTGTTTGGGCCAAATGCTAGTGTTTCTGTGTCCTTCACAACCAATATTTCAGAAAATACAGCCTTAAATTCTTGCATGTTCACATGGCAAAATTAACATTAAGGCATCGGTTTTTGCCAGCAGAAGTACTGCGAGTCATTTGAAGTCTTATTGACAAGTATATAGAGGCTGGAGGATTTAATCTCAAAAAATTCTTTATTACATGTTCATCTTTCTGTACTCTCCTCCCTACTATTGTCTGTAGTGCTCATAGCCTTAAGGCAGGGGTATAGGAAATCCTTGAATATTTGGGGAGCAGGCACAGAATGGATCTGCTTGAAATGCTAGACAAGAAACTTTACTTCTAATCCAAGCATCGACATCTCCAGTCCGGAGTAATTTTAAATAATGAGACTTAAAATAACTTAAATCTCACTTTTTACTTTTATTTGGTTTGGAGACCTTGGATGATACTTACCAGAGTTTGTATTTCTATCAGGCAGGCTGAAAAGATAATCTTTCTTTTCCTCTATGAAAACTAAAATTGTTAAGTCATTTCACTTTTGCACCATTTCTTCTTAAAATTGGAAGAGTTAGTAGTGCTTCAGTGTAATGCAGCTGTATTTCCAAACCATGGTGCAGCTGAGGCGCAAACAAAAGTACTGAACAAGAGCCGCCCACACCTGGGATGTCAGAGCTGCAGGATGTCAGAACAGACTGCTGACCGACAGATTCTTGCAGGTCTGGCTGGTGTAGTCCAAGACGCTGCTGTTTGTTACCAACTCTCAGTTGACGATAACTACCTGAGAGTAGGAGCAAACAAACAAGGGGGGTAACTTCTTAAATTATTCCAGGTAGATCCATTCAAAAAGTGTCAGCCTACATCCTGATGTGAGCTCAGTCTGTCGAGACTTTTTTTTTTTATGACTTCTCTGAATTTCAGAGCAAATATTCTAAACACATTAAAAATAGCAATGACAGAATTGCATTTCTCAAAACGGTTCCTAGGAGGGTTGGGCACAATACTGAAAATAATGAAATAAAATCCCTCCACAGGTATAACTGCACCTTGGGCTCACATAATGCAAAGCTGTTGTTTTTATCTTCACATCTGACATACCACTAGCCTTATTTGCAGAAAGCTGACCTTGTGTCAAACAAGATGATCTGACTGGCATTTTCTATTTCTGGAAATAATTAATCTGTTTATAAAAAGTTCAGCTAAGAAAACCCTTGAAGTTTCCTTCTACATTTTCATTGATTTCTTACAGCTTGAGTTACGTTTTCCATTTGTTGGAAGATGTAGAACTCATTATTCACAAAATTGCTGATCCCAGTGCTCTGGCACATAGGATGACTGGACAATTGCACTCTTACACAAGGATCTGGGTTACTTATCCTGCGCAGACAGTTTGTGTCAACACTGACACGCTCCTCCGTAACCAGCAGAAGCTTTTTAGTTCTCAACCTGTTTGAAAATCTGGTGGTAAAATAATAACAAAAATTGTTCTCATCCCCCACACTTGTACAAATCCTACTGGGAAGTTTAGGATGTGTAAGCCTGTTGGCTACACTCAAATGTTCACAGGCACAGCTGGATCTCCTGGACCATGTCTTCTACAAAGAAACTCATCTCTTATCTGAGTTTTGCAGACTTGTGCAAGGAACAGCACAAGTTGCTCTTGCAGCATCTGTGAGTAACTGTAGCTGTGTTTTGACCTTCATATACAGTCTAGATAACAGTCTCATCTCTTCAAAATCCATGTGATGCCTCCTTTATCCCACAGAATGGCAGTATGGCTTCTCTTCAGATTTCTTTGTATTTTTAATCTCTTCTGGGCTATAAATACTCTCAGGATCCATTAGGCTCATTCTGGGTTTATTCGTATTTCTTCTTCTTGTGGCATTCCAGTTCCCAGCTGAATCTGATAAGTACATCAGTCACTGCTATGTCAGCAAAGAGCAATGTTGTACCTTAATAGTTGTCATCATTAGCCAACACACCCATGCAAAGCAAGCTGTGAGGAATGTAGGCTTTCATGCTTTATCAGCTGTAACTAAATGTCTGGTTACAAAAAAAAAAAAAATCTCTCAAAGTTAATGGAGTTTATGATTTTATATAATCCCTTTCAAGCAAAACAAATTCCATTGGAAGAATATAACTAACTGTGGAACTGAATCAATTCAGGTTTTAACATCAGTGTTATTTACAACCCATCCATTTTCCATTCTAAGCTCAAACTTTGTTTTGTCATTGCCAGCAGGGCTTTTGCATTTCTTTTTAAATGCTATCTAAAATGCTTTCAATTTGTAGTTTCCTAGAAACATAACGACTATTCCAGCTGTGAGTTTAAACAAATTAATTCACTTTGCATTACTAAAACACTGACTTAACAAAGAAAATAGCACATATATCCTTTAAATTCACGTATCATATGCATTCATGGAGTAGGGTCCAACTGCAGAGGTGCAATATGTGGCTTTCTGTAGCATTTCTAATCAGCAGGAAGATCTTAGCAATGCCCTACCGATATAAAAAGGAGAACTTAATTTCCCTCCCGTAGACAGGAGGAACTGGGGCTTGTGCTGCAAGTGGTGGGAAGAGCTGAAGCAGGCAGCACTGTGTGAGGCAGGAGGCCATCATCCCCTGGGGACATGAGGTTTACAGGATTGTACTCCCTCTGTGTTTGGTGTGCTTGGAAGAATTTGGCTGGTTTTGGCCAAATTTGAGAGACAAACAGAAGTCCCAAGGGAAGATCAGTTTCCCAATATGTCTGTGCATGGAATTGTGGGGAAGGACATGACTTGTTAGTGTGCTGATGGAGGAAGGAGCATCTGTCTACGTTTTCCTTGGTAGAGAAAAGGAGAAGCAACATTGGAGAAAAGCATTGGAAAAGCAGCTATGTTCCCTGTGCACTTGTATTGTCTTTGGCTTGTGGCATTGTAGCACTGTAGGTGCTGGAGGAGGGAATAAAAGGCAAAAGCCCAAGTCACTATTGACCAAACCCATCTCCCAACTCCACCCTGTAATTCCATTCCCAGCCATCGCTTCCTGGTTAAAAGGGAGTTGGGAACAAGCAATTTTATCCAGACACCTATCCTTGCTTTTAGTTAGCACTAGGAAACTGTTGTGGGATAGAGCAGGTGATGGCAGAGACCTGTAGTAGAACATCAAGGAAAAAGCCGCCGTGAAGTCAAGGGCACCCCAGCGCTGCATGTTCTTCAAGCTCATACAGTTCATAGTCTGGTAGACAATGGAGCTTCTTTTTGCTACCCATCATTATATATGGGGATATTTCATGCTGCTGCTGTCTTGGAGATATCTGGAAGTGGTAAAAGAGCAGGACAGAGAACAGGCAATCTGACAGCACAGTCTTGAGCTGGGCAGAAGTAGACAGTGGTAGTGGCACGAAGCAAATTAACAGAATGGTAGCCTTTTGGACTGAAAAGAAATGTAAAAGTACTTTAAAATTATCAAATAAATCATTTTTCCTGGAAAATGGATGACATAATTTTGAGACACATGGCTTGGGGTAAATCTGCTTTAGTGAAACTTCTGACTTTAATTCATTATCAAATTATGATTTGCCAAAACGTAACTTAGACTATTAGTTTTTGTTTTTGTTTTTTTTTTAAGCAAAAACTGAATGAAATTGCCTTTTTCTTGAGAATGTTGTTCTCTTCACCCCTGAGTCTGAGATTTAGCAGACTAATGGGATCAGTCATCCCCTACTTAAATACATCCTGGACAGCGGTCACAGGAATGTCCTTGTTTGTGTCCAAAACACACCGTTGTCCTGTTTTTAGCATCTCTAAAAATAAGTAAAAATCATGGCAAATGCAGACCGTGCCAGATCTTGTCAGGTGGTGCTGTGCTGGTGCGCTGGCAGGAACATCTCTCCTGCCATGCTGGTCCGTGTCCCAAAGGGATCTGCTATCCTTGACTTACCCGTCACTTTTCTAGGCTTGTGGTTTATGGCATGAGTTCAGCAGGCCCAAACTCTTCCCTGTACATCGCCAGCATCCCAGTCTCTGCTGCTGGTCCCAATGCACTTGTCACAAGTGGAGCCATGCCGTCTGCCATACTGGCATGGGAGCAGATAAGTGACAAATATGAGTGCCTGGGTTAGGAGGAGACAGGCAACAGGCAAAGGCTCCCTGGGTAGCAGTGGGAGAAATGCCTTGGCATCCAGTCTGCTAGGGGGGGAAAAAAAAAAAAAAATGCTTATTGAGTCTTGATAAACTCAGCTCAGCTGAAATGCCAGAAGAATTCTGTTAAAGAGTTAGTATTTGGATACAGAGCAATTCAGCTTCTGACGCCTTATAGAAAACTGAAAGTTCTAAGTGGAGAAATCCCTCTGGGCTCAGCTCTGTTTTCTGCTGCAATACAAAGCCAGAATAGTTTGCTTTAATGAATCTGAGGACAGAACAACACTATTGAGCATTAACTGAAATTAGTTGTCTAGTGGGGAAGCACAAAATCAAGTTGGTTGGGGAACTTTCTGGAAGTAGAATACGAGCCACAAAAATAGACATGCTTTAAAAGCCCTTTTTTGCTGGATAGAGTTTCACATCCTCCCAAATGACACTCAGTTGTCTTCACAGTGTTGCAAAGATCTCCAGCTTCTTTCACAAAGCTTCCAAGACTTATCTATTTTTGGTTTTTCCCAGCTGTTGTTGTAAAATCTGTTATCTTTAATGTATTACCCTGAAAAACAACACACCTTTGAGAAGGCCAGTGGACTGTGACATAATTAGATGCAAAATGCACATCTAAAAGCTGTTTACTTCCTGTAACACTAGGATAACTACTAATGAATCACGGACTCTGGGGATTCTTAGTTTGTAACTGGATACTCCACAAACTTCTTATCAGATCAACAATGATTTCTGTCAAAAAAGGGGGGGAAAAAAAAAAAGAAAAGTGGGGGTGGGNAAAAAAAAGGGGGGGGGGGAAGTGGGGGGGGGCAGGTTTTTTCTCCCTCAAACCAGAGTTTAGCCTACATGCACCAATTCTAAAGCATTTTTAGCATGTCAGGCAGAGTAGTCATGGTGAGTTTGAAGGGATAAGGGAAGATAAAGTGTATCAAAGCAGGATCTGACATTCGTGATGCTATGCAGACCTTTCTTTCTGAGAGCATCTCGCAGGCTGGACTGACAGCAGGGATTAATCCATGCAATGGCAATAAACAATAGTTGAAGTGGGGTTGAGGCCTAACACCTGGATGTTATGTTGCCATCAGTAAAGAAGCCTGTTTCATGCTGTGGATGAATACATATGAGCCTGACGCTGTTGCTTTCTCAGCAACAGGTAAGGCTTCTCAGGCCTCTTTTGTGAGCGGATGTTTTTTCTTTTTATATGCAAGAAAGCTGCAGGCTGTCCAATTCAAATAGAATGCTTCAGCAAGCTTTGCGTATGACCCTTGTTGCCAGGTACAAGCAGCATAAATGCATGGGCCTACGATTTGTGTTTACCTGTATGTGCCTATTTATTCTTTTTAAGCCAGTCTAGACAAATTTGAGGAGGAGGCTTTCCCTTGCTAGACATTTGCACCCCCCAGCTGTTCAGGTGGCTCTGAGGGGCTGGCCAGGTTTCCCGCTCAGCACAGTGGGAACATCCCCCCAGTGAAGCGGACGAGGCCTACCGTGGCCACAGCAGAGGTGAGTTTGTCACATCTGCTCAAGCACTGTGCAGGGACCAAGGAAGGGACAGTATGAGGAAATTTTCCTTTGTTGCCCTCTCACTCGAGTTACCCTTTTCAGCAGTAAACCTTGCCAAAAAAAAAAAAAAGTATGTAAAGAATCTGAGAGGCCTTTAAAGGACACAGAGGCTGAAACTTATCCGTGCACCAGGCGGCCCTCAGGAAGTCGTGGCCCAGCGCAACCTTGCTAGGACATTTAGCCGCGTGGCGGCTTTTTCACCATTTTTGACCTCATTTACTCTCATGTATTATCTCTGACTCCTCAGGGTCAGCCTATGTAGGTCAGGGATTCATTGACATAGATGTTCATCTCTCTTTTTTACAAGAAAAAAAAAAAAAAAAAGGCAGCGGAGAAAAGAGAAAGTGGGTTGGACAGACTGACAGGAGGCCCCAACAATCATGTCCAGAAACCAGCCCTGCAAGAGGCCATGAGTGCAAGCGTGTGGGGCATGAAGGAAAAAGTGCTTCAAAGGGACCCTCTGAGCCAAGCAGTGGAAAAACGTACACACGAGGGCTGATGGGGAAGTACTTACTTGTAAAGACCTGGTCCTACTACCCTGAGAGCATAGAACTGGAGACATTGCATGCACAGAGCTTCAGCTCTTCGCCTCTTAGTGTGTCAGACTTTTCCTTATTTACCTTATGAGAAAAAACCAGAAAACTTCCATATAGAATATTGTGGAGGAGCAGAAATGACACTAAAGGTTTCTGAGTGAAACACTGCCTCCTCTTGGAGGCAGGTCTGTGTGCTCGACTGGGAAAAACAGGTGTTCCTGCTTTGAGTGCTTTGAATGCCAGATGAAGAAATGCATCTGAAGTGCCATAAGGTTTGAAATCTCAAAAGCAGACATAAAAATGACATTAAAAGGACTTGCTGTTTTACAGTGTGTTTTCCAAGCGGCATAAAGGAAGCTCATCTACTACAACAAGTTTTATGATCATACTCAAATGATGTATACTGGCCCAGATCTAGACTGCACCAAATTCCCAAATGTAATTTCTCATGTAGTTCATTTTGCAGTCTCTTGGCAATGAGCTGCCACTAATCCGGGCCATGGAGGTGACAGTCACCGCCTGACCAGCCAAGTAGACCTGGGGCTGGGGTTGCTCTTCCAGCTAGACGGCTTCAGTAAAATTACATTTAGGATTTAATTATCCCAGCCATGTGCTAGGATATGCCCTGTGAAAATAAGGGGAAACACGATGGATTTGTTAATTTAGTGCTTTGTTGCAAGTGTGTTTTGCATTCAACATCACTAGACTGTATGTATTGATGGTCCAATTTTGAAGCTGTTTGGCCAAGATCAAGGAAGATTTTACTTAGAAAAGTGGGGAATTAAATCCAGATTTCCCAAAGCCGTGCCTTTCCAGTCTGAACTCTTCCACACTAAATATAAATCAACATTTAACAAGGGACAAGATCGCTTTCAGCCATAGTTGTCATCAAGAGGTATACAAATGGCTATTCCACTTTCACCTGCCCTAACTCTTTACAACTACCCAGTTATTCACTAAAAATACCGCTGGGAAATATCAAACGTGACTCCTTTGTGAACTGTTCCGTTTGTGCCAGCTCCTGCAGAGCCATTCATTTAACTAAGTAGCTATGATATTTTTTTTACTTCCATCCCTTTCTCTGTCTAGACTGGTTAACACGAATGTATCTCCTTCCTCTGCTTGTTGAATGGTTTATTTAGATGTTACAGAAGAAATTTCATACATTTTGAATGCTTCCAAGGGCCAAGATCTGAGGCTGGTAACCAGTGAGGTGTCTGGAATACAGAAGTCAGTCTGACTAATTCAGTTCTGCTCATCTGTTACTGGAAGCCTTTCTGCTAAATTCAGGCTTACAATCAGCCTGTTAATGTTTACAATGTGGTTCTTTTGGAATAGATGGGAAGGATTTGCAAAGTGAATGTGCCTATAAAATCTCTTATTTACATGCATCATTTGAGTGATTGTGTGTGCAGAAGGACAATGACGTGAGTTGTTTCCTATGCAGTGTATTCAGCAGTCTTTTTCATGCAGCAGTGTGGGCACAATGGGTTTTTAGGGGCATTCATCGTGTCCTCCTCTGTAACCTGCCTCACAGAGCTTACAGCAACTTGATTTCAGTGTGTTAGATTTCCAGAGGAAAAAGAAATGCACCAAACAAGACTTGGAAATCTGGCCAGGTAGGGCATTGCTGTAGAACTTGGTCAGGAGTCCCATCAACTGCAGACACGGCTGTCTGGGGTGAATGGTGAATGTCACAACCAATGGCAATGCTGGACGGCTGCTGTTTGCACATCTTCTAGGGTATATTTTCCCCAGGTCCTTTTGTTGTTTAAAAGGTTTTCTGTAGAAAGAGTCCATGCTTGGGATGGGAATGCTCTTTCTGCGGTTCTGAACAGGGAAATAGATATCTGCTGGATGAGAGCCAGATGCAGCTACAGTAAGTAGTAACCACACAGTGAAAAGGCCAGTGGTGGAGCACAACAAGGACCCTGGTGATGTCGGTTTTATCCTTGACTATTTACCAAAACACTTTGTAGCTTAGGTAACCTACTCAAGCCTCCCTCCTCTCCCAGCATTTGCCTGTCTGGTCCTTCCATGCCCTTCCATGAGGACACAAGATCAGTGGTTTGTGCTCATTTACGCAGGCTCAACAGTGCCCAGCACACAGAATCTGATCTGCAAACTCCAGAATCTGCTGTAATACAGATAATTTATTTATAGTATTAAATACACCAATTATTAAAATAAAGCCTTTAGGCTAAAGAAGATCTTGCAGCTGATAACATGCAAACCTTTCTCCTAAAATTTTATACAGAATCTATTTCTTAATCCAATAAAATATTACTTCTCAAGTCTATTTTTTTCATTATTCTGTTCCAAAATACTTTCAAAATAATTATTACTAAGGTCTTACAACGGCCCTGAATCGTAGATACCCACCTCATTCACTTACGTTAACTGAGCTACTATATTAAAAATAAATAAATAATCAGCATTCAGTTTTACTCAGTGATGAAACCTTCTTGTCACTGCAACGGAAATTAACCTTTTGTCAACAACTGTTAACAGGAGGTTTGCAACGACTCTGACTTTCCAAACTGCGGAAATAGCTGAGAAGCAGCAGTACTCTGACATCTGAATTTTAATACACTAACTCCTTAGGAAGCTTATCAGAAGGGTAGTGGGAAGTATTTGTGCAAAATGCTTTTATTTGACTGTTTTCTCTCCATTCAAGGAGAGTAGTTGCCCTAACAATAGCATGAATCTAGTGTATCGGTGAGTTGTATCCCTTGAACTCCAACTTACAGAACAAAAGACTTCTAAGAAGCATCCATGCAGCAGATGTTTAGTTATCTGAAGTGTCAGAATGCCAATTAGATATTGAACATGGCAGGAGGAGGGTGGAGTTTCCAAAACAAATGAATGATGAATAGGAACAGTTCCCGAGTTTGGTCTAAAGTCCTGCTGTTCTTTTGTAAAATGATTTGTGGCAAATTTGTTTTGTCACTGAGGCATAGTTCCCTTCAGGATTTAAGTGATTTTTATAATCACTCCAAGAAAACTTAAAAATAAAACAAAATAAAAAAAATAAAAGAGAGAAAATGAGGATAAAATACCCTATTTGTTCTGAAGAGCAGGCTCTGAAAATGAACATGATTTAAAGTGTAACCAAAAAATCCTGTCTTCCATGTCATTCATACATAAGGGCTACTCCCCCACAGTGAAATCCTAGCCTTGAATTGAAATAGAATGAGGATTCTTTTTTTTTT
>VXAV01007208.1:246963-258782 GCA_013399715.1 Alectura lathami | reverse complement strand
TTTTTTTTTTTTGGCGGTCAAACATGAATGAATTTAGTGAAAATTCTTTGTTTCAGAGATTAAATTTAAATTTTTAATTTTTTTTGCTCCTTAGTGCCAGGGTAATCTTGTACAGCATGAAAGGGGTTAAAAAAAATCAACTAGGTTGCAAAATGCTTCCATAGCTGACTTGCATTTTTATTGTCATTGACCTCAGTAAATCATTGTTAGAAATTAATATAACATGGACATTTTTAGTTCAGTGTTTTACGTGGCATTGGGTTTAAAATGGTCTTCTTTTACTTGCAAAATGCTCTAGATTATTCTTGCTTAATAATCACAAACAACTTGTAAATGTACTGAGGGCAACTAGTTCTGTGTGTGCCTCTGACAAATAATAATACTGGACAGTATAAAATACCAGGCTAAACAGCAGAGAGGAAATTGGACTTGCATTGACTTAAATAAGCAAGTGCTGTGACAAAATTGTTTAGTTCTCTTTTGACCTTTTGAGGTCACGTTTGACTATTTATGCTATCTCCTAATGCTCTACTTCTCCCTGCCTGGTAACAATTACGTGTTTATGCTGTTCTTTGCCTTCTCTGTTGATATATTAAACAATTACTAATTACTGCATAAAAGTATACATTCCTATTTTGGAGCTTCCTGTAAACACCAAGCTACTTCCAAACACCCTCTTTAAACAGCTGAATGCAAACTTGCATACTTTATCTATGTTGCTTGATTTGTTTAAAACAAAGTCATAAATCAAAATACTAAAAAATTGGCATCATTTTTTCTTCCATCCAGATGCAGGTTATATAGAGTGAATAGCAAATTTTGGGGGTAGAGATGAAACTGATCCTCTCTTACACTCCCCTATATGGCAGTTCCTGTCAACCTCAATGGAAACAGCAATAAGAATTTAAGGTTTCAGGGCTGTCTTTAAGGACTTGCTCTTACAAAGTGCCGATTGAGTTCTGCAGTTTTCAGAGCCTTCTTCATTTCCACTAATTTCTGCAGAATTCACTTAATTCAGCAGGCCAAGACAGAGCTATAGAAGACAGCTAAGTTTAAGTTGAATCCTGATGCTTGTATTGAAGTACTCAAGTGATAGAGAGTTGATATTTCAGATATTTGGAGAGCCCGTCTTCTACTAACTCCATAAGAAGCACTTACTGAATACTTTCAGAAAATACTGGTGATAAGATTTCACGCAAGGTGTCTTTAAAACCTGCTTGTTTTTTTTTTTTTTTTTTTCTCTTTCTTTCCTTTTTATTATATGTCCTCTAGTTAAATGTTGCAACTTTTAAAATTATTCAGATGCTTATATTTGCCCCCATTCAGAGCCAGAGTGATCAATTCTACCTCAGTGTTTCAATGCATTTCAATAAGACTGTTAAGCACCCAATAGGTCATGCAGGTTGTCCACTTGGTTAATTGTAGTGCTTAAAAGCACTGAAGACTTATGGAAAATTGTTTACAAAATACAAATTCGTCTCACACTTTTAGTTTATGAACTGTATTTCCAAACTGAATATTCCTTTAGAGGGATTAGTATGTGAAAATGAAAATGCCAGATGAATCATCTGCTTCCTGGGTAGATTTTGCCTTTCAGCTTTTACTTTTGAAAATGTATGCAAGGGCAAATGGTTCAAAGTGAGCATTAATTGTGCCTAACTAGCTCAAACATGTCTAGATTTTCAGTTAACCACATAAACGAATCACAGTTGAAATCTGAACATGTCTCTTGCTGTCTTGCCCTGAAATTAAACCAGCACTGTGACTTTTAATAGATCATCTTGGTAATAAAGTAGCAGAGAACAAAGCAGTGTGACATGCACGCTCCAAATCAAGTACGCCAACATAAACTGACAGAATCCATGCACTCGATGACGTTACAGTACGTAAAGCAGTGAAATGGGACAGGAAAGCCATTTCCCATGCTATTTCCTGATTTCCTGCTCTCTGCATTCCTGCACATAAACCTTTAATTCATTTCAGAATGCAGAGGTCATGACAAAAAGTCAGAGGATAAATATACCCTTTTGACAAACAGAAGGTTGACAGCAATTTTTACCCAAATGTTTCTGAGGCCAGGTGTTTCCCATATACTGTATTGAAATGCATACCTCTAAATATTTTGTTAGTATTTTAACTGTAAACACTCTTAAGCATTATGCTCAAAATAATTTCTTGGTGGAAAGCAGTAACTTTTACATCTGTATTTGTGTGAGCCCAGTTGTCTGTCTTCCCAAAGAAATCTGGTGTTCCAGTGACCTAGGGGTTGCATGGTGTAGAAAAAATGTCCCATATGAACACTATGGATGACAACTAATTACATATTTAATGCTCTCTTACGACTGAGCAAAGCAAGTATTTGCTTTTGAGCAATGCAGCAGCTGAGTCTTTAACTGACAAATCATGAAGGAGATACTAGCACTGAAGAAGAAAGCACCCTGCTCCCCACAGCATCCCAATGCCCCTGGGGTCCACAGGAGATAAATGCAGAGTCCCAGAAGATTGGGATTTATGAAATCTTTGCAGCCTGTGAAGTCTTTTGCTAAATGCACAGAAAATAACTTTTTGATTCTGGAGGCTGTAGCTAACCTGGATGTGTTTGGGAGGCCAAGGCTAGAGCCACCTGGGAGCATGCCGGAGCCTGGGGCTCTGTGGGACATCCTCCATCTGCAGCCAGGCTGCTCCAGCCATTAAATATTCCCTCTGTCTTCAAAATTTTGGGAACCTTTGTTTGCCTTCGTGTCCCCCACAGCTCAATATCTCAGCAGTGATGCAGATAACTGGACATTGTAAAACCACATTTGTCTCTTTGTGAAAATATGGCAGGGTGAGAAAACATTCATTTTGTGAAGGTCGGAGGTGTGTGTAGGACACGCTTGTTGGCAGGTATCAGGAGGGACTTGCTAAAATGTTTTCTCTGTCCTTTGCTGGCAGCTAAACCAAACCCTGCCTGTTTTTCAAATGAAGAGGAGTTACACACTTTGTGAATTTTGATGCATGTATTATTGTGTTTCTAATTTAATTCAGACCAAAATATTCAGATAGAGGGATTATCAGTCTGTGTTCATTAGTGGCCACAATGCAGGTGCGATTTCATTTGCATATAGTCAACTTCTCTGTGGAAAAATTCTCAGCTCTTCAACCTTTTGCAGAACGCCCATGGATTTAATTATACTTTCTCAAATTAATTCTTCATCGCCAATTCCTAGAAATGAAGCCAGTGATTTTACTGGAAATATTCAATTTCCCTGATATCCACATTCAATTCTACTAATAGTGACTGCACAACATGCCCTCCTCAGTCTTTATTTTTCTCCCTGTTTACAAGCTCTGTTACTGTCTACACCTATGAAGCATAGATGATAATGGGGTAAAATAATACCAAATCCAAATGAAGGAGAGGGAGCAGCTAAAGTCTGATATGATCATCTCATATGACAAAGATCTACCAAAATTTTGGAATACTGGTTTTCAACTGAGTTTCAGCATAGTTAAACTGATTAAAAGAATATAATGTGGGATCTCCAAATCATTACATTGCAGTTATTTTTTGTGGTTTCTCATTTTGTTCTTATAGTCAACAGGAGAATCCACACATGCACCATCCCACTGGTGTTGAATCCCTGTTGTCTCCCTTGGCTTTGCCACTACTGTGGCTAAACGGCCATATTTGCAAGTGAACTCCTTTGCTACCATCCCCTACATGCCTGAGCTCTATCTCACATAAACATGCCCACATTTATATAAATAAATACATTAATGATTACACTTTACAGGTGACACGTGGCTTTAGCGAGCATTGTAAAGTTAAAAGGACAGATTACAACTAGAGAACATTTTGAATCACACGATGAAATGAGCAGAGGCAAATAATGTCTGTTACTGTGATATAATCAATACTTATGGTTAGTATCAGCTGCGCTGCAGTACAGGCGCTATACCTTGTGCCCTTCAGGTTTGGGAAAGGAGATGAGAATGATGGGCTAAGCCTTCTCTGAGGTAGCATGGCCAAAATTAAATTGATTCTTGCCTGAAGTGCAGTACAGAGTATATTCTGGCTTAAAATGGCTTAGAAGATTCCTCAGTGCCTTTATGTATACAGGTAATTTTATTTTTTTTATCACAGCAAGAGAAAGGTTTGTTCATTCAAATAAAAATTAAATGGGATCTGCCTTATAATAAATCATGAAAATATGAGGACAGAAGTTCCACCTCCCTTCTGCAAGTGCAAGATTTTTTGTTGTGTTTTCACTTGCATTTTTGTATGACTGGCTAACCACTGTATAGAAAGGTTGATACTGGCCTGCAGAAGTGTGGGCTTGGCAATGATCTGTTGGACAAAAAAAAAAATCTGGACTGCTAAATGGGAATAACAAATAGCAAAACATATTGAGAGAAAACGGACTGCAAAAGAAAAAATTGTTCATAATCTTTATCCGCTCCATGTAACTCCCTTTTCAATATTCTCAAGAGTGTATCATTGTAAAGCTATCCACACGCTGAGGATTTACAGTCGCACTGGGATACAACTGAGATTCACACAGAAAGGGAGCGGTGGCTGGCAGTGAGGAGCTGTTACTGCCCAGATCAATGCTTCCTGCGATCCAAACAACTGTACTTTTCTTTAAATGAATTGATAGCAATTGTCTGGGTGTCATTGGCTCCCTGGCATTAGCCCTCCTAGCATCTTCCAAAGTGACTTCTCCCCTTGAAAAACTTAGCGTCATACGTTAGGTCTCCCAAGGGAGATCTGTGCATTACTGTGCCTTAATTTGGCAAGGTGTTTGCAATGGTTGACCTACTCAAACACTCTCTGCAGAAGGTAAATCCTACATATAGCTGCAGCCTGTTGCAAAACTTGTTTGATGAAGCCTGGAAAATACTACTGAAAGAATAAAACAATCCTCTTTGCACATAATTATTTGCTTTGGAAGTCAACTTGGTTTCATTAGATACCAAAGTTTGGAAGCAGCCTTCAAAGACAGCCCTCCTTGCCTCCATCCCCCAAATAAAATGTGAGGGAGATAAATAGTTTAGGGTCCTGTTTGCATATTGATAAGAAAAAGTACATTCACATCAATGAAACCAAATATCTTATCACAGCCATTACAGACTTCAAGGTCTCTATTAATGTGAGAGGAGGGAAAATCTTCTGTGATGAAATCACTCACTGCAGCAGGGTTGGTTTTGATTCTCTTCAGTTCTTACTATGTGATGTGAATTACTGTGTTATAGATTTAATGAATGTGTTGTTTCCTCTCAGATTATTCAGCTGATCTAAGGCTCCTTAAATTTCTCATGTGCTTTGAAATGGCTCACATACAGAAATGTTTCCCCTGATTTTTGCAGCACAGCCACTCTGGTTTCTGTGAGGCTGGCCCTGGGTTTTGCCTATACTGTAAGGTAAACCTCATAGCCTCTTCCCACAATGGCAGGCTTTGATTTTTAAAGACATTTAGTTTGTAGTTGATGAGAAATATACAGAAGAAGCATATATGATAAACTCCACAGGATAATGTCGAGCTACGTGCTATTCTTACATGTTTCTGGCAACTTTTAATGGATTTTAATGGCTGTAAAGCAGTATATGAAGTGTTATTTTGGATTTGTTGTCTTTTCTTATGGCTTAAATCTCGAATCTTGAATCATGATGTGATAGCTTGAAATGTATTTTCAAGTGTTGTGTCAAATTCAGTGAAACTAGAAAAATAGAGATGCATGATGCAGTTATTATCTGACCCCAAGCTCCCCCAGACTGACACGTAATTCAAAGATGAGTTGCACACAGTGTAGCAGGTCTGCTGATACACACTGGAACAATAACAGCTTACAAGTCTGAAATGTTTTAGGCACTACCTGTAGAACTGGCATGACAAGGTGATGTTTTTAATGACTGGAATTTGGTGGCTTAAGCATGCCAGTGCAATAACGTGTCATGAAAACTGTGCCCAGGGCCCACTTACTGCCATGCATGTGTTCAGCTCCCAGACTGGCCGGAACTCTGAACAAACCCCCGTGTCTTCCCCTGGCAAACAGCAGTTCATGCCATTGACATAAACCATCAAGCCTTATCTACCAGTATAAAGAAAGGCAAAACAGATTTTCTTTCCTCCTCCTGTGCACTCAGTTTGAGGTTCTGCTTTCTTTTCCATCTAGCTTTCCAAACAACCATGTTGGCCCCTTGGCTGTAACATCACGAATTATTGTGGAGATAACAAGAGCTGTCCTGCATATATCCTGCAAGGCTAAAATCTGTACCTCAGACACCAGCGTAACCAGGCAGGACTTTAATCATGTTCCAAAAGATGGATTCTGTCCCACTGCTTATCAGGAATAATTGTGCTGCAATTCACAGAAACCTACTGCAGTGAGAGTAATGTTTGTATGGTCTGAATTGGTTGCAGGAAGTAGAACTTCATGGCACAAATGACTTTTGTGTGATTGCATCTTACAGTAGAAGATCTATAAAGAAAGTTATTCTGTTCGTTTTTGTAGTGCTGTAAAGTAATGTCAGTACCCGGTAAGTTCCCAATAGAGTAATTTAATTTCAAAAGGCACTTACTTTTTCTTACAGAGAAATAAACTATCAGCTGTGCACAGCTCTGTTCCTACCCTCACCAGGGCTAAATGTCACAAACTATCTTCTGAAGCAATAGAGTTAGATTTTCTTTACATATTAATGTATTTCAGAAGATTAGCACATCAATGAAAATTCATTTTGCTGCAAACCTCTGTTGCTTCTGTTGGCTCCAAGAAAGTCGTTGGGGTACTGCCTCCTTTGCAAACTCTTTAAAGGAAGTACTGTGTAATTCAAAAACAAAAATGCATGGGAACTAGTGGTACATGAGTCTTCACAAGCTCAGGGCTTGTATTCACTGTAGATAAGTGTGTTTTTCCCAAATCTCTCAACCTCCTGAGTCTGCAGAATTGGAACAGAAAATCTCATTTAAAAACAAAAGTTTTTTTTTTTTTTTAAGTTTAGTAACACGCTTTAGATCCAGATCAAGTAGCATTGTATTATCAAGTTTCAAAGCACATATAAATGTGAAAGTGGCTTAAACCTGGGCTTAACCAGAGCTAATTGAAAGCTGGCATTCCGCTCCCAAACTGCATAGACATTTCCCAGACCAGTAAATGTGGATGGAGAAGGGAATGTTTTAATTCAAATTACAGAAAGCCATAAGAGGGATAGGGGAGAGAAATTTCCACTTATTTTCTATTTCACTTTGCTGAGGTCTGTATTATTTTTGGACAACTACTCTGTGAATCTTGGCATTGAGCATTTGTATCTCCAGGGCAGACCCACAAGCCGGCTGTACCAGGACTGGGACACCTGGCTCCTTCCCGCCAGGCTGGGAGCCAGGATGAAGGTCTCCAGCTCAGCACAGATGTCTCCAAATCTCTTTCCCCCTTCCTAGAAAACAGGAGAGTCGTTTCCACCAGGAAGGCAGCCAGCAGAGCAGCATCTCTTTCGTTCAGCAACTACCGGGGGCTAAGGCAGCGTAGTTATATTTTCAGGATTTCTGTTTTTGCAGGCTGAAGGAAATTGAATGGTTTTAGGAGAGGAATTTCTAAATGTCAGTGTTGCAAGAAGGAAGCTATAGGCTTTGTTCAGTTCTTCATCTGACTTGGTTTTCCTCTCCGGCCACCTCTACAGTCTCTGGTTTTGTTCTTTTCTCTGGACAGTAGCAAATTTGGTGTCCTTATTTGGTGTCCTTTCTATTCATTATCTTAGCTCCAGCTGCACAAATTGAGTGCAACATTCCTATGCAGATACTGTTTTGCAATGTCACCCTTGATTTCTTTTAGTGTTGATTGTTGTCTGCCTGGACCAGCCACCAGGATCTGAACAATGGCAGGTGTTTTTTTGTTTTTTTTTTTTTTGTTTGTTTTTTTTTTTTTTTTTTGTTTGTTTTTTTTTTGTTTTGTTTTGTTTTTTTTTTGTGGTGAGAAGTTTAACATTCAACACAAGAGCTGTAAAGAAATTACTATCTGAGAAATGGTCAGACACAAAAGCATGTTTTGTGACCTTCCTTCTTCCTTTCCTCTTTGCAAATTAAGTAACACAATGAAATTCAACTTGGGGCTTGCACTTTAAACATTTTTGATTGATTTTCTATTCCCAAAATTCCCCTGAAAAATAATGAAGAGACTGTAGGAGTGTTGTGGGATCTGACACAAAGAAAACTTGCAAAATTGCATTCAGAAAAAGGGTAGAAAAATATGTAAAAGCAAAACTTGTCAATATTTAACAAAGATTTAGCTAGAACTGTAGAGAACTAAAAAACAAACCCCATGTATCAACTCTGAGGCACTGTCAGCCTTTCCTTTCCAAAACACATAGGAGTGAGGAGCTGTCCTGGGGAACAGCAAAGCAATGTTTTCAAAGTTTCCTTTTTCCTCCTCCCCTCGGAAAATCCGGGATTCCAACCTGAATGATTGTTTCGTGCTAAATAATATTAGCATTTAAATGGCCCGGCATTGTAGCTAGCAACTGGGTGAGAGTAATGTGAGGATGGCAGCGCTGGGTTCACACCTCTGGCCCTGGCTCCTACCCTCAGCCATGGACACAGGAGGCAGCACGTCTGCCCCTTTGTCTGAGATCCTCGCAGGGATAATGAATACCCCACTGCAGCTATAAAAAGCCAAAATCCCATCTCTGTGATTTTGGTTTTGCCTACAACTATGTATAAACCCATGTCTTCTGCTTGAGATACTGCTCTGATCAAGTTACTCACAACAAACGTCTTAAAAGGCATTTCAAAATTCTCTTTTTTGTTTCATTTAATAAGCTTGACATGCTTTTGCCTATAAAGAGATGACACAGAATACATGTATACTCAGGTGTCCTTATTGTCACAGTTGATATGTTGCCATGGAGGAAAGCTGTTAATGAGAGGAAATTAAATTAGATCACCTCTGTGCTCATTTATCTGCGCACAGCACAGCTTCAGTCTTAAGGAGAGGGAGTTCTTGTGGGAAAGCAATTAATAGATGCAGGTGCACAGAAAAAAAATGCACTTCTTATACACCTCTGAAAGATGCAGATGGTATGTATTGAGGTGTATGCTGCTCTTTGGCATGCTAATCACTTCACCACCTTTCACAGATACAAGGTAATTTATCTCACACAAATTTCATAATTAGCAAAACTTACTGTTTTTCCAGAGTTGTCTTGAAAAGATAAGAGAGATGCTGATGTTTATGGTAGAGGATGTAAATCATCTGCTGTTCATGTAGAAACCATAGTCTTGTCTGATGCAGTGGCCCACAGCAGTTTGTTGGATTAAAAAAAAAAAAAAAAAAATCTGAGGTCTCTCTGCAGATAAAAGCAATGAGAGGCAACCTGGGAAAGACTAACGCGTGCAATTAGCAGGGGAGAAGACTGTATTGAAAAGAACATGGATCTTCTGAAACAAAGACAAGAGTCAATAAGATTGTGTGTTTCAGGTGAGACCTTTCTGCCCCTGGTCTATGACAATGAAGATGAAACACGGATGAAATCTAAACCAAACCCCCAGTACTGATAGATCCAATGCTTTTTTTTTTTTTTTTTTTTTTTTTTCCACTTTTCTGTCACGCATTTAGCAGTATCTCAGACAATAATATGGAAGTGTAAAGCACTGGAAGAAGAATGAGTCCTGTAAATGTGCAGTTATTGGGCTAAAGCAGAAGACTGCTATCCCAGTGTAGGTACCTTGTGAGTGGAGGCCAAGAGCAGACGTCATGGCCACAGCTACCAGAGAAGCTTGTGGCTCACCAAGGAGACAGCTTAACTCACTAAGATAGAGGAAGATGGTTTTAGGGGAGTTGGATTTTTTTTCTGCCAGCGTGAGGGAGTCAAATTTACTCCAGGAGGGGCACAGGAGGTGGGCAGGATCCTGCCCAGGGAGGAGGACCCTCCCTGGTGAAGCCAGGTCCCTCTGGGAGGGGTGAGTGTAGGGATGGATTCACATATGGATTTCCCTCCTTCTGAATTCAGTTAACAAGGCAGGGAGACTAATTATTAGCCTTTTGAATCTCTGACCAATCAATTCGGAGTCCATGACAATGCTTAGCACTTATTTTGATTCCTGGAACAACAGATTAAATATTTTATAACTGTAGGAAATTATCCTGTGTTTGAAAACAACAAAATTGAGCCCCAAGGTCACCAGAATGACAAAGACAGGTACAACATAAGGTATTGTGTGTCTATGGTAAAAATCCATGTCACACATTGAGCTCAGTAGGAAATGGCACAAACTGTTTAGAAGTAAAATTACTAGATTATAAATAAAAAATTAATATCAAATGCATAGTTTACACAATAACAGTGTTTTAAAAATAAATAAAATGTACAGCTGATTTAGGTACCTGTGTCACCCTAAAAATCAATTATACTTTTTAATAGCTCTTGAGCTTCTAAGTTTCTTTGGAGGTGGACTTAAATTAACTCAAATTTAAAAAATTGTACAGTATATTTCTGAGGTTTTGTCTCAAACGAGGATTAATTAACGGCACTTTTTCTTTCTTTTCTCTGCTCAGCCATAATCCAGGCAAAATCTATACAATAAATTTTGCTTCTGGGCTGAAATCCTGTATGACAGCCTGCAGCCCAGAACGAGATTTCAGAGATGAGCCATGTAAGCCCTGAAAACGGGAGCTGATAATGATAACAATCACTGACCAACTTCCAACTATGTCTGCACTAGTGTGTGTCACTATAATACAATTTTGTATGTTAAACAACAGATGTCAAACAGAAGAAAGGAAAGAGGCCTTTGCTTTTCTTCTGTTGTGGACCTTGTTCTTCCAAAGCAGCCATTTTTTCAGTTGCCATGACAGTGTTAATAGGAGTTTATCATTTTCCCATGCCTGCTGCATACTAATGAGGGATCAATTCATGAATGTTATCTGTAAGGCTAAGAAGGGTCCAGAGCAGCAATCTCGGGTGCATTCAGTGCTTGGAGTGACACCTCCGTTTGCAGCCCTTCGGCTGCAGCACAGTTTTGCAAGGAGTGGGATTTCTGCTCCTCACCTTTTATTCATGGCTGGATTGGGATATGCAGCAGACAGACCTAACGACTGCAGTGACAAAAAAGTTTGAGTCACTATTTCCTGATTTGTCATGGGGAAAAGCAGCTGTGAAATATTCACAAAGATATGGAAATGGTTTCAGATGTATGTCATAGGGGAAGCCGAGATTTCTGTCAATTTGACATGATTGGGAGCTGGAAACTTTTAAGTTTCTGGTGTTTGGAGTACTCGGTTTTAGGCAGTCAGTGAAAAGGCAAATCACACCTTATGCAGGAAAGCACTGGGGCCTCAGATCATGCATTTCAGTAGTGTATTGTTTGCTGTGGGATTGATTCTGCCTCTGCCAACCATTCAACTCCCACTAATGAACATAGGTGAAGAAACTCGGAGATAAAGAGCTGTTTGGAGAACTCCTGGAGGTGCAGTTAAGGGATGATAAGCAGTTTTTCTCAAAAAGTTAAAGAAAACTGTGAAATCCGTAATACAAAACACAGTATAGCAGCTTATGCAGGAAGAGCCCTGTCCCAAATGCAAATGTAAAGTTTTTACCTTTATCAGTTTATCAGCGGCACTGGGAAATATGCTTCTAAGTTGATGATTATTCACATTGATGTTATGCTTTATTATAGGTAACAAATTGAAAGCCAAATAAAGTCTTATTTGAGCTACATAAGACTTTTCATAGACATATAATCATATTTATCATGCTGTTGATTCCTATATGGAAATCTTTCACCTGTTTTCTTTATGGATGTAGGGTTGTTTTTTTTTTTTTGTTTTTTTTTTTTTTAATACATACA
>VXAV01007208.1:228502-244598 GCA_013399715.1 Alectura lathami | reverse complement strand
ACAAAAGATTCACTTTCCATGCATTAGGCTTTTCAATTGCTTTCTTAATGCAAAGTTGGACAGGAGAGTATAGGCAAGAAAAAGAGATCATTTTGTGTCCATGGTCAGATGTCAATATTGACAAAAATAAATGGAATGTAACAATAGATTATTGCAAAGATGAAGGTCATATGACTAAAATGTCTAGCTAGACCTTGCACTAGAGCTGTATCTTACTGCTGTTTGTGAAAAATTGTTGTTGGTTTTTTTTTTTTTTTCTATTTTTAAAACATGCAAAAAGAGGTAAAGTCTCTTTAAATTCTAATTAAAGAATTTTTAAATTAGCCCACACTGAAGGCAAATTAGAAGCAAAGTACTTAGAGAATTAAAAATTAAAAGAAAAAAGCCTAGGTAACCCAAGAGTGTTCATCCCATTGAGGCCTGTGCACATCATTCCTCTCTGCATTTTTCAGAATTTCTTTCTTCAAAACTTAGATGATGCAAGCTGCTCCTTCTGCCTGGAGGAATGGTCTGAGTTCCAGTTTGTATATTGGGTTAATTAGTGATAGTCTGAAAGGTCATTGTATCTTGAACTGAGAGTTCTGTTCACTTCAGAATTTCTTGTCTAAATCAAATTATTTATGAAATCAGCCTTAGAGATTCTTCTGTTTGTTTTTTTTTTCCTACTTAACATCATTGTTCGCAACTGAAAACAAAACAGAACAAACAACCAAAAAACTTATATGCTGTTCAGCATTCAAGACTTTTTCCCTAGATACTTCCCAAAAAGTGCAGCAAAATGTAGCCCTGCATAGCAAATTCAAGCTGGCTCAAATGTATGCCTGTGCAGATAACTTCTGACCATGTCTGTAGTGTCACTGGAAAGAATGAACAAAGATTAAGTGTCAAGCAGAACCTGCTTTGGTTCATAGAAGTAATACAAAACTTCACTCATATTTACAAATGATTTGAGACCTTTGGCTCAGAGACTCTTGAGAATTTTGAAGTGCCATAATTTATTTAGTCCACAAGCTCAGTCTCTCTCCATACTGCTGCAGCATCTCTTGTCATTGCTGCTCTTACCTCTTTCTCTCTTACTATACAGAGGTCTATAATACAGGCATCACTTGGTTATCTGAATGGTTGGATATCTCTTGTGAGAACAAAAGATAAAACTAGCATTAAACGTTCGGCAATATGGACAGATACAAAATGTAAGCCAATTTTTTTTTTAAAAAGGACTCTAATTTATGGCTGATTTATAGGTCTGATGAAAGCTATTTTTGAGACATTAAATATATATATATAAAAAAGCAACAACAAATGACTCTTTTTTTTTTTTTATTACCACCACAGCCTGAAAAGTTCCTTGTGTCTTGTCTTGTATGTGAAAAAATCAACCATTAATTTAACTCCTGAAGACAAAGCAATAAGCAAAGTTTTCCTAACCACAGCATTGTCTTTCCAGAACACTGAACAGACCCACCAACTTTGTTTCAATTACATTGCCATTTCCTAACTGAATCCAAAATATTTCTTCAAAAGGCTTGTCTGGTTGAGGGTCGTGATCATAGGTGGAAGGTCAGTTAGTCATTTGCTGAGACATTCGCTCCTCACCCAAATAATCTTTCATAAATCTCAAAGGAATGCAACAGTTTATGCCATAAGAAGTAGAGAGGGTGGATGGGAAGAGACAGTAAAAGATATGTATACAAAACACATTGTTTCAAATACAGTGTAAGTATTAGTTTCTACTTCTTGAACCTGTGAAAATTGGCTTTTCACTCATCTCCAAAAGTGAATAAGCTACATTGCTCCCAAGCACAAGAAGCCCTGTGTCCAGCCTGGAGGATGAGGTCAGTGTGCGTATATTTGCTGGTTATATGCGTGTATAGGTGCATACAATTGTGCTGGTTTTATTGTGTCAGTACAGCTGTCATTGGAAAGATCCACCTGAAAATTCAACCAAGACACGTTGTGGGTGTTATGTTTTCTGATTAGTTGAGTTCAATATGTGTAGGCTATATGTGGCCCAAGCCATGTAAGGGAACTTCTGGCCAAAGCCTGAGATCACTGGTGCATGTCTGCATCCTTAACCAGTGTCCTTAAAGGCGATGTCCATCTGGCTACAAGGGGATTCTCCAAACTGCTATCTCCTCTCCAGCCACTAATCAGACCTCAGATGCTATTTTATCAGTGCTTCCAATTAATTGTTTTGGGTAGAATAGGGTGCCAGGTTTCATCCCTGTTGGGAAACTCCCAAGTACTGCCCGTTTTAGTGCAATGTCAACAGGCTTTTGTAGCAATTAGTCAGATCCATTTCTCAGTTTCTGAGTTTGAATAGTAACACTATGAGAAATTCTTATTCTAAATGCAATCAGTCTGGCTCCTAGATTGCATTAAGTGAGCCCCATGCTTATCTGATCCTGATGTAAATACCATGTGTCTATCCTGGAACGCCAACAGTGCTGCCACTGAATGACAAAAGAAAAGTATGTTAAATAGATGGTAAAACAAACTATGTATTGGATGCAAATAGTAGAGGAAAATGTTCCAGTGAACTGCTTGTTGTGCTGAAAAACATACAGAAACTCTCTCGGTGTTTCAGTTTTCTTATGTAGGTAGATTTAATGATATCAAGATCACATGAGATTTTTTCCTCACATGCAATAACTTGTGAAGCTTGTTAGATTAAAGCTGCTAGAAAGTATGTCAAATATCAGTATCAATATATCAGTATTGGCTTTATTGCTTAAAAAAAAATACTGATTTCATAAATCTTTACTATATCTGTACTACAGATTTATCCACAGAAAGCAAATTTTAGTTCCTCTAATAAAATATATATGGGCTGATTTCTCCCTCATGATTACCAGTAGCATACAACAAAAGAATTCTCCACAGTGTTTCTGAGCCTGAGTTTGATGATGAGGTGTGAAATGTTTCAGTGATTTGTTTTGTGTTTGTTCCTTTCATTTCTAGATCACTCATGACAAATAGCAATGTATCAGCAGTACAAGACAATTTACCACTGCATGAGCTAAAAGGTGAAAAATGTTCCATACATTTTATTTCCCTTTTGTAGTCACTCTGCCGCACTAAAGATGACTGTGGGTCACAGTGCTTGTACTCAGCATAGTTTATGTGTTAATAACTTATTCAGATGATCTCACCTTATTTATTTTAGGGTCTTTAGATAAGGATGACTGTTGCCTGGGCTTTCTTTCATAACAACCTCTTTTTTGACATGATTCAAATAATTACATTCTTATTAAAAACAAATAAACAGGAAAAAAAAAAAAAAAAACCTCTGCTGAAGTTTTTCCCTTCTCATCTAAATGGATTTTTCCTTTGTTTGTACATGACAATTGAGGGGGGGATTTTATGCTTAAACTACTCATGTGACTAAGTCACACGTACACCAGCTACAAAAAGAGCTTTGGCATGCTGTGTATAAATCTCCATTAAGTGAGAAAATAGGAAAGTTTTACGTGACTGGTATCTCGTTCACAATAATTAACTTATTAACCATCTCAAACCACTATTATGATCAATGTCAAAACAACTGGACTAACAAAACATTTTGGTCACGGTCACGTTGTGGTACCTATATCAATAGCAGTGTTAGTATTCTTAGTCTCTAGTTCTCATAAAATAAGGTAAGTCTTTGTAAATTTAAAGCCTTTTGTCCTGATTTATGCAGGAATGGAGTGGTGTGTGATAACAGTATCTGTCACTCTCTCTGTAGACATTTCTCAAGTAACTCTAGAATTCATTTTCTGGTCTGACCTAAGTTTCAGAGGGATAGGAGTCTCAGAAATCACAGTACATTTCATGAGAATAGGCGCCTGGTTGTAGGAGTAATATTGGACTGCAGACTATCCAGCTGCATGATATACAGGAAACTTTCATTGATTTAAATTCTTATGCAACAGACAAAAAGTAGAGTGAAATGCAGTGGATACATGTCCACTTCCAGGCTGCGGCCTACTAATGAGGCTGCAGCTCATGGCAGCTCTGCTGGAGCTCAGTGCTAATCCCTCCTGCCCCATGGGCTGCTTTGGCCTGGGCTGTGATAGTCTGGTAGCTCTGGCAGCCTGCTTTGTCCTGGGCTTAGCTGGCAGCACTGGGAAGGGTACGTGTGACTCCTAGGAGTGACCTGAAGGAATTCCTTGTATAGAAGGTCACAGAGAGCTTCAGGTAGAGACATTTACTTATCTCTGTGTTAGAGAGAGTCTTTAGAGCAAACACTGAGTCCAGTTTTCAATCTGTACATAACTGTAGAGACCCAGTGCTCATCCCGGGCTGCTGTACACCCAGACACATGTGCAGGCCCAAAGCAAGATGGCCGATGCCTCCTTCCCTGCCCGCACTAACCACCCCGCAGTGAGCGTGTGACTGAGAGTGCACAGCTCTCCACGTGCTTGTCTCACTCAAAGCCCTGAGCACATGCTCATGCTGTAGTCATAAAAGACACCTTTGTGTTGGTGACAGCAAAGTCCCAGTTCAGACAAGCTTTGACGCAGGGGCAGGTCCAGAGGCGTGTAAGTGTGCGCTGGAGTCCCACGTGTCAAAGATGGAGTGTTCTTCCCAAAGCTGGCTGTAATCAGGTCTCCAGTGTAAATACTCCGGATTTCTAGTTTAAAACTAGTCTTCTCTAAACAATCCCTTTCATATCAACAGTTTCTCTTTCTGTAAGGATTTTCTAGCAAGCAAGTCTTGGGGGTAAGCCCACAAAGACATGGGGACAAACTAGTGAAATCGCTATATTTTTTTTTCTTAACTTGAAGCAAATATTAAGGTTTGTTCCCAGCTCTTCATCTGCTGAAGAAGCAAGAGCCCTTTCATCTCCCACCACATAAAACAAAAAAGAAGCAAGTTACTGTAACAGCTTGGCAATCTTTAATTCATTCATTAGCATTTTACATTGATTTTGAGTTAAAACTCTGCCGACTGTTTCAGCTAGGTACCTGGATTTTCTTCCCTTCCACTTTCAGCACAGACACTGCAGCCAGGCTGTTGTTGTCATTAAGCTGTAAAAGCAGGAGTCCACATGAGAAGGAAATGGGCACATAAAGCCATCCTGTACAAGGGGTGACATCCCTGAGATTATTCCTGCTCTAAGAGGCTTTTTAATTTGTATATTGGCAAAAGGAAACCCAGCTTTTGTACAAAGGTTCAGATAAATCTTTTTACAACAAGCAACACTAAACCTGTGGTGGGGGCAGATCCTCTGCAGGTGTGGAAAGGGAGCACTGCCAATTGAGGCAGTGTCAGCTGAGTATGATCTCTGCTGGAGAACTGAGCAAAGCCTGGCCTGGAAACAACTTTGTCAAAGAGGTTTTTTTCAATATCATGGTCAGAGTGGACAAATCTCAGAGACAGGCTTCTCTTTTCATGACGTTAATAATGTTGAAACAAGGTGGAATCAGGTGTTGAAGGTGAAAAATAACGAGTATGTGTTATCCCAAGCAGCCTGTGTCAGTGTCTGCACAATTTCCACTTGCAATGACTTTGCTCCAACACTTGTGACCGTAATTCATTGCCAGTGGGATGACACTGTCTGCTTGTGCATCATTCCCAGCAGGAACTGCAAGAGACAGTGCACACTTCGGTAACTGTAATGTTCCCTAAAAACTTGGGGGACCACGTACACCACACTACCCTTTGGAAGTGGAGTTAAGTATGCTCCTTTGTGTAGGGAGGGAATGCAGCCAGCCAGCACGGACTGTGGGTAACCACCCCAGTATTCCCACACATTGACAAGCACCAGCAAGCCTTGAATTTATGAGCTCAGGCTGAGCTGCAAATTGATTGAGACCTGCTTATGCTTCTTTCAAACCTCCTAGCTTCATGGTTTTTGTGCTTATGCTTCGTTGTGTTAAATTCTTTCTTTTTAGGACAGTATAAAACCTCTGCTTGTATTTAATGCTTTAGCAAGAGAGTTTTGTTTTGTACTCTGGGCATTTTACAAAATATATGTAAATGAAATTGTTGTTTATAGCCATAATCAAAAACTTCCTTTCATGCTTCATTTTAAATGCAGTTCTGATGGCCGCTAATAATAAAATACAAACTTGTCCCTGCAGTTGAAAAAGCTGATAAAGCACGTAAGCAATTCTGAGATTTTCTTGTTTCCATTAAAAATGCCCGATATCCTGTATTCGCACGGCTGCTAACATGATTTAGCTTTGGCCTGCTAAGCTCTTTTCAGGATACTGTAGGTCTAATTGTATGATTTTCCCAAAGAGGAACACCAGCTTTTCCCCTTTCTATGACAGAACCGCTCCTGCTGTGAGCCTGCAGCAGGGCTCAGCTCCCCAGCGGAGCTCGGGGGGGCACTTCCAGCCCCACTTCCTCCACCAGGCAAGGAGCAGGGGGGTCCCCAGGGCTTCCCCAGCTCTCCTCAGGCTCTGCCCTGCCAGCAGTTGCCAGCTTGCAGCCACACCTGCTCAGGGCCACTAAACGGTTTTATGAGAAAAGCAGCTTAATATCTTCCACTAAAAGCCATTTCGAAGGTTCCCACCCCCTGAGCCTTCCTTTTCTTTCACCCCTGCATCTCCTCCAGGCTCTGAGTGCAAACCTAATTCCCTGCTAGTGCAAACAATCCCATCTCTGGTTTTCATACATTTGGTATAAACATTTCCTGAAGCTCATAAACACCTTTGTCATTTATCAGTGCCATGAAAGATGTTTATTGCCTAAATATGAAAACTGTGATGGGATTAGTGCTTAAAGAGGTTCACTGCCTGATCCCGGTGATGTTCTCCAAATGAGGGGTGACTTTGGAACCAGGCTTTCATTGTGAATACAGAAGCCCCCGCTTTTTAATTACTAGTAGCGATGATTGCAACTTCCAGCATTAAATGGTAAGCACTGTCTGACCAAAGCTCATTTTACAGCGGTTCTGGTATGTACCAAATTGAAGGAGGTAAAAGAAAATGGTCGGGGTGGTGGGGGAGGAAGAGGAGATCTATAACTGGCATGTTAATAAAACTCCAGTTTGTCACTTCAGCAGCACACCCTGAGTGTAATAACTAAGCTTCCTTTCTATACCCCCTATGAGTCCCTTTGTATTGACAGATGCCATTTGTTCATTTACGACGTGATAATAAAAACCTTCAGTTTTACTGAATGTTGTTCTTTTCCTCCCCTGACACTGGGGCACCAAATGGTTTGTACTGCACTCAGCAGGCACTTTTCATTAGAGATCATGGCATGAAAATGAACTGTATTTGAAAACCATTTAAGTAGCAAAAGTTCTGGTATTGAATAGGCTGCATATAAATCTTCCCTACCTAGGAAGTGGCTTCCTAGGTGCCTCGGCACACACTAGTGCACATTTACGGAGGCATGCTGAAATAATGGGTGTCTTTATGTTCAGCACTGCATTTGAAAGTCCAAGTGTTCAGATTCCTGTAGTAACGATTGTACCTTGGTATCAGTTTCCTGTATTTATTTATTTATTTATTTGTTATTGTTATTATTATTATTAATTCTCCATCCAACTTTAAATGGCTCAAAAATATTTCTTTTTGTTTATCTATACTTCTTTAAACTCGAGATTTGAAATGTTTCCAGAACTTTTCACACACATGCACAAATTAAGCCAAAACTGTAAATTTGGGCATCTGGAAACTAGCGTCTGTATGGATAGTTAAGCCTTTTTTCAGGAATGCTCGTAAACATCAGCTCAAAGTTTATTTCTAAGTACTATTCAAAATTCAGGCTTACAACACCTCAAAATGTGACTTGATTTTCAAGACACTGAATGCTGAGAATTCTGATTGACCTCAAAAAAAAAACAAAGCCCATAATTTTGTGTTTGATTCACCTTTGAAATTGCTGCCATTAAGTTTCCTGTGCTTTGTCCAAAATGTAACACTATAAAATGAGTAAAAAATACAACAGATAAGCAAACGAATGGACATCATTTGTTCAGCAGTTGTTGTGTTCTATTTTTTTTTTTTTTAATGCTGGAGGATAAATAGTATTTCTTTCTCATTCTGTAAAGGAGTCGTTTATAAGTTTAGTAGACAGCTGTATGTTTTGCTGTGAATAACACGTTTAAGTTTATCATAATACATGGCAATAATGCATATTAGTTATTCATAACTAAGCCAAAATGTGATGATTAAACCAAAAATAATTTGGCTGAAGTGGAACATGGGTACATACCATGCTCCTTACGTACTAGCAGCGTGTACTCTGCATTCTTCCCAAGGCAAAACTCTAGCAACATATCACAAAATTCTGCAATGGTGCAATATGACAATGTTAGTCTTTTTAATTATTTTTTAAATTATTTTATTTTAATCCCTCATATTTCATTGTATTTGGCAAACTGTCTGTAAAAGAAGTATTTACTAACCACAAAAAAAGGTTATAATAACTGTTATCATCCTTTCCTGATCATTCAGGAGAGACTTTTATCACTAACATTATCACTTGTTGCCAAACAAGTACAGAGATGTTAGCCCGGAGGATGAAATAGTTTAATCATGGGGAAACAATTTGCAGTGCACAGATCTCAGCTGGTTCCCCTTTCATCTGCTCTCAGTTACTAAGCGACTTCTGAAAATCTGTTTTGTAGCTGTAATAAAATTCATTCTATGGTCTTGCACGCACACACCAAATGGTTTGCCTAATTCAGAAGTGTTACGATCATCTGGAACAAAGAGAAAATTCATAAGTTTTAGAGTTTTATTTTGTGGTTTTGGGGTTGTTTTTTTTTGTTGTTGTTGTTGCTGTTTTCCCAATCAAATAAATATAGTCTTTGTCTTCTAAAAATAATTTTAAAAAAAGGCAGGAGTGTAGGGGTGCTTCTTGCTTCTGCTTCTCTCTGAAAAGAAGAAAAAAAAATCTGCAGTGAAGTTAGACAAAGTGTTGCAGAGTAAAATCAACTTCAGATTTAATGTGGCCTGAAAAATCTCAATATTCGAAGATCTTAAGGTGTCATAGTAACATAGCATTTTTAGGTGTGTATCCACACGTTTCCTCCAGTGTATTCTCTATATTAAAAAGATAACATCTTTAACCCAGAGCTCCAGAAAGAGGGAATTCCAAGTACTAGTGCAGGTAAAAGCCTATATGACATCTCTGCCCCATCAAAATTCTGTGGCACTCCACAGTTTTTGAGTCTGTATTTCTTTCATTGCATTCTTGGAGAAAATACAGTGCCAAGACATCTTCTGACCCAAGGGCACAATATATTCTAATACAGAATTTGGAATTCAGCTGAAAGTCCTTTGTCTGAAGCATGGAAGTAACTTCTTTGCTGAAGCACCTTGCTGAATTTGTCATACTGGTACATGATCGGAGACTTCTCTGTTGAAGTGAAGCTTCCCTTGGACTTCACGTGACTGCAGCTCATTTAAGGATTTCTTTGTGTAGTATAGTTACATCCATTTGACATGTGGTGTTTTTTCTCTGTCTTCCCATGTGGCATTGAGAGCAGACGGCCTCAAAATTATTTTTCTGTAATTTTTATTCTATGTTATGTATCATGCTGATTCTGGCTTGTAACTTAACAGTTTGTGCATGAGCTTCAGAGCTGGTAGATGGTTTGTGACCCATGGAGTTTAATTAAGTACATTGGAAGTGTAGATAAAATGAGCAAGTGTAAGATGTACTCACGGATCTTCTGTCAGCAGGCAGATTTGGGGTTGGTTTCGTTGTTAATTGTTAGTTAAGTCTTTTCTGAAAGCCACCAATACTGAGTGGTTGCACTGAAACAGCTGAGTGGTGGGGTCCAGTACCCTTACGCTGAGCACAACTTAATGTCAGAAGCAACCTTGTTAAATAAAAAGCCTTGTTCGTTTGTTTGTTTGTTCACAGAGAGAATAAATTGGGATTTTTTGTTTGTTTGTTTTCATTAGGAAAGCTGATGAAACCTGTTTTTCACTGGCTGGTTATAACCAGCTTCTGAACTTGAACAAAACTCAAGAGGTTACAAATGCGGGTCCAGATTTATCTCTGCATTTACAAAAGCCAAATGATCATATAACCCATATTACATGTTTAATTCTCTGTATAGTTATCATTTCAACTAGTAAAAAATGACAGGAATTTTTATTCAGTAGTGTCTTTTTATTTGTATGCCCACAAACACTTTCTTATCTGAGTGGTTTTGCAAGAATAAAAATATTTTCAGCTGCCTTGGAAGAGTCTATTAATTTCTAATTTGCTGCCCAAATATGCCTGTTTCTTAGACTCTAATTGGACTAGACAGGTATGAAAGAAAGTGATCTATAATGCTCTTTAAACCCCTATACATCCGAATACAAGAAATGGAAATAAATGTCTAATGTTTTTCATACCTTATCTCTTCCTCTTGCACAAAAATGACTTTTGCCGAGCACCAGATAACATCTCTCTCTAAGCACAAAGTGCTGGGGTTAATTCAAAGAGTTCCTCACTCTTCTCAGGCCCCACTGCCGTCAGCGCACTGTAGGCCGTTACTGTGGTCATGCAACAACCAAAAAGAGAAAGTGCGTGGTGCACCATCAAAAAGGAACTAGTAGAAACCTATCTGCAACAAATCACAGATACGACAGTGCAGGAGGACTGATGTACAAAGGAAGGCAGAGGGAACCTTCTAATTCTCACTAGCAAAAGCAAGGAAGTTCAGTTAGGTCAGGAGGCCTCTCCATCATCAGTGTGTCAGATTGTGTCTATGAGTTACATCAGTCCCTAAAGAGAGATTTATTGCCTTTGCCTTTACAAAGGAGGCATGCAAGATTCAAATGCTTAACTCTGAGCCAGTGAGCAAGGGTGCAGAAGGCAGTCCTGATGTGAGGGGTGAATTAGGCTGGGCAGAGGACCAGCAGTTAGATTGGCCTGGTGACATCTGCAGCTTATTGGTTTCTAAGAGCAGCATTTTCTGTCAGTTACAGCAGTATGGCTGCCTTTACCCTGCCCCATGCCTCTTGGCTCTTTATCCTTCCTACTGACACTTTTGAAAGCCCACACTGAATCTCCCTGTGAGATGATGTGAGCAGTTTGCAGTGTGGTGCCTGGCAGGTGCTGTCCAAGATTCACTCTTACAGCTATACTGAGCACAAACAGCAGAGGGTTGATAGCTGAGCAAGAGAGCATAGTCTAACCTCCAGTCTGCGTGAGTGTGTTGGTACCTAAACTACTGTTAAAATCCATGATTTGCTCAGATATAGCATCTCCATGAACTCTACACAGCTCACTAGACACCATCATCAATGGAACTCTCACAGGCATCGTTTTAGAGAGGAAGAGCTGCACAGAGCAGCGCTTTGGCTGAGGACCCTGACAGCCCATGTTCAGTTCTTCCCTCTACTGACATCTTTCTGGGCAACTCTGAGCAAATTACCTGCTCTTCCCTTGCCCCAGTTTCACCTTTAATACAGGGAAATGCACAGATTATAATGTTTCCCAATGTCAGTGTGATGTTGTGACATATCATGCTCAGATACTGTGTAATGGGGACACTATAAATTCCATAGCTACTTTATCTGATCCAGCAGTCATGAGTCTGCCTGTCTGAAAGTTGCTGCTGTTGATAAGAAAACATTCCTGCTCTTGAAATTCCTTTTTGAGAAAAGAGTAAGGAAGGTCTCAGTCATGTTCTGGTGAGCAGGTGCCTTTGCTGCAACAACGTAATGGTCACATGCTGTGTGCTGTTCCACACTTTCCTGTGTGAGAGCCTCTGGAAATGTGCACCACTGACCCTGCAGAAGGGGACAGCTGCTTGGCAGTCACCTTCTGCTGCCTTTCTGCAGGAGAAAGGTGGCCCTGGAGTCCAAACCGTAGTGTAACTCTTTACAACAAATTGTGCAGGAATTTAAAGGAACAGTTAACATGATTTTCTTTTCTGAAGTAGCAAAATAATGGAAATTAATTATCATTAGCCCATTTGAAAATTAAATATTTTATGTATTTAAATATGCATAATAGGTCTTGCTTTCACCCACTTCTTAATGAAACTATTTTTATCGCATTTGATCCATTTGTGGCAGCTTTGCACCAAGTTTTAGCCTGATACAATACATCCATAACCCTCTGAATATCTTTGTTCATAATATGCTGACAGTCGACTCTTACTTCTACTGTGGTGCTGTATTATTTATCTTCTGGTGTCGAACTAGCCAAAAGAACTCCAGAACACACATCTATGTTACTCTATGAGCAAACAAAAAGAGGTTTCCAGGTTACAAATGCCAATGGCAACACTGGAGACTTCTCAGCTAGGCAAACAGTGTCCATGCGAATCCTTAGAGAAAAGCCATTAGTACTACTGCTGTGATGTCAAAGGCTCAGCAGCTCTAATACTGCCTGTACACCCAAGTTTCTGACCCCATGGCAGCGAAGTCAGAGAGACTTGTAATTTTTGTGTGCTTACTACAAAATTCTCACCTTTCCTCTCTACCTATTCATTTCATCTTCATACACAGCCAGCCCCACATGGTTATTTTAAACAACATATTTATCACCTCAGCAGTTCACAAGAAACATGACTTGTCTAGTTCTGTTTATAGAGCATGTAATCATTAGAGTAAAATAACAACAAAGATCAAAACTCTTAAATCACCATCTGTATTTAAAACTGACCTCAAGTCTTTCCAGTAACAAAATCACTGCTGTGAGCACTTCTGAAGCTTTTGGTACCTAAACTGCAGTATTTTCTGTTTTTAACAATACACATCATTATCTTTTGTTATGGTGGTTTTTGCTATGTACATTTACTTATACTTTGTTGCTATGGTAGATGCTTTTGGTTTTGAAAGGTAAGGATGTATTGTCAGCCAACTGAAATCAGTTTAATTGAGCTCCTTCTGATATAAAGATTTCAAATCAATACATTGTTCTCCTTGTAAAAATCATAATTTTTGTGTTGTTGTTTTTTTTTTCCATGCCTCCCGAGATGTGATACATTAAAATCCATGTGACACTAACTTTTCTTTCTCTTCTCACCCCCACACTTCCCCATATGTGGTTCTGTTCTTCCCCTCAGGGTACCTACGGGAGGTCTGGAAAACTCTTGTGAGCTTTCATAGAATGTTAATATGTATAACACTGCATTTTTAGTTTTGAATAAAAAATGTAAAGATTTTTCCTTCTGAGGATAAACAAGTAAAGCTGCTAGTTAAAAACTATTTTTGAGAGAAAGTTCCCTTTTATCATAAAAAGCTTAATAATAGTTAATTGTGTTTCATAGCATTTGGCACCTATGGTATTAAGCATTTACAACTCCTTGTAAAATGTCTGGGCAACACTAACTTTTAATTCTCTTAAAAAAAGTTTTCCCCTTGATCAGAAATTTCTTCCTAATGGTTCAGTCCAGCATTTTCTTTCCAATCCTTAAGTATTTTGTTTGCCTAAGAACAGAATCTGGTCACCGATATCTATGCTGATCTGTATAAACATCATCTTTGTGCTGTGATACTCACTGTGAGTACCATGATTGCAATCACAACTGGGAGCACAGCTTTCTGCTGTAAGTAATTCTACAGATAACAAGAATAAGTATTTAGAAGATCAAACTCTCAAGCTCAAGCACATATACCAGCAGAAAAACACAGGCACCTCAGGATAGATGACAATTTTTTGATGGCAATCAACATGCATTAAGTTATTGGTTATAGTCACACTCCCTCATTTTACCCTCACTTAAAAAGTTAGCTAGTCAGTGCTTCAGATAAAGGCTGTGAAATTTGATCACTGGAACTAAAATGGATGGCTTAGCTGCCTAATCTCCTCCATCCCGTTATCATCAGCTCCCAATCCCCTCCCCACACCATGGTCAAAATTGGGAAATAGCCACAGACTTATGGGAATATTCTGCTGAGGTAAAGCAAACAGTTCTCCAAGGTTGTGCAGCCTCAACCACTAGCCATGGCTTGACCTGATGACGAGACCCAAAAAGAGAAAAAATGACTGCTGGGGAGATGTCAGCGCTTTTTGTCTGTCACATCAGCCTGTTAAATTTGGGTACTGATTGTGTTGATAGCAATAGTATCTGAAAATATCTGACTATATATTCCTAATTTGTATATTCTGTGTTTTTTATTAAGAGGTAAATTACCTCTGACAACTAAATTCTCACAGGCAAGTTTTCAGTAAGAATTTTAGCCAGGAGAATTGAATCTGTCTCCTTGACACAGCACACCCATCAGCACAGCACACAGGTGGGGTACGAAGACATGTCTAAAGCAGCCCTTTGAGTGATCTCCTGCAATGGAGATCAGGTTGTGTTTCTCATGCACAACCCAGAAGCAGCTGGAAGCGGGGGGGAGACCCCACTGCTCCTCCTATTACTGCAAACAGCACAACCAGGACCAGGTCGTCACCTTCCTCTGCAGCTGATACAGAGCACTTGGGGGTTGGCCCCTAAAATAAACAGCCCCTGTGGTACCCACAGAGCTGTCTCTACCTCCCCAGCCCTCATGGCCTCTTGTGAAGTCTGCAAGAGTCTAAGAGCACAGTGCACTCTGCAGGGCCTTTCCCTGCAAGGTCATTTATATGGGCATAGCAGGCAGTCCTATACCTATGAAATCCCTCCTCTATTTTGTTTTGTTTTGTTTTTCCAAAAGAAACTGTTTCTCTGTAAGTGCAAATTAAGACAATTTTTCTGCACCATGTGTTACAATCAGTTACTGCTGCCATCTCTGGATACACAAAGAAGACAAAATTGAGGTGAGGAACAAACGGGTTTCTGAACTTCACCAGGAGTTGTGTGCTGGTTCCCACCACCTGGTACACTGATGCTTCTTACAAAGCAAACTCTTTCCAGCTTTGCTAAATGCACACAGGCTTGATATCTTGTCAGTGCACATGTGTTGTTAATGGAAGTTCATTTACCAGAATCACTGAACAAGAAGACAAAATAATCCTGACATAACCTGTTTCTTTTATATTGCCAGACCTCACTGAGCTTCACTAAAGGCGAAAAGCAGTTACTTCTGTTTTTCTTGATATTGCAAAGTACAACTAAAATCCTAGTTTAATGTGAGATGTTTATTCCAAACTGCAGGAGCACACAGGCACTTTCATAATATCCCAAATTTAAACTGTATTAAATGCTGGAAATAATTATAGCAAAACAAAACAAAACAAACAAACAAACAAACAAAAAGCTGTTTTCTTTTCCAAATTGCAGCAATCTCTGTGTAAGAAAACAGTGGAACAGAAAACTGATGGATTGGGCTAATATTCTGAACCTCTGGAAGTTTCAGCAGTATACATTTATTATTAGGTTTTAACTGGGCACTTACTGTCGATAAAGTATCCCTCTCTACATTCTGTAGTAATGTGAGTGTGCCCAGAAGAAATGAACTGCTGCTAGTTAATTCTGTTGTGATTATCTGAAGTGTTTTACAGTACGCCATTTTTGCTAGTGTGCCACTGGTCTGTCAGATTTGGACTCATTATTCTGGCTGAGAGCCATGGTCATGCTCTGGACAGTAGTAAAAATCTCCCAGGTAGATATGTGGAACTGGGGACTTGGCCTTAGTCTTCACCTGTGGCATAAGGACTAATGTGAGAGTAAGTAGATGATGGTCTATTATTATTATGTTTTATATATAACATCATATATATCCTATTTAAAACCACATTGAACGTCCTGTATCCAAAACCAGAGGTATTTACTACTCTGCACTGCCCATCCCCCTTATACAACCAAGGACATATTTAAAACTTAAGGGCAAATGTTCCATAAAAGGCTGCCCAACCCTTTGCAAATTCCCTGCATAACTCTCACATGCATCCTCTAACTTTAGTCCATCCCTACTCTGAAGTTGTAATTTGCCCTCCAGTCCTTTTTTTCTTTCTCTCTCTTTTTGTTTTTCGTTTTTTTTTTTTTTTAACCATTTTTGAGATGGCAATTAGCTCAAGAGAAGCATTTAGAGCTTTGCTTCAATTACAGATCCCTCCATCTCAAGTTATATGCTCCGCTGTTTTATGCTAATCTGAATGTCGATTTGCATGAAACATCAGTCTGAATTCTCGAATTGTTCCCTCCTTATCTGAGATTTGTCTCATGCTTTCCACCCATGGGTGTGGTGATCTACATCCTGCATAGTCCTTTGCCCAAGACTAGGTTTTGTTAAAGAAAATCCCTTTAGGCCAAACCACTAAGGCTAAA
>VXAV01007208.1:216271-228490 GCA_013399715.1 Alectura lathami | reverse complement strand
ATAGTGCTGATCATTAATGCAATCCTTTCTCTATATAGATCTCACAAAGTTTCAGGAAGATAAGCAAATGTTTTCACCTGCATTTTACAGGTACATAAACTGAGGCAAGCATGGGAAGGGTCATCTGGACCAAGACAGATCCATAGAGCCATAGAGGTTTGGGGTGTTTTGTGGGTTTGAAGACATCATGCCCTGTTCTTCCTTAAATAATTTTACTTATCATAAGTAAACGAAACAAGAGTTATCAAAATTTTCCTTTCTCCTGTATGTCCTTCAGTTTTCGTGGGTTTTGCCTTACATACACAAACTTGAAGTAGTTGTTACTCATGCTGTGAACCTCAAATCTCCTGTCCAGTATAACTCTATCAGTGCCTCCTATTCCTACCTCCAGTGACATCGATTCTTTCTATCCATGAAAGCACTTTGGGGCAGAACAGATTTCAGTAGTCTTTTGGGGGGGAAATATTAGTTTGGGGTACCAGACAGTGGAGTGCTGAGTGCTGCAAAGCACTCACTAGAAGAAGCAGTATGAGATGTCCTTGAGAATGTTGAGAAAGCAAAGACTGCTTGTCATCATGGCAGTAATCCTGGCTGAAAAGTGACACTGGACTTAAAATTGTATATGACACTTTCATTCTCGGTCTTACTCTTCACCCCACAAGTTTCTGCTGCTGTATATTAAGTATCACCCTTGTGAAGTTAGAGTAGCTCATAAAAGTGTTAAGTAAAAAGTCAAAACTTACATGGGAACTGTTACATTTTCTCTGTGTGGCCATAATGAGGTTATTTATGGTACATGTAGGAAAGATTAAAGGTTTTCATAATAAAGGAAAGCAAGAGCTCAAGAATTGGGTGCCTCCTAACAGCACTGACTCTCAAGACAGGATAAATCACCCAAGCAACCATTAAAACTTCAAGAAGATTGCTTGTAAACCTCCAAGCAATGCCAATAAAGCATATTCCTTGCCATATAGTAGTCCATATGGTGGAGCTCAGCAGTTTTTCAAAACTAAGGGCTATTCACAACTTAACCCTACTGTCTTTTTCCTTATAGGGCACAGTGCCAATGAACCACTATCAAATCAATGCAATCCTTAAATGTGGGAGGGCGGGGGACGTGAAGAGCAGAGTGCAATCTCAGGAAAAGTTAACTTATCAGGAAGAGGGCTTCTCTAGAGCATGAAGGGTTTTTTGACTCCTGTGTTTAGGAACTCAGTGCCATTTTTCATTGTGTTGCTTCTTTGGGGTCTCCCATCATAACAAAATGTTAGAAACACATTTTTTATGGGCTATCAGGATGTTAGGAAAATAGTCCAAAGCCCTTCAAGGTTCTGGTTCATTTGCATTTTAAAAAAGTCAAGTCTGCCCATTCCTTCCACTCTGAAAGGCCAAGGTAGTGAAAACTGCAATAAATCACAGCGTAAGCTTGTGTGTGGCATAGCATCAGCAACTGCATGGGACAAAGCCGGAAATGCTCCTTATGTTTTACACAAGAGAGAAAAGCCCAAAGCCAATGATGCTGTTTCTTTTTTTCCCTTCCCGTTCTTTGTCAGGAAACTTAAATCAAGAGATTTGATCTTACTGGCTCAGGCTGTGTGAAAGTAAGCACTGAGAAAACTAACGTAAATAATACAGGTTAGCACTGTCCAAAGAGTGTTTCTCAGGGATGGATCATATAGTTCTGCAGAGCCAGTGGATTTCTTTTTTCTTTTGTTTCTTTTTCAAACCTTACCCAATGGAAATTACCCAGTGTGACCTTCACATTAATTCTTAACCTTGATTTAAGAGAGTACTACAAATTTATGAAGAGTCTTAATTCTGCAGACTCCAGGCTCCACATGGAATCTTCAGTATATTTCTGGGGGACTTCTGATAACAGAGTTGTTTCCCACACTGACAACTTTATTCTCACAGGGGATTTCTAGTGTTGTTACGTAATAAATAACAATGATGATAATAAAGTAAGGAATACCTACTGGTATTCAAGCAATGCAGATTTAAGCAAAGGTTCAGCTGTGAAAAATACTTTTTTTTTTTTTTTCCAGGCAATAAGAAAAAAATCTAAAGTAAATCTAAATCTCTTATAAATACATTAATATTGGTCACCTGTGTAAGTCAGTTGGACTAGTATATCAGCTGATACAAATTGTCATCACTATATTAATTGCCACGGAGTTATTCTAGAGCTGTGCTGCAGGAATTGTCTTATTCCATGGAAATCACTGAACATACTCGTTTAGTGACTCTGGTGTATACATGGAGTAGGATTTAACCACAGGGGCAGATGGATTCAAAATGTTTGTCCATGCAAACTAGAGAATACTGCAGTCTCCGGTGCAGACTTCAGATATCGTAGTGATTGCTACCATAGGCTACCTTCCGATGTGACTTAAGAAATAATGAGCATTCAAGCCTCCCGTAAAATCAAAAACCAAATTGCATTTCATGCATAGGCAAGGTATATTTTCTTTGTGGGTGGGTCAAAAGCACTAAAGAGTCAGACCTACAGTAACACTCTATCAGGTGAAGTGAATTGGGAACCAATGCTAATAAAACGAGACAAATGTGATGCAAGTCCACAAAGATTTCATTCCTTCTTACTTCACTCCTCCTTACTCAGAAATCCAAGTACTGCCAGCACAATATCTGATTTTAAATCCTCTTCTGAATTCGCCATCTTATTGGCACAGAAAAATCACCCAGCAATGCATCCAAAAATGCCTATGAGATTTGAAGTTAGCCTGGAAATCTTTCAAAGGACACCAAAGATAACTGCACTGGGTCTTCCATTGCATTTCCATTTTATGGCATCTTTTTATATTCTGTAGTAGGCTTTTCTGAATAAAAATGAGACAGCCTCTTAAGAGGCCTTTTTATTATTTGCATTTGGCAAAAACAGCCTTAATGAGCTGTTAAGAGTCATTCCCCAGTCCTATTGTTGGCGATGCATGGGAGCCTGTAAAGTGTTGAAAAGCCAAAAGACAATTTATGATCCCTGATGCTATCCCTTCCTGAGACAATCCTTCAGAAAGGAAGATATCTGGGGAGTAGGAAGTTCCATTATTTAAATGCCTGACTAACTTTTACTGGAGTCATAACTGTGGAATTTGCTATTTTCATTTCACAACCGTTTACACTCTCTGTGTTCCCCTTAAAAGCATCAATGCCATGCGTGTGCTGCATGGTCATTCAGATCCGCAGCACTGGAGAATCGGAGGATGAGTCAAGTAAAATTCACCATTCATTCCCAGGACTAAATTCCAAGCAGGCACTAATTAATTAACAGATTTTTTTTTTTTTAAGCACTGCTCATGCTTAGTATCTGGAGGCAGAGGTCCCTTTGTCATCACAAGCTGCATTAGCTTTGTCCACACAAATCTGGAAAGTGTAAAGGAACTAGAATTTACTGACATATGGGACAAGCGGGTTATTCAGCACAGTGGGAAAAAAAACGAAACAAAGAGTTTCACAAGTTTCTGCAGCAGACGGATGTGTGGTTCTTGGCATTGTTTTCTCTTTGAAAATGGACAGCAGCCAGTGAGTGTCAGAGGTGTTTGTTATTGACTGAGGGTGCTGAAAAGACAATCAAATATTTGTGACAAAGGCAAAGACCTTGGATGTTATCATTGACACCCAGACGTCTCAAGAAAAGAGCAAATATTGCATTCATTGTATTGTCTCTTACTGTAAATGGCAAAATGACATCTTTTACCAGACTCTTGTATTGATCTGCCTCATCCCTTTCTAACTCAAACACTGTAAAAGGATGAGGGATAGGTTTGTCTGTTTGACAGTAATTAAGTGATTCCCTCACTGTCTGAACAAAGAGATGACCCAATGAGGCCTTATGTTAGTGCAATTTTTCCTGTTTTGAGGGAGCAATAATCACATTCATTGTTAATAAAACCAAGGAAGGCATTAAGTGGTGCAATATTAAATACTCTCTTTAAATCAGGGTGTTTTTTTGCTATATATTCTCTTTCAATACAATATTTTAAAATCAAAACTGAACAGTACCCTCCACTGTGATATTTCCATTGCATACCTTGCCATATAAATTCAGCACAACTCTGGTGTACAATGAGCATCCCACACAGTCACCCGGCACACAGAATTGAAACATGATATTTAAGGAGAGAGAAAAGTAATTTAAATGTTTAATTAAAGCACCTGGGAGAGCTCATTATAGTTACTGACCAATAGATAAAGAAAAAAATGATTGGCCAGGGGAAAAAAAAAAAAAAATACAAAAGGCTCCAAATATATTTGTGCCTCTGGCAAGAGACTGAGAGGTCTCAGATCAGTCACTCAAGGATATCAGCATGCCAGCTCCAATCCCCCCAGTTTGAAAAGGAGCTGGCTCAGGGCCTGGCTCTGGTGTGTGGCTCTGCACTCACAGGGACAAACGCAGATGGAGAGTAATGGGAACAGTCCCAGTGAGCAGGAGCCCCGGCCTGCACAGCGTGGGGGACCTGTGCCTTCCCTTACTTCGGTCCTGTGCACGCCCCAGAGGAGATGGAGGGAGCAAGCCCTGATTTGGGGTACCACCCTGGCATTTTATGCAAATTCAGGCACAAATAGACCCAGGCTGTGAGAGTTCAGGCCATTGTTACATTCAGCTTGTCATCTGCTTTCAAAGGGCACACCATGTGCTTGACTTGATTTGGATGTATAATTTTCAAGCTACTCTTGACTTAACAACCAAATGTGTGTAATTTGATTGCCTTCCTTTTATTGGTACACATAATAGTCACTGACGTTCTACTGTAACAGAATAAAGTTTCCAAAAATAAAGCAACTTAGTCTCACTAAAGGTGCCAGCCTGGCTAGTACTTTTTGCTTGTTTGCTAGGAAGGATGATAAGGTATCAGATCCTGCAGTGATTTTTCCAGATCAAATTTAGATCGATTCTTGCCTGTGCATGATAACTTTTTTTTTTTTTTTTTTTTTCTCCCCAGATGCAATCATGCTTTTGTGTTTAATACTTGAAATCCCCTGAAATGTCAGGGTCTGATTCTGACCTCACATCCTAAAATCAGTAGAGCGACTTTAAGACTTGCTCCTTCTTCCATTAATAGCAATATAACTGCAGTATATATATATATATATATTTTTTTTTCCATTGGGGAAACTGTGCCTTGCTGTGTTGTTAAAGCCAGAGTCCTTTGTCTGCAATGTAATCATCAGCAATTACCCAGGTGCTGAGCATTTTGTCACAGTTACTGCTTAGAAGCCAGCCACACACAGTAAACAGTAAGACACAGGGCCAGTCTTGCTGGCGCAAGCAGCTGTAAGAAGTGTGACAATAAAGCTATGCAAATTCGCAACAGCTGGATTCTTGGCTCCTCACTTGGCTTCTGATTATTTGAAAATGTTCTCTCCTTCTGTAATTTTATTTGCATAAAAACACAACACAATAATTTGACGACTACTCACCCTCACGCTGTGCATAGAAACAAAACAGCTTACTACTGAACTGAGTGAGCCTTTCTTTTTTTTCTGAAATCACACATTTTTCACTTTCTTCCCTATGGTGTGACTTACAAAAGTGACTTACAGTGCACCTGGTTTATGTGGTAAAATGAGTAATTCGGCGTTGTTAAAAGAAAAGGATTATTCTTCTGTTAGCTTGTGGAACAAAGCTTCCCAATAAATGTCGTATTCTGCTGTGCACTGAGTGCTTTTGTCCAGTTCATAGCACAAATCATACTGTTCCCGAGTGCTCATCCACAGCAGTATTCTTTAATGCTTAACTCAGTGACCTCACAAAAATAATTGGTGTGAAGCAAATTTACTTAGCCCTCCGCCTTTATTTGCAGACTGAATGGCTCAGAGAATTGTGCATATTGTTTATGGAAATGAAGAGGGAGAAAAGAAAACAGAACGTTACTCTCCAGAAAAGGATGGGCCCGTGCACAGAAGAAACACAGGGGCTTAGCGTGATGTCCTTGCCTGCATTATAGGCACCTAATGAAAGATGCTGATAGACTAATACAACTGCAAATCAGTTCAGTGACTGTGAAAATCCAGGACAGCTGCTGTGATTTAAACATTTTTGACATTATTAAGTTAAAATTTCAGGTTTAACTGTGAGCTTTGACCAGTCATTATCCCCAAGATGCAACAGCAAAAATTTATAAGCAGATTTCTCCACTTACAAGTGAAAGAATAATAATTAAAAAAAAAAAAAAAAATCTGAAAAAAAATCCTGTCCCTAACTGAAATTTTGGGGATTTTCCGCAGAAACTGTGTTCCAAACCCAGACCATTGTTTCCAGCTCTATCTTCCCTCTGTGTGCTGACACAGGTCGCAAGACCTCGGCTAGCATCTCCCGGCATACTGAGGTCCTGTAGAGGAAGAAGGAGAAGAGGGTGGAAGGACGCTGTGGAACAGGTCAAAACACCGGCTATTTGCGTGCATGTATATTTATATGTACATATATGTAAATCTTCCCTATGGAAAAAAACCTTCACGCAGTTTAAAACAGGGTGATAGACATAACAGAATAGTTTTGCTTGATGTGCATGTGATATAACCATACCACAAAAGAAGCTTACCAAACAGCTTGCAGAGATTAGCTAACAAGAACTAAGCTATTCTTTTCAGAAGGTGTTATTAGCATATTTTTCATCAATACTATACTTAACAGCTACTACATAGCAGGAAGTGGTATTTAACCTCTTGTTACAATGTAACGAGATTACTTTGTATGGTTATGTTACATTCCATTCATAAAGGCCCTCCTGTGTCCAGTTAATTAGATTCACTGTTTGGCAGCATTAGCTTGAAGAAAATGTAGCAAAATGTACTTGGAATATTTAAATTTTGAGCTTTTGTTTTGCCTTTCCTTCTTTCTTTCTTTCAGGCTATATTGAGCTATGTAAAACTTGATTTTGAGAGATTGGCATTCATTGCATCACTCTGCCAGGGTCTGATGAATGAGGATTTTTAACCATTTAAATCCCCAAAGTACAAAGAAAAGCTAATTCTCAAACTTAGTTATCTGAAATATATTAAGATCACCTGATTTCTGAGTGAAAACCAGGCGAAACTATTTTTTGTTGATTTGGCTGCAAAACTGAACTAGATGGGACACCCTCACCATAATAGCTTTGCTTTTCAGTTAATTCAGGTTCAGTTTGGGAAAAAAAAAAAAAAAAAAAAAAAAGAAAAAGTGGGAGTATTTGGAGGAAATTGAACTGAATTCAGAGTCTGGATTAAAACACTAAAGCAGGTGAGTCTTGTGAAATTTTGTGTTTCTGTTTTAAAGAAATTCTGTGGTCCTAGTGGTTTTTCTATGAAAAATGTGTCCTTCTTTTCCTTTTCTTCTTAAAGATTTCCTGGGTTGCGCAACTGGTGTTAGCAGTAATATTTATTTGAAAGATACAGCATTAGTGAATAATAATAATGAAATTAAAAAAAAAAAAAAAAAAAACTTGTAACAGTTACATGTATTTTAGCAGGGAGTTACAGCAAGTAAACAGGAATTGGTATCTCCCTCTTGCAGAAGCTCTACTTCTACCAAATCAAGCTTACTTTTTCATCTTCTGTTAAAACATGGTATTACCTCTTTGGGGGAAAAAAAAAAAAAAAAAAAAAAAAGAGTGGGAAGGAGTGAGAAAAGAACATTAATGAAATTCAGCAATCCAGCTTAACAATGCCACTATTTTGCTGTTTGGCCGTGCAAAGCACGCCTGGCTGCAGTATTACAGGCAGTAGTTTCTGTGCAGCAGCACAAAAGACACATCGTGTCTCTTTTTTTTTTTTTTCTCCCTGCCTTCCGCCCACCTTCCCAAGACTCATCAGCACAGCCCTTACCCACTGTACTTTTTTGAAGCCAAAGAAAAATTTACAAAAGAACAGGTAAAATGTATGTTCATGCCCCAGATTAAAACTAAAAAAGGAAAAGTTTTTAGTGGAGACTTTCTTTTCTCCACAAAAATCTGAGAACAGGATTTAAATTACTGAACTGTTTAAAATATAGATATTCCTGAAGTGCAAATATTCTGTCACTAATCCTAAGCAACGCCTAGTTTGGTTGTGCAGCTGAGTAAGCTAAAATCCTGAAGCTAGCCATACACCCAATGTGATTCACATTTTAAGAGCTCGTTAGTGCAAGATAGAATCCACGGGCTGAATCATGCCCTCAGAAGGGAAGGTGGTGAGTGGCTGCGGGGTGGCCCGGCTGTCATCCATCTCTTTGGGGCAGCCACAGCCACAAGACACCACCCCGCAACCGAAGGGAAGGGTCCTCCCCAAACATGCACCAGTCATGCAGGGCAACAAATTCCAGCTTTGCCACTGCTTCTTTCAGATAAGTTCTTTAAAACATTTTGTTTGTGTCTTTCTAGACTGTGAAATTCATTTAAAGGGACACTGCCAAGGTTAGCAAGCTCAGGATTTGATTTGACTGTGTGTGTTTCCTAATAACTTTGAAAAGTCTGCACAGCCCTTTACATGCACAATTTTTATTTTATTTATTTCTCAAGACAAAGATATTTCTCCAGGGAAAATGTATCAAAGCTGCAGGTCTGGCTTCATGGGCAATCCTCCTAAATCTCCCCAGTGTTCATACATAACAGAGGGAAAGAAAATTATAATGAAAAGAAGTTGATGGTTTTTTTCTTCCAAGTTTTCCAAAGGACTGAATTTATTTTAAAAAGAAAAAGAAGTTGAACGCAGAGTAGAATTTTGTAAGGGGTGTACAACTCTTTCAGCAAAACTCTTTGAAATTTAAAAACCAAACAAACATAGCAAGTATTTGCCAGTGGATTATGGGGCACTTATTGACTCCTGCAGCGGTTCCCACACTTCCCAGGGTCACACTCAAGACTGTCTCCCCTCACATCTGCTTCAGCCCTTTGAGATACAACTGACAAATCCCGACATCTGCACTTTTACACTGTAATTGCTGTGTGCTGGACTTACCAGTTATCCAATCAATAACCTGTGAGATGTGTATCCTCCCATGTGTAGCTGCAGAATCTTCCTCTCCCTGTTACTGTGACCCTGCTTGATGAAACAAGATGGTGACACTTTCAGGTTCTTTGCTGGCCTTGCCCTCAGATGCACGTGAACAAATTTCATTATGTGTTACTTTTACCTCTGGAAACATATATCATCTAAATATTTTACTCACTGCAAGGTTGTGCCAGCCAGTTGATTGCAGAAATGGCCCCTTTGAAATGACAGAAGGTCCCATTCAGTGCAAGCCACGGAGATATGCCTAAGATGAGTTGATCTGCTCTTGAACTGTGAGATATCAAAGAATCAGCTACAAATAACTTTATCTCAAAGGTAAATATCTCTTCCTAGGGTGCTACTTCAGAAAGGAATCTCTAAGTAAGTTTCCAAAATATATTCACATAGCTGAATTAAAGGGGTAACCTTGCCTCTACCAGTTCTGACATATCCTAAAGCCAGTAAAAACCATTTTTCTATAACATTTTCTTACAGCTTCCCAGCCATTCCCAATACCTAGTTTTGTTTTTGTTTCAGGAATGAAATAAGGACTTATATTTACTCAGAAGGACATATACTCTTATTTGTCCAGATTCATAAGTTGTAGAGACAAATTATGTAAACTTGCTCCTAATTTCAACAGGAATGTGGGATTTGGTTTGTTCTGTTTTCATGTATCCCCAGGGAAGCAAAAGAAGCTGTAATACAGGTAGCTGCAGAAGTCTGCAACACTGAGGTCACCGTCAAGAGACAAACGTATATCTGAGGCATTCTGAGTCTGTGGCATCTGAACACCAGCCTTGAACAGTCTCTCTGCAGGTGTGCTACGCCCTGTCGTATGGATGACAGGTCTGTTATTTTAGAATGCTGTAGGGTATAAATATCATCAACAGATGCCTTGTAGTAGTTCATGTAGAACATACAATGCTCCAAAAATAGCTCCCCAAATTTCATCATATTTCTCATGTCTCTGTATGCAGCCTGTTTCTCTCAAAAATACCACTTGCATTGCTCTTGTTCAGCTCAGCAAATGTCTTTCATACACTGTTTACCAAGATCAGACCCATCATATTTTCTCCTACACTGAGACAAAATACACTGCCTCTCCAGGTACAAAACAATCTTCCAGACCTGTTAGAAACCCTGTGAATGAAAACTGTGAAACACTGAATTTCTCCTTTTCAAGTAATTTATTTTTTCCATCCTTAATGATAATCAAACCTGATTTGATTATTGCTTTTCCTTTTTTTACCGTACATTTTTTCCTATTCCCTCTTTCTACAGTGACAATAGGGAGTAAGAAAAAACACTTCCAAAAGACCTGAACTTTTATCCTAAATGTAGTAGCACTAGTCAAGTAACTTCAGAAAATAAGCTTCAATCTAAATTTCTTCACTTTGCTTTTGAGATCTCACATTTCACAGAATTACAGAATAGTTTGTGTTGGAAGGGACATTAATGAACATTTGGTTCCAACTTCACTGCCATGGTCAGTGATGTCACGGCATTTATACTTTGCACTTGAAGTACAGACGCATCCTATGGCATTACTTCTGTAAATTCATGAAGGCAGAGTACCCTCACTCATTTTTTCCTGTTTCTACTCTCTTACAGCTGCCAGCAGAAGCATACATGGAACTATGCGGCAGGATGAGCTGTCATGAAACGATGGGCAAGCTGTCACCGACACAATGGATGGGCTGCCACGACATGTCGCCTTCCCTGGCATGGGCAGGAGCTGTCCAGCAAGGCCCAGGGGCCATCGGGCTGTGAGCAGCCCCCAGCTGTCCGCACTGCTGCATGCCCTGGAAGCCATTGGCTCTGTTTAGTTGCACTGGGTGAACATTAGGGACTAGTTTCATCTCCTGTGCATTTCTAGAGTCGCAGCAACTTCCCAGAGCAAGGGAAATGACATGCGGTGAGTTGCTCCCTTCTTTACGAGCTCAAACACACACACGGACACATATGTTTAAGGCCCTGGTGTCTGTGCTGAACGAACACAGTGCAGCCCATGACAGCCCTGCTTCAGCTTCCTCTCACGTCTGACATCACTCCTGGAAAAGAAGGGTTCACCTGCACAGGCCACTATGGGAAATACAGTTCAGTTTACCCTTCTGTAAAACTAATTTTATTATAGGTTTTTGTAAGGATTTGTTGTATCACTTACGTAAAATGAGCATCTGAAGGAGCTATCTTTAATCCTTTCCTGTAGGGCTTTCTCAAGTATCTTTTTTCCCCCTTACATTTTAGGACCCTTCCCATTTCACCTCCTACTGGTAAGCAAAGCTAAAGACCAGAAAGCAACACAGCTGCTCTGCTTTCCTGCAAAAGATAAGGGGTAACTCTCTATAATGGATCGCTTATTTGGCTGGAATTCAGCAAGGTATTGAGTCACGCACCAAAGCTTACACACACGTTCTACCAGGATTATTCAAAGTTGGGCACGTGCATAAGCAGTTTGTTGAACTGGGGCCTAAAATGGCTTGCTCTTTCTCAGTATAATTTATATTTATACTTTAAAGCTAGACCACCATGGTAAAATAAATCTTGATCTTAGGCACAGTACTAATGAAAAACAATATTATCAGTACTTTTCCTGTAGCAATTTGCTTTAAGAAAAACATTATACAATTACAGAGAATGGCTAACCATGCTTCTTGATGAACCTGATAATTAATAGGAATAGAAGAAAAAGCCCTGTATTTCTGAGTGCCGATCAGGCAGCAAAGGCACTCCAAACATCTGAAGAAAAAACAGTTTGTTAATTGCTGTCTAGACAGTTTATTGCTGCAATAAGATCAAAACACAGAATACTGAGGTTTGTGGTATGAATCATGCAGACTAAACAATTGTTTTATTGCATTTACAGAGCACTTGATTTATAACGCAGTCAGTTTGGTAATAAAATTCCTCTATTGTATATCCTGAATAATTCCACCCCTTTTTGCATCTCTCTCTTTTAATTCTATATCAGGACATTTAAAAAATGTCTGTATGGAGGGGACATTACTGCTGTGTATATATAGTTACTTATCTTGGACCTCTGTTATATCATCACTGAGCATACAGCGCTCAGCAGAGCCTTCATCAGGTGGTGGTACTATGGCTGCGCTGAAGAAGAGATTTATTGGGTTGCTGTCTGCAGTGAGCACACTAGAGGAAAAGTAAGACTGTCCCATTGAAAGAGGTTTCATTCCACTTTGGTTGAACCAAACGGGATCAATAAGGCAAGTGACTTTGAAAAAAAAATATATATAT